>OX104134.1:72752792-72794546 GCA_944470555.2 Heterobilharzia americana
CTTCTGGCTCAATTTTGTGGTTCTGTTCTTCCTTCTTTAGTTTAATTAATAGTAAAATTTCCCACATATCATGAATTAGTGTTTTATCATTCCTAGTAAATTAGTCTACTGTGGATTAGATAACGAAAGCTTCAATTATCAATTCGTGTCTCCAAAAACCAAAGTTATTATTTTAAATTGCCACTGCCATTCATCAAGTTTCACTATGTAACCTTTACGTAATCAAAATGATATTGGTAATCATTATTCCCTTCAGGTAGTGTTTGAAATGAGTAATCTTTAGAGTGATTTTAATTGGTCAAGTCATTTTTTGTAATATTCTTAATAAAGTGTCATATCCAGCTTAAATGACAACATACTAGACACCTGCAGTTATCCTTTTACATGACTGTGTGACAGCATGCTTAGCTAAAGTTGATTCTTTTATAGATTTCTACCATTTTACATCTAGGTAGGTTTATACGCTCTATTAACCTAGTTGATCTCGGCCAGTTAGTTTGACCTATATATTTGGCCTGAACTTTCAGCCACCTGAGTCATAATTTTGCAGCCTACCACTTTAAAGAGTAGCTCAACTTACTGATTATGTTGCATAATTGCACACTTCATATCTGTCACCAGCAGGGAGAACAAGGGAAAACGAAGTGATATCCAATATACCTTTGTTTCACCGAATGAAAATTGAGAAGTTAATTATTACACTTAGAACGCTAGAAAAGGATTGCTGCTGCTGTAGGACTGAAGCCAGTTACATTAGATCGATGAATAAATTTTCAATCAGTAGGTAAATACGCATGATTTCATAGTAATCATCGTGTCAACAGTGTACATTCTCCGCTTAGAACTTGCTACTCTGACTAACTTTTCATGTTCTTAATTTACATACAACAAAGAAACAAACCAATGCAAATGGGATACTTTTGGTAATATACGTAAAAAATCATATCTCTTAGGAAAGTAAAGTACAGCGTTTAGTTGTTGTGCTAATTTGAAGTTTATTGTCATGCTACACGAAAACTCATTTTCACTCCACAGCAGTTTTCATCTCTTTCTTTTCCTATTATTCTTTTCAGTCTGCTCTTTGCATATTTTTACTTAATACATAGGTTTCCGGTGTTTTATCAATACAAAATATACGTTAGATTTAATGACACTTTAATTTCAATGACCTTGTTCAAACGACTTTTCAATTTAGGTGAATTAAGTACAAGTCTTTCAAGCTGGTGTTTGAATTTTTTATTTTTTGCGTAATATACCCACTTCAGTTGCAAAATGCTGAACAACAAAGTGACACGACTGGCTCTCAAAATTGGTTTCGTGCAGTCATACAAAAGTCATAACTAACACCCACTAGACCGAAAGATAGAAATTATATTTTTAAGGTGTTTTCTTCTCCAGACATATGTATATAACGTTCATTTCATTCAGTCTACCTAAGTCAATAAATTAAAATAATATAGTACTGATTACAAGTAGACATTATATTAAAAGTTGGAGAGAGACAACTAAAACGAAGCTAACGTCAAGATAATATAAAAACCAATGGTCCTTCCAACTTTTTGTTGACATAAACTAGTCGTAATAATTCAGAAGTCAACCTAATGATTAACTAAAGTTTAGTGAATGAAAATAAAATGACAGATGTTAAATCATTGGGATGTTATCTCCGCTTTTTTAATCTTTACAACAACTAATATTGAATATGAGAAAAATAGGAATATATTAGGGATGCAAGATATGCATGAGAATGACAGAACCAAGAGAAAATCTTCGCGTCACTATGGTATGCACTTGAGTGAACAATAGGAGATTAAATAAATTCAATCATTTATTTGACAAGGTTCGCTAGATTTTGTAGACACCATAACTCTTCTATCCACAGAAGCAATTTTTCATGAGTGAATGATTGTAAGGCGCTAAGCAATTGGCTATAATAATATAAGTGTCTATACAGTAACACTAAAAAGTAATAGAAATACTTAAATGCCACTCAAGTCGATTTACAAAATTATTTTCCTGGATCACCTTGAACTACATACTAGATTGTTACTTTACTCGTTTAGCATAAAGCTTATCAACCGTCAGAAAGGGTGTTTAAAAGAGATAAGTAAGTTTTCTGGGTTACGTAAACATGATCAAACATGACAAATTAGTGTACTGAAGGAAACATGGACAATCCATGTTACATTATATATATATATATATATATATATATATATATATATATATATATATATATACAAAGGTTAGCCGACTGGAAAATAGACATTCCACTGTGGGAAATGTCATCAAGATCTGTGCAGTACACAAATAACCTGCATATATTCCATTTAATAATCATCGCTTATTATTACTATTGTTATAATTATTATCTAATGTCAACTTTCTGGATATTCTACAATGTACCAAAAAGGCATAATTTGTCTGAGGCGTGTTACTGTATCCATGGGATACATTTCCAAGACTTCGATTATGTAGTCACAAGTCTTGGGTATTTAAATCAAAAGCTGATAAAAATGTCAAGGGATGAGAAAATGAATGAATGTCAAATGAGAAGGCTAAGTAGAAGGTCAGAATAACAGTGAAAATCAATAAGGTAGAAGTAATAGTGCACTGACCTTGCATTCAGAGCAGAAAAGACAATGAACGTTTAAAGTGATGACAAATTGCTTAAAGAGCTTCTCTAAAACTCACAAGAAACTTTATGTCCGCTGGAAAGGCAGATTATCATAAAATAACAAAGACTAATTGGTTATTTCATCTGTTGTTAGGACTCCCTTCAGAGTCACTAATTTAGAAGATGCTCAAGCATTTATTTTATATCCTGTGTCCATAAAATACTTTACACTACGGACACCGGATGTTCGTCACTAGCATTCAAGGAGTCAGTCAACGATCTGTTTCCACAATCACATATTATTATCTGTATTATCTACTAATGTACAGAGTTATGCACTGGATAATATAGTATAACCCTATGCGATACAAAACAAAAAAAACTAATATTGAAAATCTTTTTTATTCTGAAAACCTCTACTCTCTATGAAGTGAAATAAAAGCACCTTACTTTTCGGTTCATCTGATTACTTAGTGGAATAGCACTCAACGGTTTATCAGCGTTTCCGTGGTGTTCGATTACTCACTTATTTGTCTGGAACAATAAATGAATTAGTAAACGTTGAGCAGAAATGATATCTAAAGTTTTTGTTTCTTTTAACCCGTCGTTGAGTAGACCGAATTGATCGGTCGCACAAGAAGTGGCCATCGTGACTCGGTGGTAGAGTGGATAACACTCTGGTGTTTGAGGCGATCGGCCCTGCATTCGACTCCTAGTGCAAACAATATCTGGGAGGCAGGTACATCTGGCTGACGAGTTCGAAATTGGATTCCACTGTTAGCTATTATTCATCAGTAATGTAGAAATAAAATCTTTCTGTTTCTTGTTACTGTGCTTCTCATGTAATGTAGACATGAAAATAAATCACTGGAAATACTTATATTTATGATTGCTTTCTCCACCTTTAGCCAATTGTTAAAATAATGAACACACTTTCGAAAGGCTTACTACCGTCAGTATTTCACATTAGTTCATTGTTCTTTAACTCCCACAGCAACCTTGTGTAGGTTCGTGCAGTAGACAATGAGCCACACCTATTATGTGAAGGCTAATATTACTACTCAGTTGCCTAAACCTCGATAGATGGAACGGTGTTCAAACCCGTGTCAGTAATTAAAGGGCAACAGTTTAAACTAATGAGCCAATGTCCCGTAATGTTCATAAGAGGATAACATTAATGCATTATATATTCAAATATTAGTTAGTTCTCATGTTCCTTAGCATATAATACAAAGGCTAAGTGAAATAAATACTGTAGTCGAGGAGGTACTATTGTATAAACATCGTCTTTGAAATCCAGCTTTGAGATGAAGCAAAATCCAATCGATTCCTGTTAATAAGAAACTTACCATTGTCTTAAGAAAATTGTAATGCCTATTTCACAGTATCGCCTAACTTGTACTGATTCAGTATCAAGTTTTGCAGAATACAACTATATTTGTCACTTCCAAAATAGTGGCATTTACACATTTGCTTTTTACTCCTACTTTGAAGTCAACCAGTCTCCAGAAGCTCCGAAACTGAAATCCTGATTTATCCCTGAATTAACGACTGTCCAAATGTAGTTTTCTATAAACCAGTAGTTCATTACCTGTGTTTCTTCAGACGAAATGACTTATTACCGATGTACGAATTATCCTGCTTGATGGCTCTGTAATTCACCCATATAATTAAGAAAAAGTACAATGACCATAAATCTCAAGCTATTTCAGTCAAAGGTGGAAAATTGAAATCTGTAAACAGAACGTTTTGAATGTTTCATATAATGGTTAGTCAGATACACAAAATAAATAATGTGAGTTAGTTTTATTTTAGTCATACATCCACAACGAAAGTGGTAAATTGAAAGCGGCGTATACTGTTTAAATCATTGATGCATTATGCAGTCCTTTTACCTAAATGTATTATTTAAAATATTGCAACAACCATTCCACGTTGACAGAATGCTTATTGAAAGACCAAACCGATTTATAGACTCAGCACTACTTTTCGCCTCAATCAGAACACTGAGACAGCTTTAGAAAGAAATCATTCCACGAATTTAAGCAAAAAGCTGTCTAACATTCGATAATTTGAATACAAGATATTTGGCACAGATTGAACATAACAGCGAGTTACTTTATATATTCTTCAGTAGGGTAGTAGAAGTAACTACAATTTCTTAACTCTACAATTAATTAGGTTCCAGAGAAGCCATATCAGTTACAGTTACAGCAATATTTTGGAATGATTTGTTCCCTGATAATTGCTTTAACAGTACAATCACAGTAGCTGTCATTTTTATAGAAGCATTTAACATGAAAGTGCTTTGTACTTTAAACTACCTGATTACTCTTGCATTTAGCAGCATTTTTGTACGAATTACATGGAGTTAAGACCACCGAAAGGTGGATACTTCTGAACTTATTGTTTGCTGTGTATCAAGGTCAAGGCCATGTGCCAATCTGATGAAATTTCTCAATCTAAGTACTTTTGCTCATGACAGTCAACATTCTCCTGTTTGCACACTTTGTAACAACCATTTATTTTGTATTATTCTCGTGTGTCTCAAACAGTTATTGTGATGCACTAGTAAAGAATATTTGACCTTTGGGGTAAATACCCTAAGTAAACTGACAGTACTGTTATGGTTATTTCTTCGCAACTTTTGATGACAAATCTTATGGTATAGCCTGTAAGTCTTCGTCATTGATTGGACCGAATTAATCGGCCATTACTGAGATGTAGGATAAAACAGCCCATATGTCTATAGTGACCGATCGGTTCAGTTCCACCAACGATGGAGACTTACCAGTCATAACATGAAAACTATGCTTTACTCATCGCGCAAGGAGTGCTTTTCGTGACCCAGAGGCACAGTGATTCCAGCTGTGACTTTGAGTTCCAGTACTACTGCAAACAATCCAGCTGTCAAGTCCTAAATAAGACAAAACCCGCGTCCTGGTCTCCACTATCTATTACTAATTTTGATGATGGATAGTGAAAACTCTACTGAACATAAAACGTCAAAAGTTTCTATCTACAAAAGTCGTACAAGTGATTTCACAGTAAATATGATGGTGAAAGATACATGTTGAATTCTTAAGAAAGTGAATACACTACAAAAACCAAATATAATAATTTACAAACAAACAGAACAAATAAAACTGCTTGTTACTGATAAACTAGTTCTCATTCGAATGAACTTTAAAATAACCAATGATCCTATCGAAAAGATTGTATCGTGGATACACAGAGGGGATAATCAATTGACTTGTTTACAAAATTCACAGGTGATGAAACTAAGCTGTTGACAGAAACATTGGTACAAAATCTCTGATCGCTGAAATTCACCAACTGCTTGAAAAACCTGTATAATGTCCACAGTTATTCTATTTTTAGACACGAAATAAATCGTCTTTGTTACCCTAATCAAATCCAGTGATACACCAGTATGCTGTAAGGCTGTTCGAAAGCCTTATCTCTAATACACCTCACACTCATCGTAAATCTCTTCTTCTCATCACACCACTGAATGCATTATAACTGATATTATTGCAGTGATAACAATTTAAAAACAAGGAGTAACCTGAACGTTTCTTATAGTAAAATCTTATGACTAACTAGCAATTTGAAAAATTATGAAAAATACTGAAGAATTTCAAGTTAATTTCCTGTAGCAAAAATAAGTATTAAAGAAGTGGAAATTCAAACCACTGAAATAATATTTTGAATGGAGCTGATCGATGGATTAGTTCGTGAAGATTTGTAAACAACAACAATTATTATTATGTGTTGATAATTTTAGTTCTCCTTTGTGATACTGGATTGATTTGATCGACCTCTGTTGTTATATGGGCTCCTATGCGGTTGCCTCGCTACTACCTGGATAGTCACTGTTATAACTAACTTGGTTGTAGTACGCGATGAAATCCAAGACGCGGGTGGGTTTCATCCTGTTTGGGACTCGTCAGCCGGATGTACCTTTAGTGGGAACAACATTAATCATTGCTAATGATCATTGGATTAGTCTACTCCAAATCCAGTTTCATTCCTAATCATATTTATATCGGCTTTCATCGTTTCGTCCTTTAAATTATAAACAGACTATCCAAAACCTCTACAGTTTTACTATACAGGGAAGGCACCTCAAAGACACTACATTGGATTCTTAGTAAGGCTGGGATTGGAATGGCAATTAGACCTACGAACTCAACTAGAAATAAGCCTTTTCAACTGAAAAATCCGACTGATACAACTAGGTAGAGTATTGTAGTTTATTTAACCCATTAAAACAATTTCGAGGTCACATAGGTAAGTCAAAGTAGTTTAACAGGGTCAATTAGGCTATCCGAGTACAAAACGCCTAGCCAAGTCGAAATTGGTAGGTTCTAGTAAGGTAAGGAATCCAGAAAATAGCTCAGCCATAGCTATGAGAAGAAATACACGCAACCACATAATAGGATGTAACACAGTGACAACCTACTTGGTTGTAGATAGCAGGAGAAATCCAGGACACGAGTTTGAAAACAACTGAGAATTTCAAGCATATCCATAAATAGTAATAGAGTAATAACCAAATCCTTGTTTATCAAATCCACACGAAATATATGCAACAGGAATGACTCAACACCTGTTTCGGATATGTGGAAAGTCGTACTACCTATATCACAAAGGAGACAAGAAAATGAGAACTATGTAAACCATGTCTCGAAGTTGTGTCATTATCTTGATATATGACTATAGACAAGAGATTGTGTCCGGAACGTAATCCGGTCAAAAATACCGTTCCACTGTGTGAAACATCTAATAAATCAACTAAAATGGAAGGGCATTCTGCTACAGTACCCAATTTTTTCATGCAGTGTTCATACGTTGTACGAACACACATCTACATTTCAACTCATGCATTGAAGGAGGAAATCCCTTACTTACTTAAATCAATTTTTAATTTTTTCGATCCTAACCTGCTTTGGTTTGCTCTTCAACTTAATATTTAGAGGACTCAGAGTATACGGTAAAGTGTTGCAACTAGTTAGCGGAAAATTCAACCAGGCGGGCATGCCGTCAATAATAGATATGAAATTCATACTAGCATCAACATCCTTCAAATACTATTATTTGTTTCCCAAAGCAGTCATATAATGAAACCGAATCAACAAAAAACTGTACTGAATAAGTGATGATTCGCATTCCAGTATTGTATCAAATGATCATCGGTGTTTCCATCTGTCATATAACTTTGACTGCAAAAAGTGAAAATTAGGAAAAATGGTTCCTTTCAAAAATGAAAATTTTTACATATTACTCATTTTCCTATTACCGATGGTAAGAACGCTATAGAAATAAAAAAAAGGAATATTTTAAAACAACCTGTATGTAATTAGCAGCATCCAGATGTCCACCGGACTGTACACTACAGTTACTGATCTGGTTTTCCCTCCTGACGATTGGAGTAGACATAAATCTTCATACAGTAGGCTGGTTGAAGCTGTACGACGCCCTCAGACATCTGTTCACATGGCGATGTATCCTGATCATAATCTGATGTTTTCATAATTTACTTCTCTTTTTACCTCACTACGTCTTACCCATTTGAACTAATTTATTGTTATAGCCACCTCACTACTACCTGGATAGTCACTGTTATAACTAACTTGGTTGTAGTACGCGATGAAATCCAAGACGCGGGTGGGTTTCATCCTGTTTGGGACTCGTCAGCCGGATGTACCTTTAGTGGGAACAACATTAATCATTGCTAATGATCATTGGATTAGTCTACTCCAAATCCAGTTTCATTCCTAATCATATTTATATCGGCTTTCATCGTTTCGTCCTTTAAATTATAAACAGACTATCCAAAACCTCTACAGTTTTACTATACAGGGAAGGCACCTCAAAGACACTACATTGGATTCTTAGTAAGGCTGGGATTGGAATGGCAATTAGACCTACGAACTCAACTAGAAATAAGCCTTTTCAACTGAAAAATCCGACTGATACAACTAGGTAGAGTATTGTAGTTTATTTAACCCATTAAAACAATTTCGAGGTCACATAGGTAAGTCAAAGTAGTTTAACAGGGTCAATTAGGCTATCCGAGTACAAAACGCCTAGCCAAGTCGAAATTGGTAGGTTCTAGTAAGGTAAGGAATCCAGAAAATAGCTCAGCCATAGCTATGAGAAGAAATACACGCAACCACATAATAGGATGTAACACAGTGACAACCTACTTGGTTGTAGATAGCAGGAGAAATCCAGGACACGAGTTTGAAAACAACTGAGAATTTCAAGCATATCCATAAATAGTAATAGAGTAATAACCAAATCCTTGTTTATCAAATCCACACGAAATATATGCAACAGGAATGACTCAACACCTGTTTCGGATATGTGGAAAGTCGTACTACCTATATCACAAAGGAGACAAGAAAATGAGAACTATGTAAACCATGTCTCGAAGTTGTGTCATTATCTTGATATATGACTATAGACAAGAGATTGTGTCCGGAACGTAATCCGGTCAAAAATACCGTTCCACTGTGTGAAACATCTAATAAATCAACTAAAATGGAAGGGCATTCTGCTACAGTACCCAATTTTTTCATGCAGTGTTCATACGTTGTACGAACACACATCTACATTTCAACTCATGCATTGAAGGAGGAAATCCCTTACTTACTTAAATCAATTTTTAATTTTTTCGATCCTAACCTGCTTTGGTTTGCTCTTCAACTTAATATTTAGAGGACTCAGAGTATACGGTAAAGTGTTGCAACTAGTTAGCGGAAAATTCAACCAGGCGGGCATGCCGTCAATAATAGATATGAAATTCATACTAGCATCAACATCCTTCAAATACTATTATTTGTTTCCCAAAGCAGTCATATAATGAAACCGAATCAACAAAAAACTGTACTGAATAAGTGATGATTCGCATTCCAGTATTGTATCAAATGATCATCGGTGTTTCCATCTGTCATATAACTTTGACTGCAAAAAGTGAAAATTAGGAAAAATGGTTCCTTTCAAAAATGAAAATTTTTACATATTACTCATTTTCCTATTACCGATGGTAAGAACGCTATAGAAATAAAAAAAAGGAATATTTTAAAACAACCTGTATGTAATTAGCAGCATCCAGATGTCCACCGGACTGTACACTACAGTTACTGATCTGGTTTTCCCTCCTGACGATTGGAGTAGACATAAATCTTCATACAGTAGGCTGGTTGAAGCTGTACGACGCCCTCAGACATCTGTTCACATGGCGATGTATCCTGATCATAATCTGATGTTTTCATAATTTACTTCTCTTTTACCTCACTACGTCTTACCCATTTGAACTAATTTATTGTTATAGCCACCTCAATTTTTCAAAATCATGCATATGGTAACTGTAGCTCGGTTTGTAAAACAAGTCTTCCTTATGATTGTAAACTGTGCTGTCATTTTTTGCACACCAGATCTTTCATCTCCATCACTCTGTATCAAGGGAAATTACAATTCAAATCCTGGAGCCAACCACATCTGGAAGTTACAGATGTGTTGTTTAGTTAGATGACTCCCAAATAACTTTGAAAAACTGATATATCTACACTAGTTTGTACTTTATATCATGCATACAGTGGTTGGTTTTCTTAAAGACTGTATCATATGGGGTGTTTGAACTTATTGTCTTTAATGTTATAACTTATGAATCTCCTCCGTTAATTGAACGGAACCGATAGTCCATTATTGGTATATGGGCTCCCATGCAGATGTCTCAGTATTGCCAGTATTTTCGGATTCGATATCAATTATAGATAGTGGCTAGCAGCGGTATCCAGGACGAGCGTCTCATCCTATTTAGGGCTCGTCAGCCGGGTGTAAATGCTCCTTAACGAGTGAAATTGTTTGCAATAATACAGGAACCCGGGACTAATCGCTTTAAACGCCAGAGCGTTGTCTACTAGGTGACGATAGCCACTTGTACAAAGGGTATAGAACAGTCTTTGGTGTTACATCTGCCTACCATCCAGCTTGCTAGCATATAAGACATGTATTGACCCTCCAGCCGGGTCAGTTTTAGTGTATCTAAAAGCTTTAGTATGAAAGTTTCGATCGGTAGACTGAAGTATTAGGCTACGTAAAGGAAACAGCTGGTAACCTTCAAGACTGGTTCTAATCGTTGATTATTCCATCTATTATGAAGATAACAGCTTAGTCTTAGATAATACAGGGTGAACTTCTTTAATATATAGTTGGGAGCACTAGACGGGTTCTGCGCCTAAGTGAGAGTCTGTGGATTCGATTTTCGACAAACTCTATGTTTTAAAACCGATGTGCATCTGCTGATATTCTAATCTGATGATGCCTTTTGTCCTTGAGGTGAAATCTGAGTCACTAAATTGCAGCACTGAGGGGTGAACAAATATATTACAAAACTAGTAACTGTAAACTTGAAATCATGCATATGAAGCTATGGAAAGTTTTATCAGTCGACATCAGCCGTGCTATTTCTGGATTAATTTATCAAAACACATAAACCGTGACATATTTTCTTTTATAAAGGTTTCATGGAGGTGGTACTTATAAAACTCTTAAGGAATTCTAATAAGTGGTTAGGAATTCAACTGCATGAAACATGAAGTTACTGGGACTACGCAACACCGACAGCACATACATGCACAGTTCAATTTATGCTACTTGAAAGTAGTTTGAAATTATTCCTAAAATTATTACGTTGTCATTAAATAGCTGTTCAAAGAAATGACAGTCGCGACAGGTTGATACAAAATCAAACAATATTCATTTACTAAGAAAGTATTTCACTGTTTATGAAATAAACTGAGCTATTTCAGACTGTCTGGTCAGATGGGATTTTTATTATCCAAGGGATTTGTGCATTCTTAATTAACATTCCGGAAATAAGTGGATAACAATTGACGAATCTAATTTTTGAATGGATTAAAATAAAGTGTTTGGTACTGTTGAGAAATGTATTTTCCTCTGACAGCAAACATGTAACCTTCCGAAAACTTTGCTTCAAAATTTACATACTGAAGTAGGAAAATATCTTTTCTGAAGGACTGATGTCCATGAGTAAACCTAAGTTTTGAATAATAGTGGTAATCGTAACAGTATGATGGCCGTAGTAACCAAAAGGAAAGTAGAATACATATGTACTCGTATTTCTCAGAGGGAGCACAAAAGTCTCTGATCTACGTAAACTTACTAGAAATGACGAATAGTGTAGCAGTTTGACACTGTAAATATCGAGACTGTAGAAGAACTAGTACAACAAAAATTAGAACCATACACTTCATAGCCATGTGAGATGTTAAATATATAACTATTTGTTAAATCAGCTTTGAAATATATTTGATGTGAATAATCTGCCAGAGAACATAAAAGCCATACTGTATGTTGAAACTGTAGATGATCAGTTAGCATCTACGTAGCTGCAAGTAAGACTGAAGACTAAATGTTGAATGTAGATGGCTTGAGCAGTATGATGAAAAGAAGAGAGCTACCAAATTATTTCTGCCTTAGGAATGCTGAATATTTTTTCTTGCTGTTCATTAATATCTTTAGAAGGTTGTGAACTTTATCTGATGACAGTTTTCACCAACATATTATTATTACATCCTCCGCATTATCACAGCTATATATGTATATTACCCATTTTCACCCTCACCAATATAATAAAATATTCACGTGATTAAAACGTAGTTGCAACTTAAACCTTATTTTTTCTTGTTCATATGAAAAATTCCTGCGTTCACCTCAAAAAACTGTATAGTTGCGTTGAATCATTTCACATTCTCAATTTGTGCGGTTACCACTAAGCTTTCTCCTCCAAACATGAAATGATATTCTAACTGCCCATGTAACTAGTTCACTAGTTACTAGCCGGTACTAAGTCCCGGTAAATAAGGAACGTTCAGCATACAGCTACCGACCCTACCCACAAAACAAACCCAGTCACTAAAGAAACTTCAAAGCACAAAAACATCATAAAAAACAAAAACAAACTAACACCTCACTGGAATAGGGGAGACGAAATGACGCCGTTTGGTGAAAGCCTTCGCGAAGCCAATTGGCCAATGTGTCTCCTGTTCTCTCGGTGAGAGTGAAAGTAAGAATGGGGACATGGAATGTCCACACCATGTACGAACCTAGCAAAGCTGCCCAGATTGCAAAAGAGATGATGAGGGGATATGGCATAGAAGTGCTAGGAATCTGTGAAGAATCTGTGAAAGTAGATGGAATGGAAGTGGACTCTCGAAACTGTCAACTGCAGAGTCAATGATCTACTCCAATATTGCCACCCAGACGACAACCACGAACACAATGAGATTGTGAATGGCTATCATGATGTCCTCAAGAGCATAGAAGGCTCTCATGTAGTGGAAACAAGACAAGAAATGGATCTCGATGGACAAATGGAAGCTGATAGAGGAGGGAGAGGAAGATGGTGAAACAGAAGATGCTTCAGTGCAGTGCAGGGATGAACAACGGAAAGAGGAACTGAACACAACTTATAAAACACTACACTGGACAAAGAAGTGAAGAAGAGTTCGCGAAATAATGAAAGACACTTCAAAGACTCATTGACAAGTGAAGCACGAAAGGGTGCAGGTAGGAGAGACAGAGACCTGACAACATTATATCAAATAACCAGGTTACTATGTGAGAAGGGACAGATCAACTCAGACGAAACCAATGAAAGATGGTGAAGGAGAGCTAGTTGCCACCAAAGAAAGGAGAAACGAAGGAAACAAGGGGTTGACCACTTCAAAAAACTGCTGAATCAACCACCACCTGCAACTCGTCCAGATATATCACCAGCACAGCACACCTGCCACAGAATTACCAGTGAACACAAACCCTCCGACAAAAGCCAAAGTGAAGTACACAACTCCATAAAGTTGCTGAAATCCGGGAAAGCAGCAGGACCAGATGGAATTCCTCCAGAAGCACTGAAAACAGACGTAGAGACATCAATGGACATGCTCACACCACTATTACAGAAGGTTTGCACTGAAAGGAGGGAAGGTACCTGCCAATAGACTGGAAGAAGGACTACCTTGTCAAACTCCCAAACAAGGGAGACCGACGTTTTTGCAAGAACTGGCGCGGAATTATGATCCAGTTTAACCCAAACAAAATATTAAGCCGCATCATTCTGGAGAGACCAAACAATACTCTGAATTCAAAATTACGACCGGAACAGGCTGGCTGGCTGGCTGGCTTCAGGAAGAACAAATCATGTGAAGATCAAATTGCAACGCTACTCTACGCATCATCATAGAACAGAGCATAGAATGGCAGTCAACTCTCTACCTCAACTTCATCGACTTTGAAAAGGCATTCAACGGCGTTGACCAAGAGGTAATTTTGCAGCTGCTTCAACACTACGGAGTATCACTAACCTTTATCAACCTCATTCAACAGCTATATGCTATATGGGGCTACATGCCGAGCGATTCACAATGGAAATCTCAGTGATGCGTTTGAAGTGAAGACAGGGGACAGGAGTAAGACAAGGTTGCCGCCTACTATCAACGATCATCTTCGTGATTGTGGTCGACTTAACTGGACTGGATAATGCAACAGACAGCTATGAGGAACGAGATGATGGGCATACGCTGGACCGATGAAAATACCCCAGAGGAAGATTTGGATTTCGCCGATGATGACTTATGTCTAATGTCACACATACTCGGAGATGTACAGTGGAATACTATCAAGTTGGAAAAAGAGACAGAGAAGCGAAGGAAGATGGGACTTCAAGTAAATTTAGCGAAGATGGAGGTGATGGACTTACCCAACCAACAACATCAACAACAAGCACCAATCATTATTAACTGGGGAAGCCTAAAGGAAGTAGTCTCTTTCACCTACCTACCTAAGGATCATCGTTTCAACTGGAGGTGGCGGCATAGACGAGGATGTCAAAGCCGGGATCGGAAACACAGCAAGACAGGCCTTCAGTAATCCGAAATCAGTTTGGAGATCTACTGCACTCAGCACAAGGAACAAGATCCTTATTTTTAACACCATTGTCAAGTCAGTGCTTTTATATGGTTCGGAAACTTGGCACGTCACGAAAAGCATTTCCAACATACCACAGACATACATCAACAGCAATCGCTTATGTCCGCTCGATACTGAAGATCGATGAGATGGCCAGAATAATAAGAATAAGCAGCAAGGAACTCTAGCCAGGCAATGAACGAACCAACGAACAACCCATCGCTCAACAAATATGCAGTAGAAGAAAGTGGAGATGGTTTGGGCATACACTGAGAAGGCCGACTACGAGCATCACATGCCACGCCTCTCGAGTGGAATCCGAAGAGGAAACGACGGGTTGGGCGTCCCAGTTGAGGGTGACCTAGAGGAGATGATGTGAGGAAGAAATGAAAGCTTGTGGGTAATAGTGGCGCCAGGTTCAAAAGACTTCAGAAAAGAGACTGCAATGGAGGCGTGCTACTGAAGCCCTTTGTTCCACTAGGAACCCATGGGGAAAAAAATAATCGAGTCATCATTAGAGAGAAACCAATTTCGTGTTGTTCAGTCTAAAGTGCTGACCGAACTCCAGAGAACTTCGATTGTTATTAAGTGGTTGGAGGAATCTGCAGGATCCAAATTTTGTGACTTTTGGCACCCACTCGTCACCAAGGAGTATTTGTCACCCGAATGGAACTGATTTCCCCTTTTTGTGTGGTTATTTATCTTTTCTGCTTAATACATCCTACTTCACTTTCCAAGACTGAGTATAACTTACTCAACCTCCTATACATTAACCAATAATAAAAGGTTGAATAAGTGGACCGTTTTTGTCTAATGAGTTCGGTAATTTTTCAGTTCTACCATTTCAGCGTGTTTTTGCGTTAGTTTATTCGGTAACATCGATTCTAAACTTGAATTTGATTCTTATTCATAGGCTTTTAAGGTTTAAACAATTCGACACTGTTCAAATGAAGGGAAACACTTTATTCTTTCATTTCAAAACTGTATAACTTTCTCAAAAGATTAGCACGCTGAAACTATTTGTCTTAAACTAATTACCCGATAATCTGATCATGCTAAAAATTGTTTGGATTCATTCACAAATAAAAATCAATATATTTCACTAAAGATGCTAGTTTTCTGAACACTTAAATAGCTGTCTGTGAATTCTAATTGTGTATACTGTAATTAAACGCATAACTTAGCTGATGACAAAATGACGTGAGCAGTTTCTATCATAAATTATATGTACATATATAGTGTTGGATGTTAGAGCTAAGCCTACTTAATTCACTATATATAGCTCATATTTGCAAACAGAGGGTGACAAACAGGTACGCATAGGGATTAGATAATGAATGCTGATGACAGTAAGTTGCTGTGCTCAGACTTTGTGCCTAGCAAAGATTTTAGTGATCACTATTCACATTACTGATCCATTGCAGAAACTCAAGAGATATGCTATCCGTTTCCGTCAAATTTTCACCAGTACTTTCGTACATGAGACAAAAATGCGTCATTATATTTTGATTAATTTATGCATAAATTTCGCTGATGAATTCTGTACTCACATAAATACATACATCTGATTTGTTTGAAACTCAACGCACTGTGTGGATAATTTGTGTGTTTAAGTTCTGGATAGAGCAATGAATAAAACTTACAATTACAATTCATTTTTTTCCTGCTCACTTCTTGAACACCGGTTCTAGTTAATACTGAATGCAGAAATTCATTTATAATTCGATTTCAAAATAAGCACACCGACGTATTAAGAAACTATAATTAGTCGGATTAAATTTTCAGTCAGTATGCTAAATAAGTAACTGAAAAGTTAGTTAAAAAACCAACTGCTTAGCTATCTGTGAAAGTTAGAAAATAGCTTATACTGATTTGCTAGTTTCCTTCAAATCTATCACCACAGTGTTTTTTGTGCAAATGAAGTTGAATACTTCTGTAATAGCTATGATATCAAGAAACTGACAGATATGTTAGAAACGTCAACAGTGCAACTTATTTCCTTTTTACAATAACCATATCTACAATCAGCAACACTTGTAATTAGCAATGAGGAAGGGAATTTGTTTCTAGTCATTACTGAGAAATCATTAAAAAACAATGATCGTGGTGATACTGCCTTCAGTCGTTTGAATATGCCCCACATGTAACAAACAATTAGGCATCCAAGGATTAAGTCTGAGTCAATGTCCACTGAAAAATTAAACTGCTTCAGTGGAAGTCGTTTTACTGGACATACATCGACGTCATTATTGCAATATCCTACATAATATCTTCACTAAACTAACATTTTTAAAAGGTCAAGTTTTTTTGTGGAGAGTCGAATGCAGAAAATCTGAAATCCCCTCAGAGATAAATTGTGGACAGTGGTCATTTCATAATATTGAGTTGCAGATGTTCTCACACCAGGAACGGAATTATCTCTCTACAGATAAAAGAAGATAAAAGTCAATGAGGGGAGAGCGAATAAAAACCTCAAGGTAATAGAAAATATTCAGTCTTTTGAAGCATTTTTAGCCATGTCACCAAGATTCTCCTACCATCGAACCCTATCATCTTCAGAACCCCGACCTCCCTCCCTACACGGCTAACGTCAACAGTTAGAGACTTCATGGACTGATGCCAAGTTTCAGTCTGCAGACCCCCCTTCAATTCTTACTAGAATGAACTCGCTTCAGATAACATTGCACGATGGGGACCAGATATACGTTGCATATGTCCCAACCATCTAGGGCCATCAAGGTTCACAACTTCACCAACTGACTTACCATTTTTCTTTAAGACTCTACGCCCCATCTCTACTCTAATGACGTAGTGGTTCTGTGAAGTACGGCCTTTGTTCCGAAGGCAACAGTGCTGGAACACCAGAATTTTTCTCATCTCTTCCAGCTCCAACGACCATCTTTCACAGCTATCATGTAGGACAGAGTCATCTAATGTGTAGTTCACTCGATCGTTGGTGTGCAATCGGATATCTTGCTGGTTACACAATCTGGGTAAGTTGGCTGAAGTCAATCAAACCTTTTTTTATCTGTGCCAAATCCCATATTTATTGGGATAGAAAGTTATTGATTGACTACGTAGTATTTTTAAAATTGCTAAAAGAACATCATGACACCTAACAAGATAACTGATAAGTCTGACGAGGGAAAAAAAGAGTAAACAATAGGAATTTCTTTCATCTGTCTTTTTGAATAGAATATCTGTTAAATACTGGCGTATGAAGATGTGATTATGAATAGATTGGATAGTATACCTAACACATATCTGACATCACTTAGGCTGAGAAAATATAAGCCAGCAGTCAGATGCAAAGCACCATTTTAAAAAGGAAGTTCATAAAATTTTACTTGTTAAGAAAACAATAAAGTTCATCATTTAGCAACTAACTATGCGACATTTTTAAAAGGGAAGAATCATAAAAGGCCTAAAAGTTAAAGCAACAGCGTTTTCGAAGACGCTAAGTTTATGATAAAGAAGGCATGACACGAAGATATGCAATCGTACAGGTTTAGACCGATAGATTAAAACTCCAACCGCAGTGGAAACAGATGAGCAATACGAGAAATAAATTATAAACTTAGGCTATTCGTAACAGTAAACGCCCACTTCATGTTGAAATAAAGAAGACCATTTGGTTATCGTCTTCTAGAGGAATGACTGTCCACACAGTTCTGTCAGAGTACGTCTGCCGGATTAATCATCAACTTCGAAGTCATTTTCAAAATAAACAGACAAATCGCTCAAACTCTTAGGAAGACTGTAATGAAGAGCAAAATTATAGTTAACAAACCTCGTGGCAACAGTTTAAAAAAAACTAATTCTGAGCTACAAAGAATTAGAGGAGGAAGAAACACATCTTACGTACACTTGAAAAAAAAGAAGCAATTTCTGCTGATAGCCAAGAACTGGATAAAGCGGCTGCTCCCCTTATATCCGTCTACTTCAGTATTGGATGGCAATTAGGTGGCGCAAGATATCTTGCCTTATAATAATGTATGCGAATATGAAATCGACCATGAAGGTAGCGTGATCTAGCAGGATTAAGGAAAAAAGTGTGACACGAGAAAATTTGAAGACTGATAACCACCAATCGATGTCGACATAATTCAGCTCGTTTAACACTAAAGATATGCAAAACTAGTGCAATATCAACCAAACCAGATCAATGTAAAACCTCGCATAAAAGTGCATCAGATTAAGTCGGCACATTTCAAAATAGCATGGGTAGACAAAAGCTCATGTATCGAGAAAGAAATTGAAAATTAGAGATTGCCAAAATTTTCTTAACTTCAGAAGACGTTGAAGAGTGATTACGTCTGTGGCATTTCCACCGATTCTCTGCCACCTCACCAAGTTTCCAGCCATTAATTCCTATTATCTGAAGGACGCCAACTGGGTCCTTCACACTTACCCATACGGCTGAGACCAATAGTCAGATAATTCCCAGAGTGGTTTCACTTGGTGTGGTTACCATGAGTCTTCTTCCAACCTATCCTACCTCTAGCACTGCACATCGAGATAGGCGGTGGCACTGCTTGCGCAACACACATATAAGCCACCTCAGTCAACAAAGACTCACAGCTTGCCATATACCTCTGATTATGCATAACTTTTGCCAGTTGTTTTGTCATAACCTTAAAATAGCCTACATGGCTGTTTTCACACCGATACTAGTTTTTCTTCCCTCTGCTCTCAAGGCCGAACTTTCATTGGTTGCTAACTACTTTTGCCTGTGTGATTTAGTGTTTTCAAGGTCACTTAGAAATGTATATATTCAGTATTACTGTCAACTGTATTGACTTGTGAAAACAGTAAAGCTCTCTGCCAACCGTCTGTCTTCTCTTCGTGTGTCCGTGGTACGTTGTGGTGATGGTTGGCGTCTTAATTTGCGTTTTAGCGTTAGGTTCGTAGTCTGCTAGGCTGGCAGACTGTTACGTCGTAATACCAGTCGTAGTACAGCCTTACCGACCGACTTGCCTAGTGCGCTTAGCGTAACCTAGACATTGCTAACATATCATGATCCCAACATAAGCCAGCAAAGCAGTGAAAACACCTGTGGTTAGAAACCTGTAACCCCTCTATATCTACTAACTTCAGTGGTCATCGATCACAGATGGATAACAAGAGAGAGCAAACTACAAAGCAGTGTACTCGTGCTTTAACAGGTAATCAGGCGGTAGAGATCATGCAAGTTGGTGAATACCAAACAGGCCTTCTGTATGTGACTACAGATTTTTTCAGTGACACATCTGTTAGGGCTGATGCAACTAAGTAAAAAACGTGAGGAGGTCAAAGAATCCTACAACTTCATTCCCCTTCCTTAAACTAGGGGTTAGACTATTCCTCAGGCACCATTTTATACGTGGCACGTGCAGAATGCATGCTAGAAATACGCAGATTTCTGTTCAAAACGTCCAGAAGACCCTGAATTGTTTCACTACTCTCATCTAGCAGGAAAATTTCGTCTGCGTATCCAATTCAACCACATGCCCCTCAGGAAGTAGGTCAACTCCAGTTCTCGAGCTCTAGTTAGGCGTTGGATGATTTGTGACTGGTAACACCCTCTTTGAAGTGTCAGGCTACAGATCTATACCGTATACCCAGGAGTATAGTATTTTCAAGCAGACCACTTAACGTGTGTATTTTCCCGTAGACAAGGCAGTATCAACATGGGTGATCATCCAAGGAAAACACCTTACTGTTGTTAAACCCTATCCAGCCAACAGCACGGTATCGCCCACAGAACATCATCATAGCACAGCAATTTACAGTGTCTGTAAGGGTTTTTCACCTTAGTAACAGATCTTTGCGGTATGATAAAACCTCAAGGAATAAGCGTTCCAGCCAATGTAGCTCGTTGGGTCATCGTGATATACAAGCCCGACCACTACGTCAAAGTACTAACTATTAGTAGGGAAATAAGACAGCCACTCAAAATTTATGTGCAACTAGTCATAACGGAACAATCGAAAAATACAATCACAGTGGAGATTATTACAGTAAGTCAACTGGCGATAAATTTCCACAGATCACTTCACTTTGCTGATGAGTCTGTTTAGAACGACGACTAAGGCTTCATGACTAAAATATTTAGCTCAGATAGGCAGGGGAATATCAGATGCTGACATTGATGAATAGTACCGAAACCCAGGCTGAAAATTGACGTAGGTAAACGAAGATATATTTGAGAGAGATCCCTTCCACACGTATATGTACAGGAGACGTAAGTGCTTATTTAAATCAGATGTAATAAATAAAGTCGATGTTTTCCACATGACCAGTTGTTGCCAATGTTGAACGACCAAGTCCCTTGTCCAGCTACCCCCTGCTGCGTTTATCAGAGCAACTGGTCCTATGCAGCCAGTTATTTCAACCGATACTCTAGGGATTTTCCATTCACAGGAAAGTCTGCCAGCGTGGTTAAATAAAGGTGCAGTGAAACAATGCAATACCAGCCTACTTATTAAAACAGATCATAAACCCAATACCGACCAATCATTCAGCGTATCTTCGACAAATTACCAAAAGACAGTGAATATTCCAAACAATGAAAGCTTTAACCGTTCGGCCTGAATTATGGGTACAGAAGAAACAGGTACATCCATTACTACTACCTTGGTTAGCTTTGAATCCAAAAACTCTTGAGCAACGTGTCACGTCGGCTTTTTGAAATATAAACTTTCAAACAGCTTGCACACATCCCGTCACCCCTTTCCAATAATCTTAAAATTCCCGAGACTTCCATTTTATGTTCACATGCATTTGCACAAATTGACCCACTACTTGGTGTAGACTCGCTGTTTGTCACATTTACACACAAAACACTCCTCTAATAATTCATTTCCCTTCTGTATATGGCAAGCTTTATTCATTTGAATTTCATGATCCAGGGGATTAGATTTCACGCTGTTTCAATTACACTCAGTCAGCACTATACATCTAACTGTCGTTCATAATCATTTGCTCTCTGATGTTGATCACAATTAGTGTTCCATAAGGCATACTATTATTTACTGTACATCATTAATTATTCTGAATCAAATTCCGGTAACGTTTGATTCTGATATTGTCTTTTAAATGTCTTTCCTAAAAAGAATTCCTAGACTACTTAATATTAACGACGGGCTTTAATACAAAACTTTACTGTTACTAACAAAAACTTATTCTTTGATTCAATGTTATGGATATGTAGATGTGAAATCTGAAGAAGCAGTTATTGAAAAGAATATTCTTTGTTCCTGAAAGACTTTTGTACCATGAAAAAATAATATCAATGCGATAAAGATAACATGAAAGTTGTAGAAAGCTATCATCAAGACAGCAAAAACACAAGCATCTACTAACACAATTGTAATTGTGACAGCATATACCAGCTTGATTCGGAAACCCTGCAGTGAAAGTAGTGAAAAGTTCAGTCCTAGAGCATCTAGTTGACATAGGGCATTACATAGATACTAATAAAGCTTTCATTGTCATTCATTGTGTTCCGAAAACGACACCACGTGTAGCTCGCCAATGCCTGTTCGACATAGCGGAGGCTGTCGCAATAAGATTGATAAAGCCTGAACTCTGCATTTAGAAAGAACATGTATTCCAAGCGTTACTTCTCTCTTGGCCTTCAGTTAACCAAAGGCCATTCATGCCATCTTATTCGTTATGTTTTTGTTCCCCATCATATCATTCTTATGTACATGCATCATCCCAATATTGCCTAATTTAAAAAAGATAAATCGATTCCCTTACAGTCCCTAGATCTCTTTCTATTTTGAAAATGTAACTGCCCATAACATGGCTAGTTTTTTACGCTGTACAAATGCATTTTATAACTGTAGAACCTGAAGACAATTTATTCAAAAGAATATTCTTCGTTCAGATTGTTGCTTTCTTCAAAATGATGGTTATCACTTACATGAGTCACAAATTTCTTACAATACATTAACCCCACTTATCGCATTATCTACATTTTTAGATACTGAGGCCAGACCAGATTACTATGCAGAACATACAAGACCAGATCATTCAACGACAAGTCGAACACATTAGTTGCGAATGTACTTCCACTTCAACAAAGGAACCTAAAAATAACGATTTAGGTGTATACAAACCAAAATGAGACCAGTTTGCGAGGATAACAGATGCTTCAAGTGAAATAATATGACTACGAGTCTATGTTTATGTATACGTACACTGTAACTCCCTGTTTATCATACACACCACCAATGATTTCGTGACAGTATCCTAAACTTCTACTACACTATATTGAACTCCTTTCCCATCTGTGTTTACAATTAATACCAAGAAATTCAAAACACATCAGTGGAACAAAAATATTACATTCATGAAAACTTATCAACATCAGTTTAATAAATCGCAGACAATCAAGTAACAAAAAAGATGCAAGTAGATCTAAGTATGTGCGCGTTGATACATATTAGAACAAGTGAAAAAAGAAGCAAAAATAACTGCTGGAAAATTTAATAGTACAACAATATAATTCATAGTCTACATATGTACATACGTGAGTCTATCCGGAGGTGCGTAAGCCAATTTGCTCTCCCCTGCTCTTTATTGCAATACGAATCATAATGATGATGGTACTAATAATAACAAAACGATATGAATAAATCAGACTCAATAACGGGCGCATACATGCATAAACCAGCTGGTTATCGGTAAACAATAAGAAAACATATGACGTGAAGAAAAAACAGGAATAAAAAAACTGGAACAAAACAGTTGGAATGGATATTTTATTTCCCGAGGTTTGTTAAATTATTTAAACATTTTATCTGTGTGAAAAAGTTAATGAAAAGTGTTATTATTATGATTACAGTTAATAATCAAGAAAAGTGTTGCAACTATCGACATTTCATACAGAAAAGGTGAAGACGTCATACAACAGAACATACAAACAGCAGGAAAAAAGTAAAGAGAAATAAGAAAAGGGAAATTGAGGTATTTTGATGACAGCCACTGTATAGACATAGAAACCATGCCATGCACACTCACATACGTAAGCAACAACTGTTCATCCATCAATAACCAATAGAAGTCAATATTATTATTAAACGGAAAATTTTCTAACCCCCCCCCCCAAATAAAAATGCAAAATTGAAGATTGTGTTTGATTCTAAATGAGCAATCAAAATAAACAAAAAAAAAAGGAATATTAGAGTTCAAACAAATCTAGATGCTCAAAAGTTTAACATTTGGAAAAATTTATACTCAAAGATGAAAGAAAAGTAAGCATGGCGGTGATCATTATTGGGACTAATCATACAAGATAAAATATACATAAAATTGATTTACTGATGAGATTTCAGCACATTTGGTCCCTCTTCAGCAATCAAACTATCTGCACGTGGCCATTGTACTCTAGGATTTGTAGATCTTGAACGGCTGTCTTGATGTGAATGACTAGTGGTACCATCTGTTGAGTTATGAAGACAAATTGATTGTACCAGTGGCTTATTAGTACTTCTGTTGTTTCTATATCTAGTTTCTCCGTTACTTGAAGAATTAGCTCCTAATCCTCTAGACGATGAGTTTGCTTGGGTACGATTGTCATTTGTATCGCGAGGTGTGGTTGGTTTACTTGTAAATCTTTCTACTATATGCTTGGGATGTCTAGTCCATTTAATCATGGTCTCTGACGATCGGTAGAGGAAGAAAAGTTTAGCCACTAACTGTTCTTCTAAAAGAAGTAAATTGTTTTCACGTACAAGATATATTTCATGGCATAGATTTAAAATTCGATCAACATGAGGCAATTCTTCCAAGCGAATTACGTAGGAAATATTGCTGTACATCGTGCGCAGTAAACGACTAGCCAAAAAGATATATGCTGCATACATACCGATGATTCTGTAAAATAAGAAAATATGATTAGAACTATTCTCCATTTCCTAATTGGAAATGACCAGTTCTCAAAACATTTTCTAGAACATGAGAAATTCCAAGTTCACATATAAACAAGTTTGGGTACAACGTTAAAGCTGAAATATAGCTTTCAGTTTCACTAAGGTCCTACAACTCTTCAAAAGTTAGCTGGAGAGATTAGTTCGTTGTTTCATGTACATCAATATCCCCAGAAAATAAGCTTGCCTGAAACCGATGAGAGAGTTCAAGATTTGTAGTTCTCATTGTTTCCTCTCATTACGCTGGAAAGATGGTAAGCCAGTCTGAAAAACAAATGTGATTTTAAAACTACCGCTACACATAAGCTGTGTGAAGTTTATTAAATGACGTAATATTAAAATGAATAATTTCAAGACGGAGATTTTAACAGCTGAAGCCCGTTTACTAGACGTAAAACTTGCAATTTTACCTGCACCTTCTACGGTGTTCAAAGGTTAGACGACTAGTTTGCTGAGTACCAGCCAATTAATCAAGCTATCAGTACGATTGTGTGTCCAGTTCCAGATCTTATAATATAAAAATGTTACTTACCTGAATTCTATGACAAATTATCAATCAGACAGTGGCCGGGTACAACTGCGTAAGTCTCGGCTATCCCATTTCACATCAGAGCAAAAGACAACAAAAGAGAAGAAGAAGATGGGAGGAAGAGTAGACGAGACTTGTAGAAGGTCACAAGAAGAAAAGAAAGGGAGAAAAAGCAAAAAAAAAAAAAGAAAAAGGTGTGGATGCATCTGCATAACTGAGGTCAGTTCTGGACCACTTCACCTGAAACCTGCAGTCATTAGTTTTGCGTTGTCATACAGATTCCAATCTGGAAATCCACGTGCAATAATCATTTGACCTCAACTCTTCATAAAACCAGAAGGCATCATCTTTCAATGAGCTTAAAAGTAAATTGCAACATTACACATAGATTTACTATCAAGCATTACTAGTGGTAATACTAGTACCACATTTTTATTTAAAAAATGAAGTACGTCAAACGTATTGCGTAAAGGCCAGTGAAAGTATAAACTTGCACAAACCCAGATACTTGAAGCGAGTTATGAATGGGTGACCGAATGGTTGACAGTTCAACAGAAAATCTAACGGCTGTAGCAACATGTGAAGAGAATTTAAGATATTCCAAAAAATCATCCTATGTTAAGCTTCTATCATACACAAAAGTCAAGTGAAACTCTGTTGACAAAACAAACTCTATAAAAATCATAAAATCTGAGAAAGACATCATCAATCGAAATAATAAAAAAACAATTAAGATTAATATTTGTAACACATTAACTAAATTACCCATAATTGTTGAATACTTTGCCAAAAAGACTATCAGATACACGCTCATTGAAAGTGATTATCGATAATACCTGGGCATCAATAGCATTACTACTTAATGTTGGATGTCGAATCACATCAAAACATGGATCAGATGATGGACTAACAACTTTTTCTCTTAATTCCCACCACGCTTGACGTCTCATTTGATCTTGATGTATGTAGAAGCTAACATTTACATAAGTGTTTTGACTACCAAAAAAGCATAAGCACCACGAAGTCGATCTTTTTTAAGTAGAACATATCTTGGCAATACAGCATTCAGTGTCACAGAATCAGTTGTGGATTCAGGCAACTTGGTAATAAAACCGTTTAATGGCATACTGTGGCTGTTATTCATGAGTGTTTTTTGCACAAGATCAGAGGAAGGAAATATTGAGTCCGTTGAGTTCACTACCATAAGCAACTGTAATTTCTCTTCCGGTGTCAGTTTCCTGCTGAATATATCTTCTACTGATGTATGACTAGATTGGATTTCTTTCGTGGATCTGAAGAGGATAAAGTAAAACAGAAAAGACATTCGGAGCATAAGAATTCAAATAGCTCAACAAAGATGTAACCAATTTACGATCAAAAGCTATATCAGTCACAGAGTCACTGAAAATAAGGAAGTACTGCACACGTGTTTCCACATGTTCTAGGAATTCTTAACAATGTAAACCACTGCCACTATACAGGACCAAAAGAAATTGGTGAAATGATCACATCTTCCCAGTGAGTCACACAATAGACGTGGTTGAATACCCACTAATGTCCCCAAGGTTAATAAGATCATTTTGATTGATTTGATTTTACGCTTCATTCCTGAACATCGATATAGATTACTACCTGGTTTAGAAAATTCCAACAATATGGGCACTGACGTAAATATAGAAATTAGAAGGCACTTCTTCAATACACAAATGAAGAGGTAATGCTTCAAGGCAAATAAATATTTTTTCCAAGAGAAGTTTGAATCGCGTAATACGAATTCGCAAACGCAATGCAACGAATTAGGAAAACAAATTGATGCAGATAGAACAATATTTTTTGCACGCCTTATAAAGTGACTTATTGTTCTTGTCCAAACGAGTTTATAAATAGCCCCACTAAAATAATCATTTCTACATCACACAAATAAGAATTGACATTCCCATCCTTTAGTTACTGAAGTATTATACTGTCCATAGAATAGAAGAATTGTATTTCATCCCGTTTTATAGTATTTGACCAAAGTAGTGAACGGAGAAATTTTGTCCATCAAACTGAATACAATTTTTAGCAGTCTCAAATGATCCTGAAAATAAAACTCATCAAGTATTTTTTTAAAAACAACTAACTTATCAACACGAATGATGATGAAGTAAATTTAGAAGACAGATAAATACCTGCGACATTTCATATGGAAATGTAATAACAGATCTGAATCAGGAGAACTTAGTTTCTTCATTAATGCCTGATAAGATGGTGGTGTAATAGCCCAAATGTTTCCAGAAAAGCCATCAATCGTCACATAGCGAAGATCATTCCATTCAAAATTGTGCAAAAACCCAAATGTTTGCTTAAAAATGAAAACATGAATCTTAACATTACATACACACATCGTATGAACATTACACTGTAACAATAAAAACGGCAGTACACATATAAAAAACAAAAAATATATGATACAATCGGTCTGATGATAAATCCATCAGTGAGTTAACTAATTGATACCCGATTTGTTGCATTTAAGCGTTTCTCACCACCCAAATGCAAATTGCTCCAGGATTGGTCTTCAACGGTGCCCCACCGCGGCTAACAATAAAGAGTGAAGTGGTTGAGTGTGTCGACCACTTCACTTACCTGGGAAGTAGGATCAGCCCTGGTGGCTGGCTCAGTGGCCGATGAAATTTCTGCACCTATACAAAAGGCTCGATTGGCTTTTGCCAACTTACACCACCTGTGGCGCCACCGTGATATCCCATTGTCTATTAGGGGTCGCGTGTACTGCACAGCAGTTCGGTCTGTTCTTCTGTATGGCTGTGAAGCATGGCAATTGAAAGTGGAAGATGTGAGAAGGCTTCAGGTGTTTGACCAACGTTGCCTTCGTAGTATAGGCTGTATTCCGTGGTGTCACCACGTGAGTAAATCAGTTGACGAGGTTATGAACCTTCATCGATTGAGATGATTAGGACACGTGTTACGTATGCCTAGTCACCGATTGCCTCGTCACACAATGTTGACCGAAGTACGTTGAAGCTGGAAAAAGGCTCTAGGTGGCCAGACTAAAACATGGCACCAATGTATGAAGTCTTTGACTGTTGGTTTGAGCCATGTGAGGTGATACAGACTACGTGGTTGGGGTCGGCGGGACAAGATGAACCAGTGGTTGGAGACTCTAGGTGATATGGCTGTGAACCGATGTCAGTGGCGAAGATACATACAAACATTATACTCATCTTAACGACTCTATACCGAATCTCACCATTTTCTCATTCTTCCTTTCTCTCCTTTTGTACCTTATATTTCTTTCGACTGAATTTTCTCATCTTCATCTTGCACTTCACTGCCTTTTTACTTGATGTACTGATATGAGGTGTGGGAACTCGGACGGTTACGCAGTAATGCCTATGTTGATGATTGTTGCATTTAATAATTATCCATATGAAGAGAAAATGACTGGACAGTACCAAGGCGATAGCATAATCAGCTCTTGGAGCACAGAACACAGAAAGAGTAGGCTCTGTAGAAACCAATATATGATACACCTTAAAAACAGGAAACCATAGCGTTACACTTGTCTAACTGGTAAGATTCTATGTTTTTAGAAGATAGCTACTAAGATTAGATCTGATTAATATATGTATATAAACCCAGTAAGATGCCTTCAAAAAAAACCTTTTACATTTTACATAAATTTCCAGAAGCTTAACACTTCAATAGCGCTTTTACAAAATCGTAATCATAAATAGTTATTACATTCGAGTTTGTACGTTTTTCAGGTGTATCTAAGAATCAACAAAGTGTTCATAAACTAATTACCCATCAAATTGAATACAATAGAAATCTATCGTATTATGACTAAACCAGGAGGAGGTGGCATGAAATCGTAATGCACCGAATTTAATATCACAAGGCGGGATAAGTTGACAAGAATCGCAACCCCGATATTTCAGTTTCTTGGTACTCATTAACAGTAGATATGCAGAATCTGGATACATTAGTTCTTTGGTCAGTAAAATAGTTACATTATTCAGCATGAAAATGGTTGAAAACACACCCAGGAAAAGATTTTAAAAATATACAACTCTATATATACAGCAATATAATCCTGTCTCATATATCTAAATCAATAGAACTGGATCCAAATCTGATTTATGAACAGTTTCATTTAGCTATCGCCAAAGGCTAAATTATTGGGCTTGGCAGATTTCAGTCACAAATGAGATATAAGTTTCTGCGATGTGGTAGATTTATCATCAGGACAAAAAATTAATCAAAGGCTTTTCTTTCATTATCTCTACATGCGTCAAACACTACTCAGACGAACAAGCATGTCAGACGCTATAACCATTTTGATGATTAGTAGTGGAATCTAGGATGCCCTGGATGTACCTGCACACCAGTGAGTAATGTTGTTCCCACTGAGAGTGGGACCCAGTACTCGTCACTTCAAACGCCAAGGCGCTATCCACTAGGCCACTGAGACACGGCAGGTATATCAGACGTTTACTGAAATCAAAACGTGAAAATCATAACGATGTCGTATGATGTTCAGGTTCGCCACTTTAATACTACATGTGTCAAAAAGTATAAGCACTACATCTTCAAAAACATTCAATAAAAAAAATATATTCCTGATAGACACAAAGATTGCTCTCAATGTACGCTGGTAATTCAAAATTGCACACAATAATGTACAAAATGAGGATTTCTTAAAAAAGCTTTTTATCGAATAAATAAAGACAATGTAGTTCTCAACCTAATTTTGTAAAAGTCATACTAGCTTACCTTGTCTTTTTCATGACAACGAATGAAATTACTTAATGCAGATGCATTAACAGTAAATATGTTTCCTTCACGTGAAGTAAATTCAAACGTGGGCTGTTAAAAGAAATAGAAACAGAACTGCAGTAGAAATAAATTATAACACTATTTCAAGTAATATGATGTATAACGAAGCAAATCAAAAGGAGTATGACCTCAACAGATTACATCCTTTAACTCGGATTAACCGATATGATACCATGTAATACAGAGCATCTACCAAATGAAGTTTAATCAGCGGCCTTAATCATGTAACGAGGTGTTTTACTTGAAAAAATTTTTGCGTTTTAGGTGAGTCTCTCTTCACCTACAATACTGTGGTAGGATACAAGGAATGCTAAGTATGGAGCTTGGTTACATGTCAATTTGATCTTCATAAAAGATTTGCATATAAGGTATTCCCCTTGCCAATAACGATGTATTACCACTCTTCATTCATGAATCTAACTATCTAGGCATTTTTATTAGCTACTCATAACTGTAGAAAAATCAGGTAAAATAATAACGTCTTGATACTTGAAGGCTGCAAAATTGCTGGCTAAGTAATCAAAAGTTTCAGGCGGCTATGTAATGAAAATACCAGGAGGAAACTATAACGAATACTGATATATCACACAATGCCAAATAATCAAAGATACCCCCCCTCTCTACAATCTTGTCTCAGTTTGCCATAGACATATTTATGGAGTTCTTGTCGTTTGATTCTACGAGGAACAACCTTGTGACAAGAGACACCTTGGTAGACCTCTAGTATATGTGACATAGTCCTGTTAGGGTGAAGACGCTGACCGTATGAACAGTCTTCTGGACAACTTGAGTGGGGACTCGAGAATTTTCGGGATGCACTCCTCAGTACGTGGATTAAAATGATTACTTAAGGGCTGACCTGCATTGGTGTTCCATCTAACAACTGGGATTGAAGTGATTGATCGAGTCGAACATTCCGCTCAATCGCGAAGTCGAACTAGCCCCGGAGGGTCAGTGACCGACGAAACCTTTGCACAGATACAAAAAGTCAAGCTAGCTTGCACTAACTTACGCCATTTATGGTGCCGCCATGGTGTTCGATCGCCTACTAAGGTCAGAGTGCACAGTGCAGCCATTCTATTGTATGGCTGTGAAACATTACCACGAAAAGTAGAGGACATGCGAAAACTTCAGGATTACAACCACTGCTGTGTTCTCAGAATAGGTTGTGTTATGGTGCGATCATGTCAGTAAGGTAGAAGTCATGGAGAGGAAAATCAGTTGATGAAGTTGTGAAACTTCATAGAATGACTTAGACGTGTGTTAAGTATGATGTCACAGTCTATCCTGTCGTATAACTTCAGTTAACATTAGTTAACTGAAGTAAGTTCTCTATTCACGACTTTCTTGCACTTTGACTACTTTCTGCCTTTTATCTCTATCTTTTATCATGGTGCATTCTTATTTGATGTGCTGCTATGATGTGTGGCAACTTGGGTTATTAGACAGTAATTCCAGGTCTCGTTTTGATGCTGACCTACAGAACGATGTCAAAGCTAAATTAAGCTCTGAGCCAAGGAGAAATGTTGCAAATAGATAGTTCTACACGTAAAGAGTACTGATCTAAGTAGTATATTCAGCAGTGAAACCAAACTATTTATTAGTTTAACGGAAGTGCATAGAAAATACTACTTATAAACTCCATGCAAAAAAGTATTCAGCATTTGCTGCTGCAAACAAAAATTGTGTGACACAGTTGCTGAATGGAAAAGTACATGTGATCACAAATGACTTTCAGGGGTGAAATTCAAGTAGACTGTAATTGACTACGATAATAAAGAAGTACTCTTCATACTCTGGTAGTACCTAACTAGACATTTGCAGACAGTTGTTGAAATTACTCTTAGAAATGGTTGACTCAGGACATGGAATCCATACATGAAATCTCGCTGTGACCACTGGTATGGGTTACCTCAGAAAGTGCAGGACAGAACAACAGAAGAGTTGATCATACTTGTAGCTGACTTGTAGTTGACTGTTTATTTATTTTTTTTGGTGCATAAAATTTTTCCCATTAATCTTCTTTTTGTCTTTAATAGACTTTTTTGTTTGGTATTTCTAACTACAACAACCTTGACAAACGTCCAACTGCATTAGACTTTGCATAATTTCATCATGTTATTCAGTAGATGATACAACTAACACCTAAGTAAAATGTTTAAAGCGTTCAATTGACGTGAATAACTAAGCCAAAACAGATAATTAGCAGGCATTGACCACAACTCTAGTTTACCATAATTCTACAAATGAATCATATGAAATTAGATATGGATTATCACATGTACAAGTGAAATAAAACACAAGGTATTAATAAGTATATGCACAAAGTCCAACAAATTTCATGACCTAAAACACCAACTAGATATGTCTCAGCAGTAAACTGAAACGAAAACATGGAATGTAATAAAACCTTAAAAATAGCTATTCATTTTCAGCATAGAACTTCGCATCAACATACATGCAAAAATTCATAGAGAACCAGTTTCATGAAAATAATGAGCTGTATGACGCTGCTATGCTATATCATGAAGAGTACATACAATTTTGTCTAAAATCCTAATTGACACAATTTTATTTAAAACAATTAGTTTCCTTTATGAAAAAAAGCTAAGCCTGTATATTCTTCTAAACCCTTACAACATACGAAAGACCATGTCACACCCCAATGCATCTACCACTTCAAATGTACGCGTGTGGTAACACATACACAGGGAGGACTCATAGATCCATACAAGTAAAGGCTTCGGAGCATATTTCCAAAGTAGCTTCAGAAGTAAACTGAATCAGCTGAAGCTATAAACGTTGGTAGCAGACGTCAAAGTTCTACGATCGAGAAACATATTGCTGAGACAGGTCACAGGAATGACGTTGCTACCCCTATAGATCTATTCAAAAAATGTGTTGAGGACGGATCCTTCAATTTGTTGATGATTTACCTTTCAGGAAGTTTAAACCACCTTTGTGTTCAAAAACAACTTGTTATTAAATTAAATCTCCCTTGGTGAATTCAACTCTGAAACCAAGTTCGATGTACTGTTTATTTTCGTTCTATTCATTTTCACTTTCATTAGGCCTTTAATTCATCCTTCCTACTTGACCTCTTTCCATTTTCTTACTGCTTATCCTTATGAATTTTCATATAAATACCTATAACAAGTACATGTGTGATTAGATTGTTCGAAATATGTTGCGCAAATACATTACACGATTCAGACAATTTACGTCTTCGTATTTTTTCGAAGGACAATTTTATTTGATAGCCATATTTGATAGAGTATAATAATACGCTAAATATAAAAGACGATTTAATCTTCAGTTCTAATGGAATCTTGATGTTTATTAAGTGTTGTATGGTCAGCATATGAGAATACACTGTACTTAGTATGAAATGTTTACCTCACAGACAAGTTTTAATCGATTTAATAACTTAGAGATTAGAAGAAGAAACCAACCAGAATCACTAATTCCAATACTTCTACTTTTACAGTTAAAAATGATTCATAAAAATTACGTGATTCTGCCTATTGTTAGATATAGAGTATGGAGCTGAGCTATCAGCAAGTTTGTACACTTTCAATTTCACAGTTGTGTAGTCAGAAAACTTCCTCGGTTGGAATCAAAGGTGAATTAGCAGCATTTAATTTCCGCATCAAACATTTACTGCACAGAGATAAGACAAAAAACTGAAGAATGGTCTAAAATTGTTAAAAAGTGAGATAGTATATGCTTTAGTAGATTTGTCACACAGTTTACTCAGTACTTGCAGTAAATAAAAACATAAAGGCAATTTCATTACAACGTACTGGAAACCCTCCGAATGAGAAACTGAAACTACACAAGACGGGTGGATTCACATCGAAGGTAGCACCAATGAATGAAGTCAAAGCCATTGGACCCCAAAAACAGATAAAGAAGAACGCCAACAACAAACCGCCAGTGAGTGCTTTTTTACTGGCATCTCGATTTTGTCCCCTTGGAGTAGGGTAGGCAAGTTCAGAACGACGCCAACACTTGAGAATAAATATCTTGGAGTAAACATCCTCCAACTCCATCCAGTGATACAAAGACAATGCACTACTCGTCCACATCCAATCCATAACATTTCGTAATTCGTACAAAAACGGTATAAGTAAATATCTAAAGAGATGAAGAGAAACACAGTAAGTTTATTCAACGACTTAATCCCTATATTACACACAAGTAGGTCATATATATAATCTGGTGCTCCCCGTACAGATCCTTATTATTATCTAGACATCGGTAGGTTATAATTTAAACAAGATGTCAAAACATCTGGAAAAGAAGTTACAACCGTAAGCAAATATAGATGAAACACGTGTGATAGTCTTGGTTGTGTTCTCTGAGCTGGATGGTTCAATCGTGGAGCCTTTATTTTCTTTCTAGACAACATCATCAGCATTAACTTCAATATGAAGTTAGCTATCAATATCTCTCCATGAGTAATTTAGTAGCCTGTCCTGAAAAAATGGACTTTGATTTGTTGTCTCCCTTGATTATTGTGTCACTGACTACATAGATTTTTATTCTATTTCTCTCATTGGTTGGTAGATTGGGTCCATGTAAGGACGCAGAGCGATATTGATAACTCACTTCATATTGAAGTTATTGTTCTAGGAGGAAAACGAAACCTCCACGAATAAACCATCCAGCTCAGAGAACACAACGCAACCAAGATCATTCACCTGAGCTACAAGTATTCTCTACGTGTGTTGACCACCTTTTCCCTAGAAATGCAAACGTAATGATCTGAATGAAATGTAATAGGTATCGAATAGACAGTCTATCAGTATGTAATTAATACCAATGAATCAATTTTAAGAAAAGTGAAAGCGTTCATGGGGAAGCTGAACAGGAAAATTCCTGAATGCTTTGAAAATTGACAACACTTCCAACAATTACATGTGAGAACTGCTACTCAAGTTCACTGACAATAGGAAACGAAATCCAACTTACCCTTTGAATAAAACTAAATTGATATAATTGTAGTTCTTCGTTAAAAAGTTTCCCAATATACGGCGAGGATAACCACTACGAATTTGATAGGCGGACAAGGAAAAGTACACGCACTTGATCAAATATAATAATTGAGGCGCCAGACCAGAAGTGAACGGGCTAAATGAAAAGACACTCACTTTTGATTACTGAGCACAAAATGTAGAATAGAGGAAATAAGTTTAGAAATATAGAGGATTAATGCGGGGAGAAATCAAAACATCACAGATCCAACCCAATAATAGGTGAAGTGAAAAATGACAGATACACAGTGATAAATAATCACCAATATCTGTCTCATAAAGCTGATGGTTACAAATCAGTGACTGAATACTCTTAAAAGATCTCTCAAAATTTAAAAGTATAATGTCTCCATCCTGTTCAAAGTGAAGTGATGTACACAACTGCTTGTATATGGTAAAGAAATGTTCATAGGAAGGTAGCAACATAATGGCATTTGCAGTTCAAGCAAATGATTTTGAAGACGGTATCCGTTTTACGCTTTATTGATTTATATGTGATAATTAAATCTACGCAACAACGTTTCTCTCCAGTGAAAGAATAAACTTTCTACAGATAACTGAAGAACGTAATGAAATCTGATGAATCAACAATTTCTGTATAAACTTTTGGTCTCGACTATGCTTCTAGTTGAAACTAAATGAAAAATACTTCAAAATGTACGAAGGAAACTATTTTTGGTATGAATTCAGAATATTTACTTTGTTTTTCGGATCAACTGCATCATTGTCAGAGACTTCCCTATAGAGTTTCATCATTTTTTCTCGCCGGTAATAACTTATTCTAATAAACTAAACCATTGTAACACTAATTCAGTTAAAAATAATCCCACAAATATTCATAACTTACGTTCTTGTAATATTTGGCAAGATGAAAAACAACCATCCATGAATTAATACAACATGAATAATTTGAAATATGAACTTTCCAAGAACGTGTTTTTGCAAGAATAACCCTCGATCAATTATAATGAAGATGAATTGCACAAGAAGCATTGAAATAAATGGAAGAGGAATCTGTAAATGGCATTCCAAAAAAAATATGAAATATTCAGTATTCCTTGCATGAGAGGGCTTTAGTAATGGTTAAATTATCTATTTGTGATGTGATACACTCAATTAGATGAGTGAAAATCAAGTTGATTCGACAGAACTGAAGCCATATAAGACTTTTTCTTATATATATATATATATATATATATATATATATATATATATATATATATATATATATATATATATATATATATACAATTTTGATGTTTGTGATTTACTTGTTGATTTCAGGTTGGTAATCACCACGGACTGATATCAGTTGGAGAAACATTGGGAACCTGTGAACACTGGACAGCTGTTTCGTGATAACATGGGACTTCTCAGCAGTATGAACCCATGACCCTGTCAAAAATGGAAACCAGGACCTCCAGGTTCTGCAACCAGCTCATCACCCTTGAACCACTGGGTTCGAATAGCATAGTTTACATTTCTTACTTCTATTAGTTCATGATAAAGCACGACCTCCATCCAATCCCGTCATTGAGTAACTGGCTAAATTGGCTGACCCCACCAGTCATGACATCTCATTGGAAACTCGGGAATTTCATCCCGAAGTAAGTCACTAATGAGTTAGAGATATCAGTCCATGATTAATACCAACCGTGATATATATATATATATATATATATATATATATATATATATATATATATATAATTCACCCACTGGATATTGCAGAAAACGTGGGAGAGCGTGTAGAACATCTCTATACCATACCATGGCAAGCTGAATACACAGAATGTATTTAGAATTTTAATGTCTTACAAATTAACATGCGACATTCCGAAAATTACCTCCAATCGAGGAAGTACTCATGTCTAAAACTGAGCAATATTTTCGGTTACTGATAATGGATAGTGAGAAGGGATGACATAGCAAGAGCAATGATCCAAGGTTCCTGAAGACATTCACAATATCATAAGAATTCTTAATAAATCAACCTACTTACCCTACAATCCTGTCAGTATTAGATATTTTCAAAAAAATCGATGTCAGTAAAAACAAAAAGTGATTTAACACCAATGTACATTTTACGGTAGACAGCTACGATGAATTCTAGAAGCGAGTAAGAGATGTTGATACAGTTGAAACATTATAGACCAAACCACGTCATATGATTCTCTAAAGTGACTGATATTAGCTGGTTGTTATCAAGCATGAGATTTTATACATTGTATCCAAATGATTACTATTTACGGTCTTATAGGTGTCTATAAATCCCTAACTACGCAGCAGATTCATAGAACGAATACAAAGGCAATGTTAGTTACTACTCAGATTTTTTACGAAGTTTTCGATTTAACAACAAAAATGTATCATTATGTCAGTAGGTTACGCAATATAGACCTCCGAATTTAGAATTAAAGAGAATACGAGGTCCTCAGGAAACATTTTCAATTAAAACGTATAATGTGTTGTTTCTTCTCTTGGCACAACAGACTGTACTTTAAAAAGCAACATGGATGAGATTGACAGTTGTTAACCTGCATTGGCCAATATTTGCTCGTTTGAAAACCCCTCACCAACACGATTATCATACTGAAACGCTGAAAAAACTAACTGAATAAAATTAGTTTTGTTAATCACAACAATAAACTTACCCTGTTAGATTTAAGAAATTCCAGTGCATTATCACCCATTCCAGTCTGCAAAATAATCAAAAAACAAATGATTGCGAAAAAAATGTATGACAATAATAAAGAATATAAGTGTTAAGGAAAATCACGCCACAATAGCATTCTATGGATGAAAGGAAAACAAACGAATTTGGGTGAGTGAGTGATGAACAAAGTTAGGTAATCCGCATCAGTTATTTAAACAGGAATTACTACCAAAGGGTCTACATAAAGCGGTAGCATCACGACGCTTACAAAACTATTCGCTCTAAAGAACAACAATATAAACATTGCTGGGAGCACGACAAACTGTCATCCAGTTAAACGCATATGGAACACTCCAACGAAGATGGTGGAAAGCTACTATGTATGACAAATTATTCACTAAAGGATTTTCAGAAACACTTTCATACTCCGATTATAAGGACGTCTGTAAGTGAACAGAGTTATCAGGAATTTTAAGAAAAATCACATTACCTCATCAATTAAGCAAGATTTAACCCACAACAAACAAAACTGAAAAGTAAAGTCAAGCTATTGGTACTGGATTCATCGTTTTAAGTTGCTAGTGATGTTAGTCACAGTATTGTCAACTTATAATTAATTTACGAAAAGGTTATAAATCAATCTTGTTAACAGAAATGTAAGAGTAAAATTTGTGCACTGTGATAGAATGCAATTCCATTTTTATTGATTTACTAGATACATCACACACTGTAACAGTATTGTTTACTGAATTACGTTTTAGATATAATTTATTGTCCATAGTCATATTAAGATAACTACACAATTTTAAGATATTCTTCATATGGTATTAATTTCCTCACCCACCTTGTGATTTCCCACAATCCGGAACAGATGCTTAGTCATTCCAGTTGCATGTATTAAGTGTTAATTCGATAAATAAAGATTCAGTTGTCAATCTTTCCCTCTACTCTGCATGTTAGTTTTAGTGATTTTCACCCTGTCCCATCCTATTATGTGGCTGTGTGTAACTGCATGCATAGCTATGGCTGAGCTTTTTTCTAAATTCCTTACGTTACTAGGATCTACTAATTTTGATTACAAACATCCAGGCCATAGTTGTTACGAATGTCCTCAAAGAAGTTGAGCGCCGAGTCAGGTTGGTTCACTATATACGTAAGTTTTAATATAATCCGAGGGTGTTTATAAAATCGAAAACAAGATTCTTCTAAACGTTTCGCTGCGTATGCCACAGCTTCTTTACCGGAATATTCGGATTTTTATTTAACACCAAAATATATACTGTCAAAAGGTACATGTAGAAATGTTTGTCTTTGTTATTGGCTAGCTGTTTTGTTGTTCCGACTGATTGCTTCCATTTAGTCATCGCAAATTCACAGTCTTCATCATTTGTCATCAAAAACGACTCAACGACCAACGTGCTAAGGTTTTGTGCTCGGATACCCTAACTGACCCTGATCGACTAATCTGACCTCGCAATCGTCGCAAGGGATTTAGTAAAATAAGTTATTCTGCTTAGTTGGATCAATGGGCTCTTTTAACCTACAAAGCTTATTTCGGAGTGAGTTTGTACGTTACTGTTACACTGTGATATGTCTGATAAATCAATAAAAATGGAATTGTTGACAGAAAATCGAGCAGAAATTACCACAATGGATTAAAAATCTTCGTATTCACTAGAAATCACTGCACTTTTCAGCTCTAAAATTACAGAACTGAGAATACTGATATTGTGCAGGAACATAACTGAATTCTAGAACAGTTGCCATTACTGAAAAATAAATCGAGCGCTACAAATAAAATAAACGACTGGAGACTCTGATATGACCTCAAAATTGATTAGCGTTGGTATAGATGCGTCTATTTCTTTAAAACATTGTAACGTAAGTACTCTTTATCCTAACCAATTATATTTCTCTTCATGTCTTAACTTGTTTTATACTGCCTGAGTACTATTTTTACAGTTTTTTAAAATGATTACTATTTTCCCTTCGTTGATTATGTACATATTGCGCTATTGACTGATTGTGTAAAAGTGAACCAGAACATTTTTATTAAACCGGTAACACGTTTTTGTAGGCTTTTTGGAACTAATGGTCATTTTGTGAAAAGTTGACTTCACTTGAAAATTTTGAATATGCAGTAATTCAAGTTAATTAAGCAGTGATTTTACGAAATAGAAAGAAATAAGGCATCAAAATAAAAATGAAGACAAAATGAAGTCGATATTGGAAAATATGAAATAAAATCGAATCCGATTATTCTAGTGTATATAGTTCTGGAACATAATACTGACTATACCTATAAAATAGAACATAACTGAAATTGTTACACACATCCACTATACGTTAATAAAAAGGCAGAAACTTTATGGGTTGCTACAGTATATTCATGTGGCTGAATAACTTTAGCCTAATAGCTTTATCGCCCACTCATTGATTCAACTAAATATGCCAAGCCATTTCAATGACCCATCACTAACACGTTACTGATAAACACCGTCTCAAATAAGTTAATTGGTGACAGTGAAAGGAATTCAAACAAGATATGACACCCAATATCGTCTATGATGAAACAAAATTAGTGGAAATCACTAACACGTCAGATTTGTTTATAATTTTCTAAAGCGAACACACCATGCAACTAAACATTCTCATATAAGTTTGTGTACTAGTCTACAAGTAACTAAAATAACTTAGCGATAATCACCCCGTCTAAAACCATTTACGTTATACATGCCTCGGAAAAAAGGCAAATAATCGACACTGATCAGCCAAAAACCCAAGTTTTAAGCTCCACTGTCGTTTGATTCCAAACACTAAATTACAATGAACAAGTGCTGAGTTATTTTGAGGAGTGAATACACCAGTATACATCAGTATAATTTGATGACCGCAAAAGACAACAAAGTTTAACAACGAAGATTAAGACAAACGGTAAAAAGTATTATGAATATTAAGGAACAGCAGAAACAAAATAACTTACACTCGGTCCAAATGAAACATAACCCAGTATCATAATCCAAAAAGCAACAAATTCACACAGAAACATGTAAATATAAACATCCACTTTTTTATTGTATCGTGGATCAGTCATTTTAAGATAGAATCGTCTAAGTTTTGAAAGTGGATTCCATGTTTTTCCACTAGGAATGAATAATGTGGTGCTTGAGGATATTGCTGAATGTAACTAAGATTATATGTACTAGTATGCAGTCCATCATCTACCTTCGATTTATTCAAACAAGGACCAGGCGATATTGTCTTCCGTACACTATAAAGTCAATAATAGTTATGAAGACAGAAGTCAGTATTAATGGGAGTAGGATTTGAGCAGAACTCATCTGAAAATAAACAACTATACCGATGACTTATTAAAAAAGTAAGAAAAAACAAAGCTGGTAAATATCATAATAGAAAATAGGGGAGAAACAACATAGGTGTTTTGATTTAATTTACTTGTAAAGAAATTAATAACAATCCCTATTCATAAAAAACAGTCCTGTGTTATCAAATTGTACTAGATATTACAATAATGAGATAAGGTTTATACAAGGTTTTTTAATCCCAAAGAAAAAATGAAACATATAAACAGAATATTTTAAAAGCACAGAATGGTTGACTTTAAGTTTATCACACGAAAAAAGATAAACACAAGAGTTATTCAAAAACGTGGATCTGAATGAGACTTTCCGGCATTTGACAAACTGAGGAAACTAGAGATGCGCCGTTCTATGTTTTAATTACTACCAAGTAATCGGTATTAAATCCAGTTACTAATGTTTGTCTACTAATATAGAACGATAAAAGTCACTAAAATGTCATGCTATAATTTTCTTCCTACGTCTTTCTAGCCTTATCAATGCATTTTTTGAAAATGACAAGTTGAAAACTGGTGAACTCCGAAAAAACTATTTAAGAACTTCCTACAAATCTTCCCTTTCACAAATTCAAATAAAGCCAATGAAGGAATAGTCAGTGTGTGTCAAAATAGCTGGTCATTGAGACAATCCAAAGTGGACAAGTTCCTAGTTCTTATTACATCCAACTGTATCTACCAGTTCACAAGCAAGTACATTGGGAAAATAAAGAGAAGGGTTAGCATTTCTGAACATATCCCGAAGAATTTGACTCTTAAAGGTGCACAGACTTTAAATAGAGTA
>OX104134.1:72795046-72840458 GCA_944470555.2 Heterobilharzia americana
TTTTTATGGCTGTGGTTTTGTTTGGCAGTTCGCGAAGGTTCACATTTTGTTGTCATGTTGGGCTAGTCGTGTTTTAATTGTACTGGTAGTCCGCCTTGATGTTCTTTTGATTAGATGCATCGCCACAGCTTGTGCAACTTTAAGTGCGAATGATGACCGTATTAAATATTGCATGTACTAGCGGCATTATTTCATGAGTTAACTATCGTTGAGATGGTGAATAATGTTCTTGCTCAGCATTTCGTTCACAGGCATTCGTTGGAAAATTGCTTGTTGGTTGACCGTATTGAATGCCTCCACTGTGTTAAGGAATGTTGGCAGTATCGGAAGCCCGGCAGGTAAACGTGTGCTTGGTAGTATCTTGGATAGCGTGAAGATATGATAAATGGTCTTTTTCAATTTTTAAGGCTTTCGTTGTATTTTGAGACTTTTTGCTGTCTGACTGCATTTTGGTATCAGATGTTTATCGACTGTAGAATTGTAGAGGTGGAGTTACATATTAGAAATTATATTTTTTAGTGTTGTGGGAATGTGTATTGGAAATATGCTACTTTGTTTCATTTTTAATCAGCTCATAATGGAGGTTTTACTACTATAAAATATTCTGATACTTAATGTAATAATTTCTAAAAAGCAGAAACGTATCGGTCGTCGCAAACGGGTGAAACGGGTACCGTCATGCTCTTTGCGATAGTGTATGTTGGATTGAAACCAGTTCCTTAGATCACAATAATAGATTTATCATGAGGAAAGTATGCACACATTCTTGTCATTTTCGAGTTGACTGCCGTTTTGACTTTATGTCACATTCTGTTGAATTTGCATTGGAAGAAGAACATGAAACCTACCGTTTTGAAAAAAGTACCTTGCTTTCTTTTTCTTCCACAGCTGAATTCACGCATTCTTTATGCGTGAAGTATTGGATCGTCGTTTGTTGTATGAGTATGCTGTTAGTTTCCGTTCAACAACCTGTCGTAGTGTTTCGCATCGTGTATATGGTTATGCTGATCTATTTCATGTTCATTTTCCAAGTAAGAATAAGTTTCCATCCTTTTTTTATGTGTGTAAAAGTTCACTTCAACATCAAAATAGTAGCACATTATCGTTATTTCTTGTTATCGCGAAAAAAAGTAGACGGTTGATAATAGGCCTGATACGATGTAGCATGGTTTATTTTATTCGAGACGGATGACATCATGTGTTTTTGTGTTTGATTGCAGTTCTGCATTGCTTTAGTATTCTGCAGCTCTGTATCTTACAATTATTTTATTCTTTTCAACGTGCCAAGTCTTATAGTGAATATGTAAGCAGTGCAAAACAACTTCTGTTGTATTTGAAACGCATTTCCTGTTTGTAACTCGTGGTTGATTGGTACATGCAACATTTATTTCTTACTTGTAGTTATTAAATGTTTGTGAGTTCAAAGGATTTAGTTTCTTTGTTTAGCACCTGTTGTCAACACCAAGGTTTTGAGCATTTTTCGTTATGTGAAGCCTGTGAAAAACAGTCATACCTGGCTATAATCATCAGTAACACATGCTTCTTACACTTTATTTTCACCTAGTTCTAGATCTCACTCTCGATACAGAACGTTTGTACCATAATTCCCTTTGTCAACTAGTAAAGAGCGAAAAACGTTGGAGTAGAAATATATAAATCCATTTTATTATTGTCATCTGCTTTGAGGTATCTTTTGAGGATTGTCGCTATTTCTGAACTACCTGTTTAAACTCTGATGATGCACCTTACTGGCCGGAGAATCAAGCAACAATGAAGCCTTCGTGTGCTGGACTTTAGATTGAGAATGTGAAGTATTTAGGGAAAGGATACCTGAGCATCTATGTGTGCGTGACAGAAATTCTCGTCCTGATAAGACTTAGTGTGTTCAATCTGCTGTAGAAACGGCGGTGAAGCATAGTTAGTAACCTACATCCGAAGGTCGTGTCGAAAAATCGAAATGCACGCAGGAACCTTGTGCACATTCGAGGACCAGGCAATGAGCAACACCTACTGCGTGAGGGCAAATGACACTACCTGTCTTGCCAGTGGATTTGCACAACGTCATCCGAACTCATTGGTGCAAGACGACTCATTCCAACTGGTTCTGACTATAATAAAAAGGGGAAGCAGCTCAGACATAAATCGACCAGTAGTCTTTACAATGACCATTGGTAATGGGTGGGTGGCGAAAACGAGAGAGGTAGAGAAGACAACATCGTTAGGTAATACCGGGGAACTATTTGCGGTTATTAAGAACACTGGCAGGAAGAAGATGACGGTTAGTGAAGCCATTCTACCTTTCAAGATTCCAAGCAAATGTAGTGCGTTGTAAATTCTTACATACAGTGAAAGTATCATCGACATATCTAAAGTGGGATGTTGTTTAATTAATTATGCATTTCAGTTTTATCATCTCTGGATTAGCTATACAAATATCTGCCAATCTAAGGCCTAATGGATTACGATTGTCACTGTCAACTTAGCGATATAGGATGCTATCATATTTCGTACATGTTAGCTGCTTGAATTCGGTTGTTGGTGGAGGGAGGAGATCGCCGTGCTGGCAGATGTCTAAAGTTTTATGAGGACGTACTCGCATGAATAAGGAAGTCACATCAAAAGACATCACAAACTCACTCCACACACTAAGTTGATTTACCGTTTCGATCAACTGAAACGAGTCTTCTGTAGTGCATTTAGCTAACTGTTGAACAACAGGCTCCAATTTTCCCACTAATCAGTGCGCAACTTTGCGGTTAGGTCAATTAACCATTGGTAGTCTAGGTCTTAATGAAACATTCTCTGAATGTATCTTAGGTAAACCATACATAAAAGGTAAACGAGTTCTTCAAGGCTTCCAATTATTTTATGAAATAGTTGATCAGCTTCGCTTTCAAAAGTTCTCTGAGTGCTTTCGTAATTCCCTTTTCCGCTGGATCTGTCATGTCTAACTAACTAACTAACCTACGCAATTTCTTGTTCTAAATCCGACAACATTTGCCTTTCTACCAACCATCCAATTTGCTCAAGAATTATCGCTTCTATACAATATATTTATTTACGACATCATTAAATAACATTTTGAGTTCAATTCACACAGTGTCCTTATTTCACTATGTAGTTGTCCTGTTCTGACTGATCCCATTGAACTAAAGTATGTTAATATTTTATTGTAATATTTTGTAAGCAGCTGATATGGACCGCTAAGTTGATGAAATGAGTCCAAATTATTCTGCTGCAATGTTTTTAAACAAAACCTTTGGTTCTTGGCCTTTTTAGGCATGATCTTTTCCAAAAATGGATTTCTGAAGTTCATTGAAAACAAATTATTGAAATCCTGTTAACCCCCTCGATGACGCATTCTATTGTCTTGGCTATATCTCGCATATATATTTTGTTAATTTATTGTGAAGCGTATACTTGTACCTTCTATTTGTAAACCTTTCCATGTTTATCAAATCAAGTAACGTCCAGAAAATGACGAAGGGAATTTAAGACTGGTAGTTTGATTGCAGAAAGACAGGTGTCGTGATAATTTAGCACTGATGCCTTGTAGTATCCCTGGCTTTCGTCAGAATTAAGCAAAGTTATAATCCTGATGTAGTAAATGTACATCTGTGTGGTTGAAACCTTCAACCTGGTTTCATCTAACGGTATTTAGACAACTGATCGATATGACCACTTGTGTAGCAGATGTAACTCAGTCTGCTATTCTATAAAGATGGTAAATTATATGTGGTAGTTGATAAAATTAAGCCAAGTAAATAAAAGCAGATTTATAGAATAAATTATTATTCTAATTCATGTGTTTTTATCTGCTGAGGTAATTAGTGACACGTTGAGCGTTTTCTTTATCCTCCTACTCAAGTGTTAGTTGATGGCGGTTGTGGAACATGGTGGAAGCAACCTCAAAACAACACCCCATCAATTGCCTCCAACCAAATAAGTTATTAGTAATTCAAACCGCACTTTTCCCGTCATTTGGTTCCTGTGTGATTAACGAGAGAATAGGACTAGGAAAGTGGGAAGAAAACAGCTGAAATCCTGTACTATCATCCAAGCTGCATTCATTTGTTGCTAATTTAATATATATGAAACGCATCTAACTTATCTTCCATTTACTTACTTGCTTTTTTGTGATATTTTGGTTCATCTAACACTATTAAACATCATGGGGGTTTGTAAGGTTGTAGAATGGGGTATTTCTGTAGGCTAAGACGAGAAGTTTAGCTGTAGTAAGGTTCGAGCTAAATTCTACTTGAAGAATATACTCACTTTTGCACCATACACTTGGGAGTCATGAAAAGAATTACTTGTGTGTACATTATTCATTTATTAGTTTTAGATGTACAAACAGTTTTTTATCACGTGATAATATCAATTGAATAGCAACTAGATATCAGGTTCTAAAGAGTTATTTTCCTCCTACCAAGAAAACTTTTCTATGTTATCTCAAACCCCTGTTGGCGTCGAATGCGGCCCTTAAGGTGGACATGTCTCTCCAAGACCATTAGACAATTTTTTTGACTGCAGTCAGCCCACTTCAAAACACTACTCAGTTCATATCAGATATATTTCTATACAAGGTTTGAGATCTGAAGTCTCTGTTAATTTCTAGCACTACTGTTAGTTCAAGAGTATTATAAACTCTTTTCATAACTCACAAATGTTGGTAGATTTATGAGCTGCTTCATTATTCCTAATACTTCTTTTTGATAGATTTCTCTACTCATTCACCTTTAATTTCAGATCAGTTATTCTGCCTGGCGTCGTCAAATGCTCTGTTTTTGGTGGTTTATTGTTGTTTATTCCATGGCTATGCTATTGTGTATCTACACGTTTCAATTCAACGAGTCACCCAGCTTCTGGCAGCATAAGTTGGGTCTCTCATCTGAGATGTAAGTTTCTGCCTTGTATCGACTTGGATTTAGGCTAGCTATTATTTTTTAAAGTAGCACCTTACCACTAAGCTATTTCAATAGTTTTAGCAATGAGTTAGTCATAAAAAATAAAATTCCTAGTGGTATGTGATTAAATTAAGAACCACACTTATTTTTCTTTCAGCTTAAAGGCTTTTGGACTAGAAACATTTGAAAGTGCTGCTCTTTTTGAACGACTGTTAACACCAGTAGTATTTCTGGTCGTTATAATTTTACAAGTACACTACTTTCATATACCATTCCTTGAAGCCTCAGCATTGGATCGTTTTCGGTAACTTTTGTATTGTTTGTGTTAACTATTTCACCCTATGTTGTATTTTTAGTTAAGTCTGATTCGGGTAGTTATAGATTTTAATTGATCGTTGTTTTAATTCTGTTTACACAGAGCAGGTTCTAAGTTCATGTACAGAGATATAATACCCTTTTTTTCTGTCTCTGTTGCCAACTTTCAGTATGAATTTGCTATATTTTCTACTTGATGTAATGTTGTACTGTTTAGAAACACATATTTGTCTAATGCAAATTAATTATCGGGGGCGTTAAAATGAAGGCACTTGTTAACATGTACAGTCATAATCGAATGAATGTAGTACGCATAAGGTCGCATCTTGTATGAATAACAGGTCAGAAATAAGTCCCTTTCCGTGCTGTCATATGAATTGATGTTTGAAAAGGATATAAAAGTATAGAAGGAGTAAAGTACTTTCACAAAGTTGTTAGTTTACAACAGTATTTAAAAGATCCCTAGGATCGATGACTAGCTGCAAGAGGACTGACTGACCTACAAAATCAACGTAGAATCTCGCACACAGGTGCATCGCCTCAAGTTGCCACACTTCACAGTATTGCAAAAAGAACAGGTGTATAGAAAAGGAGTGACAGCAAAGTAGACAAAGTAGCGTGGGAAACAAAATCTGAAGATAAAGATTAGCGTGAATATTCAAACTGAGATGTTGAGGAGTGAATACATCTGTGCCACTGTGTCATCAAGAGTCCTTAACCACTGATTCTTTTCGTCTCATGACCTCCCATAAGGGGCTGGATGTTGTGGATTTGTATAAACGAATGGTCATATCATCACTGATTACACTCAATGACAATTTACTGAAGGGAAATCTGGGATTATTTTTATTGTACCGTGGAAGTTTCTTGCTGTTCAGAAATTGTCTTTTTTCAGTGCTGTTTTTAACTTGAACTCAGTATTATTACTTAATAGCATTATCGAGTGCAGTCGCATTTGAAATCGTCCAATGTTCTTATACACGTTCGGTCAAACCTATTTATTTTCATACAGACGCCACTCATCTCCTTGTGTATTAATTTTTTTTGACTAAATTGCAGACTTGAAAGGACTATGCTCCAGAATTGTTTGTTCAGGTGATTTTCCTTTGAAAAATTAATCCCCACTCTGAAGCCTTATGTACAAATGCCTCAGTGACTGCAAATGCTTGTTGCCTTTGTTCCACAATACGAATGTGGTTGAGCAAGGGCTTTCATTTGCTCAATTGCAGTTTGATCTTTCATTACTCTTCAAATGGCTGTACAGAAAACGATGTTTATGAAAGCTGTTTATTTAACTGTACCTTCATAGTTTCAATCCTAATATTGGCAAATTATTTGCCGTAATAATATTTCAGATTACCTCAGGTTTCCAAGGGTTCCGTTTATTCACGGTCTGGCCTTTCCGATGATCAAAATTCAGTCATGTCTGTTTCTCCGAGTAGCACCATGTCCAGTAAGTTTTTATTTTCATATTTGACTTTGCTTGTGTACGAATACCTATTCAACACATAACTGTTTGTCAGGTAATTTTTCAGCTTACCGGAGATCTGTGACCAGCTTTTGTCCAACCACTGGTTTCTGTTTACTAAGGGGTATTCATTCTTACAGCGTCGATTAACACTAGTTGTGTTACACTTATTTTATACCCTTAGACTGTCACGTTCATAAATTTCTCATCGGGTATTTTTATCATTTAGGTTATTTCACTTTAAAAAGTTATGTCTAAGGCCACCATCATGAATTTATCAATTGGGTTAGGTTGGAAGTTTATGCAACAAATGGTTGTCAGTGCTTTCAGTACTTCATTATTTTAATCGCAGCCTTATATAGTAAAGCTTTCCATTAGACAGCCATCAGTGATTGATAATTATTATTAAGGTAGTATTGATCATGGACTGACATTAGTTGGGGAACCACTGAAAACCTAAGAGCACTGGACAGCTGTTTCGTCCTAGTGTGGGACTCCTCAGGTTAGCTTACTCTAGAGAGATCGTATTAGTCCTGTAACATCAACTATTATTATTTGCTTTCGGTCTTAATAAATAAAACATTTATAGGTAAAAAAAGCATTCATGGTAAACGTTTAAAAAATTAAACACGTTTTAAAAAATGATGCTAAAAGGTTGGTTAACTTCACATAGCTTTCACGTTAAACGAGAATCCTTCGCGTTTATTATAAACTCTGTCTGTCTCAAGTTTCCAGTAATTAGGACGCAGTTAAGTTCCATTCATCCAAGTCGTGAAGATAAATCGATGCTACTACTACTACTATCATTTATTCTTATTTTGTGTGGTTTATTTCATAGACATTCAGGGTTTTCTGATTGTTCAGAAGTGCTAAGGACTTCAAGTGAACCTACCTTTAAAACAGGCTACTTAAGAAATGCAGTGCCACATTCAGCGGATAAAGATTAGGTTAAATTTGTTGTTGCGTAAAGGTTAAATCGAATGTTAGGGATTATTAGATCTGTTTATAGTTTTCGATTTTTTTTTACCAGAGTGTGTCTTTAAGTCAAACTGTTGTTGATCATTTCCATCATTTCAACATCACATTAAAAAATTTTCCTTTTTGAACTCCCCATCATAGAATAACATTATTATACTAGTTAGAATTCAGAAGGATTCTACGTTTGTGTATACAGGACTTAAGATGTTTCCATTCTATTGGAGTGGCCATTTTCCGTCTCATCAGTTGTGAGCTAATAAAAGACACGTTTTATCGGTAACATACGTAATTGTGGTTAACAACCCAAATAGATTAGTATCAGCTTCAAGCACAAGTAGAAGTACTACTTTGTGAAGGGAGTGCAAAAGGGTTACACTAGGGAAGGAAATACTTGCAAGTAAACCCGATTGTTAGGTATTTCACCTGCTTTTATTTTGTTGAAATAGTGGTATTATGAAGCAAGTTAGTTAGTCAGTTATTATCTACATGGGGCCTATAGTTACTTTACTGCGTAACAGTCCAAGTTGTCATACTTCTTATAAGCACATCCAAGTACGAGTCAACCAGATAAAAGCCGACGTAATGGAAATAGCATAATTAAAAGCCGTAAAAGCTATGGGAAAAGGGGATAAAGCAAATAACGGAATTTAACATAAAGGCCACGACGAATATTAGGCTTGTTTGGATATGTATCACTAAGGTCGATTCTAAGCCAAATCACCTGGAGTTTTGAACAGTCGGCTGCAATAGTCACTTGGTCCCCAACCTGAAAGTCTGCCTTTCCCTAAATAGCTCAGATCAACAGTCAGGGCCTTCATGAACTGATACCATGTTTTCGTCTGTCCACTTTTAACCTTTTTCCAGACTAATCATATTTAACGCATCCTGCCATGGGTAAAAACGGTGATTATGCGTATGTAACACATATCCCAGTCATTTAAGTCGATGGAAGTTCGCAACCTCATTGCTAAGTCTGGTTATCGAAAAGACTTCACAGTTATCGTTTCGAATCAATGAAACTGAAATCCCTGTTCTGCTTAGTCTTGTTTTGAAAATTGTCCGCACCAGTAGGGAAAACGAAGTGAATTAAAATATGGATGTTTTCTTCAGAAAGTTTTATTTGCTTGATTTTTCTTTTTTAAAAACGTCTAGTAGACGGGAATACTTTTGTATCTATCGACTTGTTTCTACTTGTCTTCAGTAATACTCTGCTACATAAATAACAATGATTTGTCAGAAGGTGTGATTCAAACTAGGCCCCTATTTATATCTAGTGTTAGTTGTGTCACAAAAACATATCTAGTGAGTGACCCAATGAAGTCACTTGATGAAGACTAAGATGTTTGAGGGTTTATACTGTACTACGAATTGTTATGATCTTAATTTGCACGGAATGAGGTATTTGGATGTGTTTTGCTAGTCTAGTAATTTTGAGTTATGTTCATCTCCCAGTCATCACACCAGAAATTTAATTATGAAGGAGTGAGATTTTTTATAAACTAAAGGAGAATATGTTGACCGAAATGGGAGGGTGTTGTCATGTTTCAAATATATTTCACACAATGTGCAAACGCTGCTTCATCAAGCATTTACATCGAAGTTATCCAGTGTATGGTAATAATAATAATAATAATAATAATAATAATAATAATAATAATTTTTATTTATTATTTGTCCCTTGGGTTCCTAATGGAACATAGGGCTTCAGTAGCATGTATCCAGTGCGCTCTGTTCTCTGAAATCATTTGAACGTGGCTCCACGACAGCCCACAAGCTCTCATTTCCTCCTCGCACGATCTCCTCCATGTCACCCTCGGACGCCCAACTCGTCACTTCCCATCTGGGTTCCACTCGAGGACCTGGCCTGGCGCGTAATGTCCCCAGTTAGCCTCCTCAGTGTATGCCCAATCCATCTCCATTTCCTTCCAGTGCATATTCGCTGAGTGATAGGTTCTTGGTTGGTTCGTTCCCAGAGTTCCTTGTTGCTTATTCTTTCTGGCCATCTGATCTTCAGTAGCGAGCCATTGTAGGCAGTTGTTGATGAATGTCTGTAGCTTATTGGAAATGTCTTTCGTGACGCGCCAAGTCTCTGAGCCATACAGAAGCACTGACTTGACGTTGGTGTTGAAAATCCGGATCTTGTTCCACATGCTGAGTGCAGTGCAGTGCAGAAGATCTTCAAACTGGTTTCAGGCTAATGAAAGCCTGTCTTGCTTTTCCGATTCTGACTTTGACATCCTCGTCTGTGCCGTTGCCTGTAGTAGAAACAGTGCCTCCTAGATAGGTGAAGGAGGTTACTTCCTTCGATGATATTGAAGCTTGTTGTTGTTGTTGTTGGTGTTGGTGTTGGTTGTGTATCTTCATCACCTCTGTCTTCTCTATATTCACTTGAAGTCCGATCTTTGCTGCCTCTTCTGTTAACTTGTTAGTTTTTGCCTGTAGATCTTCACGTTTGTGTGACATTAGACATAAGTCATGGGTGAAATCCATATCTTCTAGGTTCTTTTGCCCGGTCCAGCCATTGTATCCTCCTCTTCTCGCTCCTCACTGTTTGTTGCATGATCCAGTCCACAACAATCAGGAATATCATAGGTGATAGTAGACAGCCTTAAGTCACTCCTGTCTTCACTTCAAGAGCATCACTGAGATTCCCATTGTGAATTACTTGGCATGTGGCGTCTTCATGTAGTTGTTGAATGAGGCTGATAAAGGTTTGTGGTACTCCGTAGTATTGAAGCAGTTTCCAAATTACTTCTCGGTCGACGCTGTCAAAGGCCTTCTCAAAGTCGATGAAGTTGAGGTAGAGAGCTGATTGCCATTCTATGCTCTGTTCTATGATGATGCAAAGCGTTGCAATTTGGTCTGCACATGATTTGTACTTCCTGAATCCAGCCAGCCAACCTGTTCTGGTCGTAGTTTTGAATCCAGTGCATCCTTTAGTCTCTCCAGGATGATGCGGCCTAATATTTCGCTTGCTGTGGGTGGACAGGAGAGTGATTCCGCGCCAGTTCTTGCAAACACTGAGGTCTTTCTTCTTCGGGAGTTTGACAAGGTAACCCTTCTTCCAATCACTAGCCAGGTACCTTCGCTTCCTTCCAGACCTTCTGCAATAGTGGTGTGAGCATGTCCGCTGTTGTCTCTGTGTCTGTTCTCAGTGCTTCTGGCGGTATCCCATCTTGTCCTGCAACTTCCCCGCACTTCAGTAGCCATATGGCGCTCAGGACTTCGACCTTTGTTGGAGGATTTGTGTTCACTGGTAGTTCTATGGCCGGGGTGCTGGTGGTATTTCTGGACGAAGTGCAGGTAGTGGTGGTGGTCGATTCAAGAGCTTTTTGAAGTGGTCGGCCCATCGTTTCCTTTGTTTCTCCTCTTTGGTAATTAGATTTCCTTCATCTTTTATTGGTTTCATCTGTGTTGATCTCTTCCCTCCCAGATAGGAACCTGGTTATTTGATACAATGTTGTCATAACCTCTCTCTGCCTCTCCTACCAGCAGCCTATTCTGCTTCACTTGCCAGTGTTTCGTAGAAGTGTCTTTTGTCGCTGCGTGCACTCTTCACTTTTTTGTCTAGTGTAGTGTTTTATGCATTGTACTCAGTTCCTCTTCTCGTCGTTCATCCTTGCACTTGTTCATCTTCTGCTTCACCATCATCCTCTCCTGTATCAGCTTCAACGTGTCCATCGAGATCCATTCCTGATCTTCTTTCTTCTTCCTTCCTAATACGGCTGTGTAGGTTTCCTTCCACATAGCTTTCAAAGAGTTCCAGTGTTCATCCACATAGATTTCTTCAGGGATGTTGATCGATATCTCCCATTTTGTCTTGATGGCTGGCTGACGTTAAGATGTCCTTTGTAGTTTCGTCCTTCAGTTTCTGGGTGTTGAACTTGAGCTGTGGTCTATCACCAGCTTCCTTGAAGGCTTTCAACTTGATTTCGAAAGTAGGTTCCTTGCACTAGGTAGTGGTCTGAGCTTACATCTGCTCCCCTTCTTGACCTAGTATCAGGTAGGCTGCGTCTCCACTTTCTTCACTTGGAGATAAAGTCGATCTGATTCTTATTGTGTCCTAGTGTCTGGTGAAATCAACTCCATGTCGCTTTGTGGATATCCTTTTGCTTGAACACAGTGCCTGACTCCAATCACTAAATCGTTGAATGCACAGAAATCTGCAAACAATTCTCCATTCTCGTTCATTCCACCTAGCACTTCTCGACCCATGGTTAGTTCTCTTCCTGTGTTGTCTGCTCCCAGTGTGGCTGGCATTCATGTCATCCCACCCATTAGAATTTTGATGTCGCCAACTGAGATGGGGTCTTGTCCAGTGTTGATTGAAGTTGTCTGTAGAATTCCTACTTCTGCTCTTCATCTGCATTATTTGTAGGTGCGTAGCGTATCATTGTATGATTGTGACTTTCTTTCCTTTTGATTTGAATCTTGTTGTCATGGTCTTGATCGTGGAGGAGATTGGTTCGCACTGTATGAGAACCTTCGATGCTCTTGGGAACATCATGACAGCCACTCGAAAACTTAGTGTGCTCGACCGGGGTTGTCTTCTGGGTGACAATATCCGAGTAGATAATTGACTCTGCGGTTGACAGTTTGGAGAGTCGACTTCCATTCCATCTGCTTTCGCAAATTCCTAACCTTTTAATGAGATACCTTCTCCTCTCGTTTGGAATCTGGGCAGCCTTGGTGGGTTCAAACACTGTGCGGACATTCCATGTCCCCACTTTTACTTTCGCTTTCATTGAGAGAAGAAATATTAGCCAATTGGCTTCCCGAAGGCTTTCACCAACCGGCGTCATTTCGCCTCTCGGATTCCAGCGAGGAATAATTTTGTTTTAATTTTTATATTTTGTTTGTGCTTTGAAGTTTTTTAGCGGTTGGACTTGTTTTACGGGTAGGGTTCGTAGTCCTATGCCGAATCTTCCCTCTTTACCCGGGCTTAGGACCGGCTAGTAACTAGTGAACTAGTTAGCCAGGCGAGGTTAATAATAATAGTAATAATAATAACGGTAATAATAATAATATAATGATAATAATAACGGCAGTTCAAGTTATCTTACAAATTTTTCCCAACAAATTTGAGAAGTGCTACTTGCATGACTATGACTTTCTTACAAACATTGGTGTATTCGGTGAAATCTGGATTCATTTTGTTGAAGGTATTTATTTTTATGGATTTATTTGGTCATCTCTCGTAGGCTTACGTTTACTTGTTATGTGGCAGTGCTTATTTTTTAGGTGGTTCAACACTATTTTTTGACGTTGATAGGTCTAAAAATAGTACTACTTCAGATATCTGGACTCTCACGTGACTCATTGTTTTCGTTTTATTTTGTTTGTGTTTATTTATTTTTTGAGTGGAGGTTTGAAGCAAAAAAAACACCGTTGTAGTTGCATTGAGTTTTCAGCTTTTCCTAACATTCTTTGTTTTTTCATTTGTTTGAAAGTTCATATCCTAGCGTCCTGGAATAGTTGTTGTTCTCTGAACTGTTGTTTGGTAAGTAGGCCGGAGGAGTGATTCATACTGAATACTGACCTTTATGAAGCTTTCGCAGTAAAATTCAATTGCAGATGGAATAAATATCGCACAATTGTTATTTTCATTCTGTTTGTGATTAAAGCTATCTTTCTAAGGGTATCAAATTGTTATTGCATACTTGTAGTATGTTCCTAATTGATCAAATTCCTTTTATTTGTCTTCGAATTAAATTAAGGTTGAACTGTGCACTTCTCTATACTCTGTAGTTGGGACATTGTGGGCGAAGAGGACAAAAGTAGGTGTTTTTCCCTCTAGGCCTTTGGAATATTGAGACTAGTAAATCGTAAATAGTCAGTAGATGAAACTGGTATCGAGTGCACAGGTCCAAGTACAGAAACTTTTACGGTTGTCTGAAAGATCACATGACCTCAAGACGTAATGTCAGTTCATGAATCTGTAGAAACTTTCAAAAATGACAGCTACTTGTATGATGTATCTAGGAGAATATTTCTTAGTCATTAAGAAGTTTTTATTTCTATTTCTTGGCAGTGTTTCATTGCATCATCTATTTACTCGTATTGTCATGACTTGGTTTAGATTTCATTGAAGATGTGAACTCAGCATTCCAAATTGTTGTCTCAAAATTGTACTGCTGGGCTGTCAGCCTTACAAATCATTGCTGGCGTTTCCTTGAAATACATTGGATCAAAATAGTGGGATTAGTTATAATTCTGACGTGTACAAATGAAGTAAGTTTTGTGCTATAAATATCCTCTGAATTTTTATGCATATTGTAACTTACAATACGACGCTTGTTGTTACATACTAATCGTAGTAATAATAATGTAAATAACTTTTTGCAATCAAGAAATAAATCACAGAAAGTAACATAACAGCCTTGTGTTCACATGAAGATGGAGAAATATAGAATAACAGGGTGATCAGAAAAGAAGAGAGAACCATACAAAAATAGATTCAAAAGTTCTCTTTTCTCATGCATTTCTTTTCAGGAACGGAAAACATTCAGAGATCACAGCATTGTCACTATAAAGGCTTAGGCTATGTGCCAAAACACTGAGTTAAATGTTTTCTACGATTCCGTTTTTGAACTTTTATGCTCTAATAGTTGCTAACCCAAAACAAATGACGTTTCAACATTAGTAAAGCACGTCTTTTCCATCTAGTCTCTTCTGGTAATAGTAGCTGTTTGAACAAGGTACGCAAGACCTGTCTACTTGACAGGCTTCTGGGTTTGTAGGTGACTTCACTTTTCGAATAACATTTCTGATCCTATTTAAGTATGCACTTACATGGTTTTGGCGCTAGACTAGAGTAGTCCTAGGGCGATTGTCAAAGATCCTCAGGTTGCAGTATCCAGGCCTCACAGATATTGAGCATAGGTGCTTCGAGCTTTGCACCTTTAATCTTTTTCGTTGATTAGGCGTAACAGTGGCCTGAAAAGTCACTTAAGTTGTCATATTCAGCCTCAGTTGTATGGTCAGAGATTTTGTATATGACATTCCTGCCAACAGATACTACCTCCCAGACGTAAAACCTCTGGCTATTTCCAACAGATCACTGTCGAGATCACACTTCGAAGTCCTCCTGATTGTTTTCAGGCTGTATCCGTTAGGAGTTAACTGGTTTACAGATACTGTTCCTTCTCAATTGAGTATTAGTAAAATGACTTTTTGTCATGCACATTTTGTCACTTTTATTGTATATAAGTGAGTATCTTTGTTCGCTAAAGAAGGATATATCGGTCATCTTGTCTTCTAATATAAATCCTTGAGCAGTCATCACTCACTAACACTATGACACCAAGTAATCATTTATTCAGTGATTTGTCTTCTTGACTGTAACAACAACCAGGGGTGGTACATAATTTTACCAGAAGTACTTCACATGTCATAGTACGAATCACATAACAGAATTATAGACAATAGTCAACATGTAGCTGAGTGCAGTTTGAATAGCGTGTTTTTTTGTGGTATAATAAAGAAATACCATTTGCACACTTAAGATGGGAAATTTTCTGCAATAGGCAACCAGTCTACATAATCGCTCAATCGATATTTGAAGAATACCATCGATAACAAAGTTAAAACTAACTTGTGAAACTATAAATTCATGCTCTGCCTCACTACTAATTTGGAACAATAGAAGAGGTTGGTCATGCCTTCTGAGTTTTTTTGGTGTTTTTGTATGAGGCTCATATGATGCTAATAAACTAAAAGATGACTCTTTACCGAAATTTATTCGTAGTGTCGAGAAGTGCGATTCTTAACCCTAATTATTTTTGACAATGTTTAAAACCAAAAGGGTAGGAATTTGGTCATTGTATCCATGAGTTTTGCAATGTGCAAAGCCTGGGGTACCCGATATTTATGGCGTAACTGGTAAAAACTGTTGTCCTGATTGTGTTCACGTACACTACGTTATTTTTAAGAAAGGGACTTAATTCCATACCTTTGTAAACACTATGTTCGGCTTCCTGACTAATCGTTTTCGTTAATATGATATGTCTCTAATAGGATTTCGTTTTGGTTTTATTATTTTAAAATAGGTTTCTGCGGCAAATATTATTTCTCTTATATTTCTAGTAATCTGTTTTCCGTTCCCATATTTACATGGATTTATGGCGACAGTTGTCTTTATATGGACTAGTGTCCAAATACTTTGCAAAATGACCTTTCAGTTAAATGCTGTTAATCTGAACTTATCTTCGTCCTGTTCATTAAAGGTAGGCATTCATTTTTCGGTATTTCACTATTAAATACTTTTTTGATAATTTCTTTGATCCAATTAATTTTCTTCAGTCTGTTCCAATTTAGAAAAAAGGTAAGTTGTATACCTTTACTGTATTAGGAACGCAACTATTACGAATCACTGTATAGATTTTCGCATCTTCGATATTGACCTACTTTTAGCGTAGAGGAAATACAGGTGACCTTACTTGCTTCAAAGACGACTTCTTTGTCACTGAAGCTGCAGCTCCTGAGGATTGGTATTCAACAGCTCAGCTTTCAAAAATGTGTATGGTCTACAAACATTTTTTCTACCACTCATTGTATCTACAATGACACGTTCATACTGATTCGTCGATATACTTCAAGATGATATGAGTTAAATATGTCAATTTTCGATTGGTTGGGTCTTGTATAAAAAAATTAATTTGACTTTCAGGAAAGTATTGTTAAGCTCATCTCTTTTGTTCATCCCACTTATGGCAACATTATCCCAATAGTAACTTGTTTGTGGGGTTTAATTTTTGAAGTGGCTTCAAAGCTTATTTGAATAACGTTCTCTCCAAGGTAGTCAGCATATCAAATTTTTGTATGTAAGTTTCTCACTAGGTAGAGTCTTCTTTTCCAAACAATATTCTGAAATGATATCAAAAGGGTACTATTTGCATGGAATAGTTGTCAGAGCATTTTCCCTCTGAGGGGATTGGTCATTGTTGAAAGCTGCCGTTTTTGGGAATGAATAATATCCGTCATGAGTTATGTACATCTTAAGGATTAGGTCTCCTTGTATGTTTTATTTTGTAGTTTTTTTAAATAGAGAATGTCATTTTTGGCAATGGTGAATGAAAACTGTTATTTTATGCAATTAATCGCAACTTTTCTGTTTTTCGAAAATGTAAGTATGATAACGCAACTGCTTGGGACCTAACTGCATGGATTGGCCTTAAGAAGGTCGAAAATTTCGGGCAATATATCATGGTGAGTATCAAAGACTGACGTTATTGGTACTTTTTTCCGTTAAAATGCTTTTTTTAAGCAAAAACAAATTATTTTATAAACTGTTTGCAGTGGACTATCAGGGTAACTTTGGTGAGTTGCTTACACGATCTGGATTATTTCGGTTGCATACAGTTTTGCGAGTTTAATAATTGTTCATTTCATTGCGACTAATGAGTAAAGTATGCACATTTCGTGTTTTAAATTGCACAACCTTGAAACGTATGATTCAAGTGTTTTTGAATTCGCTGCCATATACGTTCTCGTCATGTGAACTGCTAGTGGAACTATACTTTTGAGGATGGTCAGTAAGTTAATTGACTCTTCACCATGGGAGTTCGCATTTTACACTACATGTGTCGAAATGGCTCTCTTCAAAACACTTTTCTTCAACAGTATTTACTGTTGGCTTCAGCTTTTCATTCGTAGAAATCCACTTAAGTTGCTTTTTTGACGTGAACTCAATTTATGCATTTTTGCAAACATCTTTGGAGGGAGTTTGTACACTTAGTGTTCTGTGAAACATTCAGATTATTAAGACTGCTGTTTGGTGTGTCTGAATTTGAATATTCTGTCAGTGTGTAGTTCATTTTTTTTTTTTTACAATATATGTCGTTTTATACGAGATTATTATAGCGTAAAAAATTCATTGACATGACAAGATTACTGCTTATATACCCGACTTATGTTCCCTCGAGGTTCTAACATACTAGAAAGGTTAGTGTCTTGTTGTAAATTACTACGCTACGATAGGCGTCTGAACGAGAAACCATGCTGCTGACCGGATAAGATATCAGAACAATAAGGTGTTTCCTTTGATGCTACGTTGACACTACCTTTCCTATTAGAGGAGGAGTAGAGGGTAGAAAAGGTTGACCCTTGAATTAGCACATTCCCTTCTAGCCGCTGGCATAGGAGTGTGACTGATTTGGGTTCATAGTCGGATTCGAAACTGGCCGGTCCTACGGGCTCTGCAGCCACTCACTAACTGTTCTTTTTCAAGTAGCCTGAGAATAAAATAGCCTTCCACGGTGTGAAATTTTGGAAATTATCAGCCGCCCTCGCAACTGTGTTAGGACTTGATATCCTTCGGAGAAAAGCTACCAGATCTAATAGCTTCAGAAATCAAAACATTATTAGGAGCTTCAAAAAAGATCAGCAGCTTGAAGCAAATCCAGCAAAGTGGAACCAAGTGTACTGCCTTTGGTGTGAATGTAGCCCAATGGTGTAGGCATTAGTACAAACTAAAAGTTTGTGAACAAATTGCTCAACTTCAGTCTCGGTAATAAGATGAGATGCTTAGACATTCAGATGCTAAACACGGAAGAAGTATGCCATCAGTGAATTCCATTGGTTTCAGCGTGAATGCTACTGTATTTTTCATATCAGATAAAGTAAACCGAGTCAAAACTTTTGTAGGGAAATGGTAGAAACTGGTGAAGCAAAATTACTTTGCATACAAACATTTCTAATGATGCGACTGTAGTTTTGCTGCAGTGCAATGGACCAAACTGTGCAAAAATAAGAATATCTGTGAGACAGTTTGAGAATAAAAGTCAGGTCAATAAGTTTCGTTTCGGAATGAATAAGCTTATAAGTTTATTACAGTTTAATGACTGTCAATAACCCTGTGTACTGTACTGTACTGTACTGTACTGTTCGAATCTAGTAACCAAGTCGGTGCAACATGCATAGTATGACTATGTATACTCATAATTGTTGTTGATCAAAAGTGCAGTATAATTTCATTGCTTAGAAGTTGGCAAAGTTGTGCACTTCGAAAACCTGTGAATTCTACAGTACTTGTTAAGGCTTTTAATGGTAAACTGAGAGGTCTATGAATGTATGCATTAATTTATAACGAAAAGTTTTAAGCGCAGTTATTTTGTAAATGACTTGGAAAATCTGAATCTGAATGACAACTAGATGGGAGTTATAAGGTTTGTGGAAAAGACAATATGCTTTCGAGACATTGTTATCAGGATCCTAGGTTGTAAGATTTGAAAGAGAGTGTTTGGAAGTTGTGGTTTATCCTAGCAAAAATATGGTGTATGAGAGGTCACCTGAATAAGTTCTCATGAATGATCAAGAGTATAAGAGCACAACTTTAGAAAACCTTAAATGCATCACGTGCTCATTATTGCGCTTAGTTTTTAGCGGGAATGTATACAAAAATATGTTTTGTTTTTTCAGTCGTTCTGTAGTGTGATTTTTGGTGTATGGTTTGAAGTGAAGTTTGTAACTTTGGTCGATTTGTTAAGCATTTGACCTCAAACTTGCGCGTTACTTATTCGAACCCTGCACTAACTACTGAGGAGAGGTTGATGTTGTGTACGTGGATATGTTAACACTGATTAGCCATATCATAACGCATTATTTGATGTCGTATTTCACCACAATGCATCGAGGAAATCATCAGAATAGAGGTTTCAAAATATACAAAAGTGACAAATTTCTCTTGTGTTAGAGAGCATCTTAACTGTTAACGAAGAAAAGCAGGATACACCTCTCTCATAGCCAGTTTTGATTTCTATCATTCATATATATATATATATATATATATATATATATATATATATATATATATCATAAATGATAAGAGCTCCAATCACACGTTCGGTCGACTAGACAATAACTAGCTTTCACGCAGCCGGTTTATCTCACAACGTAGTACGTGAATCCGTACATAGTTGCTGAAATGTGTTATAATTATTCAAGAATGTATATTGTTCATTTGAATTGCTGCCTTATGAATAACAGCACAAAAATCTAGTGATTTGGTACACAGGTTCATTAATGAATGTTCTTTATGGGAGGAATAATTTTGAAAGTTTATCAAAGTTTTCGAGAATCGCTGGCACTAAACGATCATGCATTGAATATATTTTAAACAGTTTAGTCACACTATTGTCATTACACAATAGATGAGTTCCCCACTCTAGTGTATGAGCTTGTGTTCGTTACGTATGTAGCAAGCAGTCTAAGTTTAAGTGTTTGTACGTGGTAAATATGTAATATGTTTTCAGACATGTAATGTGTACCAATGGTTTTTGGAAAAAGAAATTCTTGGTTTATGTACGCCTAAATAAGTACTACTTTATCTTTTTGATGGAAAATTGTGACTAAATCTTTTAATACGGAGTGTCGTTAGTGTTTGGAATACGTTAGCACTATCGAATTCGTTCGCTTGACTCCTGAGTTGACTACGTGTTCCGTTAAGAAATGAATTTATTTTTGGATAAAGCTCTGTAGCGGACTTAATTCATTATTTGTATACTTTTTTCTACGATATCCAAATTCAAAAGTTGGTGAGTTACTGAACAAGCTTTTGCTAAGCCATAATAAACTACAGATAATCCACTGCAGTAGATAAAATAGTCATTTCATTTCCTTCCATATTAAAACAATATAGTTTATTACAAATACTGTAGGTTGGTAATACTTTTGGTGAAAATGCTATGCGTTCATTGTCGTCTATTAGTTTAGTGATTATAAACCAATTTTACAATTTCCATTCAGCGAAGTAAAGGGTTCTGTCTAGTTATACGTGTTTTGCGCACTTCGATTCTGTCACTTTGATAATTGACTCTGTCAGCACGTCCTGGATCCAACCCCCTTTCCCCTGATCTTTGGGCCGCGGAATATTATTATTCACCTTCATATATTAAATGTGGTATGTAGTTTAATGCTGTCTCTGGCGCTCATGAAGTCGTAACATTATCAACTCATTTTTATTTATCTTCTTACAATTGTCATTGTATTATGTATCTTCATTGATCTTCCGCATATGCCGCATATCACTCTAAAAATTGATGAAACATGCTGCAGAAAACTTGAGTAAATATGCTTGATAGTTCTTTCTGAGTTTGGATTTTAGTTCTCGGAAAGTTCTTTGATAGGCTCGAATTTTAGAGAGGACTTTAGTTTTCCCTAGTTTGCGGATAGGCCCTGCTTGTGACTGCCAACAAAAGAACTTCTTGCCGATTGACTATGGCTATATAAAATGCACTGCGATAATTACATCACTTAACATAGTAATAACATTGAAAACTTGATTGTTAAACTTCAATCGGTACACTAGATATTGTTGCTTGAGCAATTTATACTTCTTTTTATGAATTTAAACATCGCATTCACTTCAGCTTCTGTGATGGTCCTATGCCTAAATATTGTACTCGTAACTCGAAACAAAATGACTAACTCCTGAAATATTCCAGTTTGAAATGAAAACTATAAATTTTGTCATTTTATAGGTTATATACAGTTCAGATTTACTTTCAGTCTCATATATCTGATGGTTTTTTTTTAACCACGAATACCTTTCTTCTAGCCGTATGGTGCATTAATGGTTGTCAGTGTAATTTGGCATGCTATAACATACAGACAACGTCAGTTTTATAACAGTGATCGAAATACTCGTCCAGATGAAGGAATTGTATTTCCTGGTGTTACAATCAATTCCATGGGTTATGATTTATTGAATGTGGTCAAATTCGCCTTTAACTATGGATTCTATAAATTTGGTCTAGAGGTAAATACTTCGTAATACTGGTCAATTTATGTTAGATTTTGTTATAAACTATCTGTGTGTGTGAGTAGCGTTTAGGTAACAACTACTGCTTTTTGGTACACAAACTGATAGGTAGATCAACCTAGAACCCTGCCCACAGTTGCCTCATTTCCATTTGCTAAACTTAAAAAAAATGTACGAGGGGGTCATTAACTCCCTGGTCTAGATATCTATTTTCAGCCATTTGGTTACAGGTTGGAATCCTTCTCCATTTGTTGAGGCTTGGGTAGGCAGGCAGTATAATTAGCTCACACATAGCTGGCACGGTTGATTACCTTGTAAATGGATGTGCACGTGGTTGTCGAGAGAGTTTGGTTTAGTTTTTATCACAAAATTTAAATGCAGAGAAGTAGTATGGCGTTAAATAAAAGAAAGATATAAGAAGCAGAGTTAATGAGCGATGACTAATAACTGTTCAAAATTTCAAGGATGATAAAAAATGAATAGATTTGCATCATTGTGGTGAATTTTTATCTGTCACTGGAAGTCTATAACCATTGATTCCTAACATTCCAGCATCTATCTAATCTACTGTCCTTCCGGTCTTGAAGACGTGTTGTGCGCTAGGCTTAGACAATTAGATATTAATTTTTCTGAACACTGGTTCCTATTTGAAAATATTTCAGCACTTTACTGGGCATCTTTTTCACTGCAAAGTCAAGGAAGGTCTGTTAATATTTAATCTTTTTATTCTTTATTGAAGTATAACGGCGTTTATTAACTCACTCATGAACTTGTTGTGTGCAATCCAGATTGTGTGTGAGCTCTGGTTTCATTATGGCAGCCATGAGAGTTTTTCCTCCTTTTTTTACAATCAATAAAAGTCGAAATATTTCATACAGCTTTTATCTAGTGTTTCGTGATTTCATCTCATTGGTTGAAGAGTATCTCCCTGACTCAAACCTTCTACTTTCAAGCAATAAGTATTTGGTACAATCTCCTTTCTATTTACTCCCACTTGTACGGCCGAATAATATCTTGACTGAAACTTACATAATAAGTGTAGAGGCTCTCACACAGGTGCATAGGTTGAGGTTGCCACACTTCACGGTAGTACATAAAGAACAGGTGGGTAGAAAAGGAGTGATATATCAAAGTAGATACAGTAGTGTGGGAGAATAAACAATCTAAAGATAATGGTTACTGTTAATATTCAAGCTTTAGAAGATGTTAAGAAGTGAATACATCTGTGCCATTGTATCATCAAGAGTCCTCAGTCACTGATTTTTTTATCTCGTTGGCCCCAACCAGACAGTCTGCATCTCCACATACGATTCAGACCAACAGTATGATACTTCATCGATTAGTACCAGGTCTTGGTGTGGCCGCTCTTAACGTTCTTCCAACCTAATACAATCTCCCCTAGCACGGCACGTCGAGGTAGCCAGTGATTTGGCATGCTCAGTACATGTCCAAGCCATTTCAGTCGATAGCTGAACTGAGTTGAGTTGCGTCGCTTTTCATTTTTGATTACTACCATGGATCGATAATCTTTTGCGTTACCTTTATAGTAATAAACATTGTTATTATTAACCTGCGAATACTGACAATGAAGTATAAGTGTTAATGGATTGCGTTTTCCCTACTTCTTTCTATCTTTTTACTCTTCATGTATCTGCATAACTATTTGTTTTCTTCGAATAGTGAATGTTTCTTTTTGGCTTCTTATTTATTTACACAGCTTTGTCATTGTGTCACCGTTGTTACCGCTTGTTCACGTGTGGATGCGTTCAGTGTACTATACTTGTTGCTGATGTTGGTGTTTTTGTTTTCTCCACGACGATTATGTGCACGTTTATGGGTCTCTTATATGGTAATTCTAGCCGTACTCATTCCCATCCAGTATGGTTGTTGCCTTGGTCTACCACCTGGTCTATGTGTTAGTAAGTTTTACTTTTCTATTGCTAGTAATCTGATTTAGAAAGCAGAATTCTAATTTGTGTAATCATAATAAATGTAACAAAAAATTATTTTCCTGCTAAAGATTGATTCGTCCAGTTTGTATTTCTTAAGGAGGTGAAAAAGCAGATTAATCCATACTTAAATCATACCTACTTACATGTTTTACTAAATTGAGTGGAAATGGAGAAACGGATATTCTGAAGTACAACACGTGACTTATTTGATATAGAGTATAGCGTACCATAAGCCCTACCACTGATATTAGTTTTCGAGCAGTGATCCCTCAGTAAAGTGATATACTTCCCAAACGTTCTGTTCAATGACAAATGTTGCTACAAGATTCATTGTGGATTTAAGAAAGCGGCAACTACCCATATTCTGGAACGCCCAAATCTCAGTTAGTGAAGTCTGTTTTCTGATTTAACATAAAAGGTACACGTTTAAAGCTTCGTTGTGTGGTTCGAAATGTAGTTTTAGACAGCTGGTATTTCATTGACTCAAATCGTCCATGGTGGTTGAAGAACAAGTGGAAGTTAAGGAAAAAATAGGGAGCATATTGTTGATAATTGAAAGCAATAGTGAAGATGGCGACAAGGTAAGTGTTGACTAATAGGTATTTATCTGTATCTGGAACCGCTGAGATAGTTGCATAGCTACTGACGTCGTTCATTTTTATATTTCCTTAAAGAACTTGGCAGATAATGTAGCCAAGTGAGCATCTATTTGAGGTTGATCATGTTTCATTTCACTGTGGATCACAAATAGCCGTTAGACATGATAGAATGCATATTTTGTATAGTTGACCGCAGTGAGAAGATACCGTAACTGGAAATGTTCGTCATTTTAGAAGAGTATCTTGCTTCCCCTTCATCTATTTCCACCCAATAACACGACTTTACCTTCGAATTTCTATCATGTCGGAAGTTATGTGCTTCACTCAGCGACGTTTGCCACTAAACTATTCGGGTTTAGCAGTAACACTAGGTGACACTGGTTCAAATCTCGGATATGTCATCAGTTCCTTCTAGGTTTCAAATACACCTTGCTGACGAGCTCCAACAAACTTGAAACTTAGATCCAGGATTTCCTGCAGATTACCTCCAACTAACTAATGTTGTAAGTAGTCTTTATTACGAATTGACATCAGTTGAAAACAATGGATCGTTGAATTTAGGCCCAGTGGCTTAGTAGAGATATGCTCGCCGTGAGACCTGAGTGTTCTGGTCCCAATTACCTTTGGGGTAATCGGTGTAGACTGTTGCGGATTCCCAAACTGGGAAAGAATAGTTTTCCAGTGCTCTCCGATTCTTCAACTGATGTCATTTTGTAATAAAAACTACATTTAAGTCAACCAATCTTTACAAATTAACAGTTGAGTTACATCGAGATGATTTTGGATACTTTTTTTCAATAACTCAACCAATGTCAATACTTACGGTCTTCGAAGAATGTATGTAGCACCTATAGTTTGTGTGTCCGTAAACTGTTTGTTTCATAGTGGTGTGTGTAAAAGTTTAAATCACTCCTTTGTATTTGCTTCCTACATGGAACGGTTATGGTTTTAAAACCAACCTAAATGTCTACAATATTGTATTCCGTTTGTTCTACAGTTTAGATGTCTTTGTAAGGTTGCATGATCGTTATTTGGGATTATACATTACATGTTTAATTGAAAAGTGGTAATCACTTGCAATGGTTTAAACTAAGATTTGAGTTATACTTGTTATATGGGTCCCTATGGTATACTTGACTTCTCTAAGCTCGGTGTGTAGTGTGTTTGGAGCCCGTGACTCATTTGTATGAAATTGAGTATCAGCTACAGTTTCGAAGTTGGTTAGGCTCTGTCAAATTATTTGTAGAGAGTATTTAGCATTATCTTCAATGACTGTATTGCATTTTTATTTTCAATGCTTTTCCTTTCAGAATACCCATGGTATACAGAGTCAGTAGAAGTCAACAATCTTCTTCAATGGTTATATTTACCCAGCGAATTTGGTGTGCCGTCTGCTTATAAGCTTACTGGTATACAGTTTTGTTGCACGTTTTTTGTTTTTAAATCATTCATAGTTACACTAAGATGGTTTTGAATATTATCGACCCGTAAGCTTTTGTTCTCCATCTTAGCAACAATAACATACATTCTATATAAGCCAGACGGGTAGAGAGTAGCTACCCTAGAAAACAGTTTGCAACAAAGTTTACTTATCTCAAGATGTAGGTTTTATTCATTAAAATCCATTCTGTTTTTTAATTCATGTTTACTAATTGTTCATGTGCGTTGATTCTGGTACGTTCTTTGGCATCCAGTACACAAAATATGGGGGACAGTGAATAGCAGTTAAACAGACATGATATATGTGTATTTCACCATCGATTGAAATCAGTTGGAGAACTTTGGGAGACATGGAAGCACTGTGAACAACTGCTTCATTCCAGTATGCGACCCCTTAATAGCACTCACCGTCAACCTCGTGTGGGATTGAGCTCAGAGCCACTAATTCTTGCGGCAACCGCGATTATCATTAAGCCAAGTCACTGAGTTGAGATTCAATGGTTCATGTTTTCAATTCTTTGATACAGCATGACCATCATCCACCTTCATCGATGAGGAACCGTTTTCACTCTTGACTTGGTTAACCCTACAGGTGAAACCTTGAGAAATCTATCTCGAAGAGAGTCACTAGCAGACACTGGGCATTAATTTTAATTGTTGGTTTCTTGATATTGGTTCTTTTGAAAGGGACCTGATTCAGTAACCTATTCTTCAACTGGATCATTTAGGGAGTAGTAAATTTCACTCTTAAGATTGCGGCGGAGAAAGTTTTTCACCGGTATTCAGTGTCAGTGATTCTTCAACTGCATCTCGTTTTAATGCTGATATAATCGTTTTCTTTACTGTCTACAGACACTTCTTTTTAAGTTTACATTTCAGCCATCCTTAGAACTTCATATGGCAACCATTCTATTTAGGGTTCTCTACCGTTCTTTTTTCTTAAATCGAAATGTGAGCTGCACAAATATTCTTGATTTGAAAAGTCATAGTTCGGATTATATTTTAATGTTGGTAATAGGAACAAATGATTAGAAGTATGTATAGTGGCCAACGCAGAACTTCTTACTGAGGTCGTAGTAAATAGTATGTCTTACTTACATTATGCACATGACAGTTGTGTAAAATTCAGAGAACCGAAATCGATAGCTCTCTGTCCTTACCCTTGCAAGCATGGTATATATAGGTGTACTAGGTGTTATGTTACTTGGTTACAGCTACTTCTACTTTCTGTACTCACTGATATCTACTGTGTTATCTTTGCAAATACAATCAGTTCGCCTACAGTATCTAAGTTCATTCGTTTGACTGGATGCCCAGTTCAGATTGTTTTCTTTATTGACATTTTTTCAACCTATTCTGTTCCACATTTCAAGTTTATTTTCAGTAGGGTTGTGTCGCAAAATCTCTCTGTTCTCTATCTTCAATTGTTCTCTATCAAAGTATGTTTGATGTCACCGTTGTTTGTCTACGACTACTTGTTACACTAATCGACAATTAGTAAGTTATCTAGTTAGTCATCATACCTGACAGTTAGCTAGGTGTATACAGGCTGAAAGGGAAGATTTATCTCAGTAACAAAAATTTCTGTCATTGAATAGCTTTTCCTCGGTTGTTATTGTTGCCTGATAGTTTTTTAACTATATTACCTGGATGATTTATCATTTCATTGGCGTGGATATTATACTGTTATAAAGTATTATGCATATTTACAGTGATAGTCATCCTGCTATCTTAATGTAGGTACATTCAAAGCTCCTAAATGAGTAAATGCTTCCGTAACTTATCACTTTATTGGTATTTTCTTTTCTTTTTATCTAGCGGACTTCTTTCAGTTTGTTGTAGTGGCTTTACAATTTCGTATCTTCAAAATTGAACAACAACCTGCTGCAGAAAAACTCGGTGGCGGATCTAACCGTCCAATATTGACTGATGAGCTGCCTACTGAAGGGGATCGTGACTTTGTCAGCACTAAAGAGTGCGTTTGGGATGCTTTTTGAATAAATACCCTTTCTTATTTCATAGCATTTGATTTGAATATAATATTCCTAACAATTTATTAACAATAAAAACCTGAAATTCCTGTCAAGCTGTTTCATCATAATTCATGAATTATCAATAGCATGTATCTAAGTTCTAGATTTTCTCCTGTTATTTGGGTTTTTTTTCTATGTAAAGTAGCTTATTCAACAACATAACAACTTCGTGAATGTCGTGTTAATCCAGTTCACAGCATAGGGTATTCAAGGGACTTGTTATACAGGATGCTGCTGATCATCTGCAGAATAATGCGAACATTTGTCTGAGATCTCATGTTGTATTCTGTGATTCTTCAACCGATAACAGTCTTTATGGAAACTTACTTTTAATAATACTGAAATGTATAATTTTTTAGAAGTAATGTCAAAAGGGAGTTAGGAAGATTCTAACTTTTATTTCAATTTCTTGGTTTTAAGTAAATTGTATTGCAGTAGGAGTATCATTTTAAGTCATCGTGGATTGCAAACTTCGATGAAACTACTCTCATATTTCATATTATTAATCATTATCAATTATGTAAATTCTCTTGAAACCATTGAAAAGTTATGATTATATTTAATTTCTAGTTAGCCATCTGCATCCGTAGGGTGAGAGCGCGCAGTTACATTGGTTACCAAACAACGAATACGATTTCCATTATCTGAACTCAGTGGACCACAATTTTTGGATAGGCTTATGACGAAGATCTTTTGTGTATAATATCTATTAGATGAGTCCTCACTAGGAACTGGAAACTGTTTTCACTTGGTCATCCTTTAGTGTTTAGTTTTCCGAGTAACCTGATTCCGGGTATGCATAAAAACTTATGTCACTATCAGGAAATAGTAATAGAAGTTTATCTAACACCCGAAGTAGAGAATTCTAATACAATCCAGTGCTTTTTATACAACAGATGGTTGTTATCCTTGCTTATTAGTTTGGTAAATTACCCTTGTAGGCATGTGTTCAAGTCGAAGCATCGATTTAAGACAAAAGACTAACCCATGGATTCTAAATCTAGTCACCAAAAAATGGTATAACTGCAATGTACCTTGACTATCCTAAAAACGAGTCAACATGCCATCGATTCGCATTGTCACATTTGTAATGTAGTTCAATGTCTGTAAAAAGGTTTGTTCAATGATAAACTATTATCACCTTAACAAACCTCATAACCGCCATCTAGTTGTTATTCATTTTCAAATTTTCCGAGTCATTTACAATATACATGCCCTTAAAATATGTTATCGTATAAGGTGTATTTTACTTGCGTAATCCCGCGTAGTATATTAGAAGAAATAACAAAATGAACAAATATTTTGATGACTTTTTTATTTGTTCTAATATACTACACCGGGTCTACACAAGTAAAATACATCTTATACGATGAATCCTACTAACTCGGTGCCCAAGTTTTTTCCACACCATCAGTCCACTATTGGTCAGGATACGTTTTAAAACATGTTATAAATTATTGCATACATTCATAGACCTCTCAGTTTACCATTAAAAGCCTTAACAAGTACTGTAGAATTCACAGGTTTTCGAAGTGCACAACTTTGCCAACTTCTAAGCAATGAAATTATACTGCACTTTTGATCAACAACAATTATGAGTATACATAGTCATACTATGCATGTTGCACCGACTTGGTTACTAGATTCGAACAGTACAGTACAGTACAGTACACAGGGTTATTGACAGTCATTAAACTGTAATAAACTTATAAGCTTATTCATTCCGAAACGAAACTTATTGACTTGACTTTTATTCTCAAATTGTCTCATAGGTGGCGTTGTATGAAATTTTGATTTGTTTGCTTTACTGCTGAATATTTTTAGTTTTTGTAAGAATGCTCAAGCTATGGAGTGTCATCTCGAAACAATCAAATGACTTTCTGCTCAATGTTTAGGTCTGTCTGGTGAAACCTATTGTTACGTCGTAGTGTTGTCTAAGCATTTTCTTTGTTTCAGTAGTATAGTCCAATAAAGTCTTCTTAATTTTGCACAGTTTTGGCACATAAATTGTGTTGTTGCACTGCTCATGATTATGGTTGAATGATTAGAAACTGATCACTTGTCCACAAACTTGTAGTTTGTATTAATGCCTACACCACTGGGCTACGTTTACACTTTAGGTTGTACACCTGGTATCACTATACTAAATTTTCTTCAAGCTGTTGATCCTTTTTGAAGTGACCAATGATATTTTGATTTCTGAAGTTACTAGATCTGGTAACTTTTCTCTATGGAATGGGTCACTTACAACTTGTCATTTTGTCCTATGTCTTTAATTGCATTCCGTTTTTTTATTACAGGTCATACTTAGATTATATGCGTCATCTCATCTTTTATTGGTCATACTGGGTCAGTCTGGCGGTTGTCTTGGTCACTGGAGTTGTTTGGATCACATTGTTTTGCTTAGGCTATATGATACTGAGTTTCATATATCTATGGATGGGGTTGAATGTCATGCTAAGAAAACGAACTAATCTAATCAACTCGTAAGTTTTAAGTGGGGTTTTGGTAATCTGTGTGTCATTTGCCACTTTTTTTATTCAAATTGTTTTTGTATATTCCTGTAAGCATCTCTGATTGATGTAGTTCGAATTTCGAAGAGAATATAGTTTCACCAACAGCTATAGACACCTTAACGTTTTAGGACGAGTTATGTACAGCATAGCTCTTTTTTAAAGTTCCTTCGGCCAATATTGTCTACAAAAACCACAACTGTTTTTGGATAAAGCACGACAAACACTCAAAATGTATGTTCATTTGTGACACACCATATAATTATGGTGATTCTTTAATCTCAGCCTTCTACGTTTTATAAAGTTTCATTGCTAATAGGATACTCATGTATAGGTTTGATGATTGAATTAAAAACTGAAACCTTGGTCGTGTCAGTATTCCAACAAGGTGCCCCTTAGTTCTGGCCTATATCTTGTGAATGAACTAAAAGACTCAACTGTTAGCCAAGAATCCACTTCACTTCAGTCATCAAGAGTTTTTTCTTACCATCATTGCATCACAGCTGTATTATCTTCTTGACTTGATACAAATCACTGATACAAGACTCTTAGTTCCTTTTTAGTCTGTTTATTAGGAATGTCACGCAGTGGAACGGTACTACTTACTGGATAACGTTTCGGACATAATTTATTGTCCATATTTATATCACCTGATTTAATGGAATTAGAATCTACTGCAGTGCCCTAGTTTTACTGCTATATTAAAGATTCTTTATTTACATACAATGGTTTTTATAGAATTTTACTTCATAGTGATGACGTCAACATCAGGAGTCAGTACATTTTTGGGAATAGTTGAAATTCTAATAGGTCATGTGAAACAACTGTCTCACCACTGTCCTCTCTGTTTCTCACTACCTCTTTTCATTTTAGCGTCTAATATATTTACATATATAACAACGTGATCTGATTTGTCACCTTTTACTATTCAAACATTGAATGACTTGTACAGGGTTTTTCTCTGAAGAAGCGATTTCCACGAAATTGCGAGACGTTAGAGATTTATTTTTCTGCCTCATTGGGATTTTACAAATATACTTCGTTTATAATCCATTTACCCAACACTCAACTTATTCAACTCTATCAGGTCAATATTCAATCCTGATGTCTGTAGCTGCAAGCTATGTTACAGTTCAGTTAAATTACCCAACGTATTTTCCCTGTTTTTAAGAAATTGTAGTTAAGTCTCAGTTTCATTTAATACCATCATTGTTATTGCGCATTTATGCTCGAACTAATCACATGTTACTTTTTATACTTTTTAGATGGAACGTTATTATTGGATATAATTTTTGTGTGATTTTGGCTAAGTGTAGTCTTCAACTCATGGGCTGTGTTTATTGGTCCCGTATGGCTGATCGATGTTGGTTGATACAATTGTTCGGCGTGCAATGTATGAATCCCATGTCGTGGAATCATTTCCAGCTACCAAGTAAGTAATACTTAATCAAATGGTGTACATCCGGAAAGTTCATTTTATGTTAAAATTTAGGTGGTTAAAAAATACAGAATTAAAGTATAAGACTTTGTTGTCTAGGCATATGATTATTAATAATCGATTATGCATTTAAATCCCCTGCTACCATACAAGGTGAAGGTATCATTCAGATTAAAAACAATCTCCGTGTTACATCGTTTATTAAATGAACTTCTGTATGACCTTAGAATTACAATGAAACTGCCTCTTCATATAGCTTTCTGATTATTCGAGTGTATTCTTTGTTTTTTCACATACCAATAATGGTGAGGTGATTTTATATGTGCTTTAAATCATCGATTGAAACCAATTTCTGAGCTGTTAAGCTGTGCTTAAAATAATGAGTTGATTATTAACTATATTATTACTGGTCAGATCTCAGGTAGACGAGTTATTACTATTCAGATGTCATTTGCTTACAAATTTATTTACTAACCGTATGTTGTTCTGCTTTCATAGAATATATATGGCGTACACTTCTCGTAAATATTCTCTTAAATGTTTGTGCTACATCGTTTCTAACTCTGTCGAATGCTTTAGTTTTACTGTTAACTAGTACTGAATATTATATTCAGGTTAGCAGTTGGAGTTTATCACTTTCCATTGAGCAGCTTGATTTTAAACGAAAGTGGTATTTCACTTCTATCTGGATAGCCAGTTAGCACAATGTATTGGGTGTGTTTTATCGGTTCCTGGTTTGGATTCATAATCGTGTCTTGTGTATGACTTGATGCTATTTTGTAATTTTGATGCTATTTATCGGTCAACATCTGCATACTGTATTTATCTTCTATGTTATTTTCTAGTTGGATATGAAACATCATGTGCTGCTGTATCAAGCGGTTTGCATTGGGATGTCATATGCTTTATATTCATCCTATTTCAACGTAAAGTCTTCACATCTCATAGTTTCAGTCATGTATTCCTTGATTTGCAGGTTCAAAGTCAATTTGCTTCTCGGTGAGTTTTAGTGCTGATATCATATCCCTTTCGATTATAATCATTACCCTTGTAATTTCATTCTATTCCTTTGTCATAATCATTATTTGAAATGTTATGTAAATAAAGTTTAGTTTCTTTTATCCTTTGTATTCTTTTGTCGCAGTGGTGCTTATCTTATCAATCGAAAGTTAATGCTGGCTATTCATGAACAAGCAATGGAGGAACAATACAACTTAACAAAAGTCCAACAAAAAATCAATCGCATACAACAACGTCAAGAAGCATTTGGACGTAGTAATGCTAATGTTACGGAACATTACATAAGTAAGCTACTTTTACTGTTTCAAAGGCTATACCCTTAGTTAACAAGACTAAGGAAAGTAGATTATTAAATGAATGGTTACATGCTTAATAGACTACAAATTTGATGTATTCTAGTGTTATACTCTGCTGATACCTATAACTAGATGCTTTTACTTAATGCAGTCTACGATTTCAAAATAAATGTTTTCTTATTTTGTAGTATTTCCCGTGATTGAATCACTTACACTTCATTTAAACCTCCAAAAGGAAGAGAGTGAAGTTAGCACTTGCTGTCCTTTTCTTTATGTTGATATCAATTGATAAAGCAGAGCCCATACACATAAACATTTAAGGTTTAGTCTACAACACTAGGGATTACAGCCTCAAAAAGAGACAGAACTTAGGTAGGTACGGTAAGTCAAAAAGTGAATGACATTTTTATTTTTTTGATGTTACTTTTGAATGGTGAAAATCAAAGTAACTGCACAACAATAATGCAAATACAATTTTTTCTAAGTTTTTTCATAATACATGAAGTATTATGTTGAAAAATAATCATCAAAGCTCCGAGTTTACCCTTTCCTTGCCTTATAACTGACCAAGTTTTATAAACCCTCTGTATGGCTATTTTCTTGGTTCACTTAGGAAGTGATGGGGGTTATAGGAATCTGCTTACATTAGTTAATTGCGCACAGCTGTGTAATTGGAGCATTTTATTACTACTCATTGATCCCCACCTTTTTAGCGATATTGAACTGGATAGTTGAATGGCTTTATGGATACTTAAACTTAAGGTTCCGCTAGTAACCCATTACTTGTGCAAAGTTACTGAGTTGGGGAATGATTACGAAATCTGAAGAAATAGTGCATTGGACTTTCACGAATACTGTTCACAACCAATTCACTCATCTTTCATTGCCTCTGCACTACTTATTCCATCAGTTTTATACGTTACCAGTTATTATAAAACTGAATTCATACAGCACTGAAATATGCTGGGAATTCTAAACTGTATCAAAATAATTTCGAATGAAGTGATTATTTCAAGTTGTTATTCATCGAAGACTGACATCAGTTGGAGGAACAAAGGAAACCTGGGAGCACTGAACCGGTGGAGTCAAGCCTGATGGCCGTGAGGACAAATACTCAACGATGACATTGGGTGGCGGTTTGCGCTATATCGTGAGCTAACAGAAGTTGGAAATATGGAGCATTGGATTCTGACCCAGTGGCTCAATGGTAACGCGCTGGTCGCGGAACCTGAAGGTCGCGGGTTCGATCCCTGCTGGTGGGGTCGTGGGTGCGCACTGCTGAGGAGTCCCATACTAGGACGAAACAGCTGTCCAGTGCTCCCAGGTTTCCTTGTTCCTCCAACTGATGTCAGTCTTCGATGAATAACAACTTGAAATATTTCCAAATCTCCACAACCCCCTCAAAATTGAAGTGATTATTGTTATAATCTTTTCAATTTAATGTATTTCTATTGTTATAGTGCTTCGTTCCGGTGATTACTATCTTTTCGAGGGTGATCCCGAAGAGGATGACGATTTCGTAAATCGTGAAACACATATTATTGGACATGATAGTGATCATTCTGACAAAGATGATGCCAGTCCACCACCATCAATGATGCGCATGCGTGAAAGTAAAAATAACTTAAAGTGCCCGAGGTCAACTGTTAGTGAAGAGCCTGAAAAACAATTGACAACACCAAGTGCTACGGTTATGAATAGTCGTACGTCAAAATCACAAGTTACTTTGGTACCCAGAGGGAAAAATTATTTACGAGATGTTTGGCCAAGTATTGACCCAAACGTTTTGGATATCCTTTCTAATTATACTGATCCATATAGTACTATCAGGTAAGTAAAACTGTATAGATTTAAACTTTTAAAGATTTATCTCATAAACGCATCTTAGGTCATCCCTAATTTCAAAACATTTAGAAATTTAAACGGAGTAAGTAAAATTTGTCAAGTGTATATCCACTGATGTGACAAACATGTATTTATTCCTTTGGCTAATAGTTGGTTTTAAACATTATCAAAGCAACTGAACGAGTAATTTTAAAGGTCTCCAAGGATGAGCGTGTCTATACCCAGAACAAACTTTTCAAATGAAACGTTGTTATTGGTTATTTCAGTTTGAATATATGCAATAGCGTCGTTCTTGTCTCAATGTTAACACAGATGGAGTATAACAATCACTGGAGATACAGGTATTTGGCTAGCCTTTAAAGTCGCTAATGACGAACGTGCTGTTTTGCTACAAATTCAAAAAAGCCTGTCTGTTGGTACTTGCACTTTTAAGTGATGTAATTGACTACTAAGCAAAAAGTCATTTCATGAAATTTATGACTCATCGTCGTGTTAGTGTCCTCACTGTTCCACTTTTTTCTCTGTCTCTCTGCTACTTGCGCACAAAAGTTGTCATCTATGCTTTGATTCAAGAGCCTAAGCACTGTTGATTTTCGATTATATATTGGATAAATTGTTAACTTTGGTATTGGGTAATATTGTCATTGCATGTCGGTGATGCAGTGTATAGACAGGCTTGCCTGACCGTGAAACTGTTCCATGCTTTGTAAGCAGTAATATGATCAAAATCTTGTTTAGAAAAGAAAGAAATATTTGTCGGAGTTGTATAGTTAGCATCTGTCTTTTATCACCTATTCTGTGGATGAGCATTGAACTTTGTTTTAAGTAGATAAAATAAATGTGAAAGCAGCTGTATTCATCAGCGTTTTTGAAATTCAGTCTTTCTCCTGTTCACCTACACCTTTTGATGTGCAGTGCTATCTGAAGTGGAATAAGGCTGGAAGAAGGTTAAGAATGACCCCACTGAGACTTGACACAAGTCTTCGAATTGTCTAACTGTTGATCTGATCCGTATGGGGAGTTGTATACTGTCTTCTTGTGGTCCTAGGAGCAATACAAATGAACGGTTGTAGAGTATTGGTGATATGACTGAAAATCGTTCACCAGTGCAGACGTATTCACTGTTAGTTAATTGGAAACAATCAACAGGAAGCTCTGGACGTAGGTTTCGTGCTTGTGGCCACTCATCAGCAAAGTGTATCTGCAACCTCAAGAGAAGTGATGTCGCCTCTGAGGTTCGAACTCGCGTCACCAAGTGTTGCAGTCAGCGACGTTACCACTGGGCTCCTCAACCCGCGATTGACCTCCTGTAGGACTTGATCAGACATATTGATTGGTCACCGGAGGGCAACCAATTTTATGTTGTTTAGTCCGGAATTCTGATCGGTGCAGTGCAACGCACTTGGATCGATCTTAGTTGATCTCTGTGAACCTCCTAGCTTGGTGGTCACATTGCCAAATGATCGATAGAATTCAGGCAGCATCCAGGATTAGACAACAACCAATCGGTGTAGATGTATTCACTCTTAAATTGTTTCAGCTTCCATACTCTTTTTCTATCCACTTGTTTATTACATACGTCTGTGACTGGTGGGAACTTCTACGTAGAATTCGCCTACTTGTTTGTCTCTGGGTCCTAAGTAAAGTCTCATATAGTGAACATTCATCACCTACCTTCATTGAATGTAGAATAATATAACTTCCAAGCTTCAGCCGAAAGCACTTTTATCAGGGGTACTGTCATTGATTCATTTTCAAAATGAGTTATGTTACTGTTACTGTATTCAAATCCGTGGTTGACTTTCATTCCACTTTTTCCTTTTCAGAAATGAACGCCGTCGTGGTCGTCCAAGTTCTCAAGGCAGAAGTGCTCTGGAATCTGAACAACATCGTGAACAACCTCAATTTCCTGACATGTACGAAGATTTTACCAATCCGGGACCTGCTTTAGGACATCGTCGTATGCGATCTCATCCTGAGTTTCTGCGACGACACTTTGCTGACATCAAAAGAATATTAATTCTGTCGTACCTATACAGTCAAGTGAACATAATGCATTTGCTCCTAACTCCTCAGCCTTACGTTCTACTCAGACATCTCCATCACCTTTTAATGAGCAAATAACCTATCGTACTGCTGAACGTCGGGATCTAAATGGACCTCCTATTCGGCATCGACCCCATGAAACACATAGGCGATTATTTTCAGCTTCTGAAGCCATATTCTCCAGTAAGGACCGTCCTAGCAGTCCAGAAAAGTGCACTATTGTCAAGAATGCTATTCGGAGCCATAGGAGACCAACAAAAATATCGTTATCAAAATCTAGTCCTCCTAAGGTTCGTTATTTTCACTGGAATAGTTCTTACGGGATTTCTCGTTATGTTTCATGTACTATTGGTTTTACTGGACCTGCATTGACCAGGATTTCTCTTCATAACAATTTCTTGTATCAGTTACTTTGAGATCATTGTGAGCTAAAAAGAAATGTTTTGTGTAGCGATGAATTTTAAAGAGATTTTCTGCACATATTTCATGAAACTTTAAAACTTGTATATTTTTGCTTCTTCTTGATGGTGTTCCTGTTGAATTTTTGTTCCAACATACACTACAAGAAATATTAGAGTGCATTGATTTACTCTTATCCATGGTTCGGTTACATAATATGTAAAATATGCACATAATTACTAGAGTGATTCATGTGACTTAGTTCACTTTTAGATTGCAGGTGTTGACAGCACAATCTAAGTTATGGCGTTTGGTCTTAATGACAGAAAGCTTGTTGACACGTAGATTAGAAGGAAAAGTGCAAGCATTTAATTCAAGATAATAACCGTGGTAACTGCTCAACACTGTGATATTCATTAGTATATAATAGTGATGAATAGGTTTTATACTTTGAGGTTAAAGTACACGCTCAATATTACGTAAACGTTTTTGATGCACCTTTTAAGGTCTAATATGAAAAAGGAGTTGAAACTTCATTTGTTGTTTCTCGAAAATGAGTGTAAATTTATATTTTTTATATTTTACTTAAACCAGTTTGATACTAAGTTAACGAATGATGTTGCACAATCTAACCGTTTGCACTTATCCATAAACTTTGTTTACAAATTATTCTATTACCGTCCTAATATATTTGTTTTAATAACTATATTTAAATCCATAAATGTTACTGAAGGTAATGTTAATTGACTAACTGGTGAATCTGAAATGTACACGTAAAGCAGCATATACTTTGATGTAATTGTTTTCAGCTGTCATAGGCTCCGGTGATGCAGAGAAAATTTCATGAGGTGCACACTGTTAGTTAACTGAGAGGGAAGCATACGTGATGAGGAAGACAGGAATAAATAGGGTAAGATATGGATTTGAATTAAAATATAGGGAATACATCTGCGTCACTGTACTCAGGTTACTGACCGCCGATCTCATTTGTGTGACTTCAGTCAGTAATCTCGAATTAGTGTTCGACATTTGTAAAGTTTTATTTCATATTTCTCTCACTAATGATAGCTGGACATATTGAGGTGATTGGTAACTGAGTGCTAATCCATGTTAATTTTATTATCGTCTAACTTTTTCGGATGTCTTCCCGAACTATTCTTAATATACATTAATAAAATTCTCTTTCAATACTATTCCAGGCTCTTGGACCAAGTACTGCCCATGGCATCACTCAAAGCCAATCTTCTTCGTACGCCAATAAGACATCAAACATAGATCTTGACTGTATGGACGATTCTGGAAAAGCTCTGACTGTAACAAATGGTGGTGAATCTAAAAGAAATGATGTCATGTTCCCCGAAACAATTTCTCATAATACAATTGGTGTAACTTCACAAATCCATACTCCTCTTATTGCTGATCAGAATGCTTTTAGTTATACCTACTTTGACGATGGTCAGGAAGCAGATAGAGATAGTGACGAAGAAGATGATGCCAACCCTCCTTCAACGCCAAATACTAGACTGAATCCTATTCAGTTGTTGAATCGTGCAATGGAACTTGGTGCTCTTTCAGCTGTGAAACAGTACAGACGCAGTCTACATGCCCACTCCCAAGGTCTACGTCAGCGGGAACAAGTTGATGCATCTCAGCCTCATGTGCTATTAGGAAGTCAAGAGGGTTCGGTTATCGACGAAATGATGCCAACTGTAAGCCGTCAGTTTTTGTTATCATAAAGTTCAAGTTAGTTATTTCCCTAATTAGTATATATTCCGTGAATTTCAGTCCACACAAATAATATTTACGTAATATACCGGTGGTTTTTATTCGACTTTAGCGTTATCCCTTTCAACTGCTGTATAAATTTATAGTATCAAATCGATGCCAAAAAATATTTGTATTACAGCCTTACTTTACTGCAGTTTCCTTAAATTTTCTGCTGTTTATCAATGTTTGTGCGCCTGATGTGATATCTCTCCTCACACTAATGCAAGCATGAAACAAGGACTAATGATAAGCAGAGAAACATGTTCTTACAATGAATTCGAGGAGAAAAAACAAGTGTTCCAGGCAGACTAACTTTTTATCCACTTACTTGGCAACCAGCCGGAATACAAATGACTGAAATATATTCATGAGTATTTAAGTTCAAACACCGGAGTCATTATCTCTGAAGTAGTGATATTTCGTCTGTTATTTGATTCGATAATAATCCTTCGCTTCAAGTTGTTCTATGACCATTGCTAACTATTCGAACTAGGAAAACACTTTCTAGTTGCCAAAAAACGGACTATTGATTTCTCATAGTATTCCTTCACATTCGAATCTTATGCTAAATCGAACCACAGACATATCTTGCCAAAACTCTATAAATTCGAGCTATGGACGTTTGCTTCCTTATCAAACATTTTATTCACTTGACCGATGTGGTGAAATTTGATTTACGAGTACTCTAATAGTCAATGGCGGGTTCTCGCGAACTCGTTCGTGCAGGGATAGCATTAATTTGCATAGCAGAAAGCGCACTTGTCAACTGAATGCCATTCAACAGCCGTATGCATGCTGCTCGGCTAAATGATTCTGAACGGTCTCGGAGATACCGTTAGACTCACTGATGTTTCATGAATATAAGGATAAAACTTGTGCACTGTAGTAGAATACAATTCCATTTTTATTGATTTATTAGATTTATCACACAGCGTAACGGTATTGTTTACTGGATAAATCTAATAAATCAATAAAAATGGAATCACTGATGTTTATTCGTAGTCTCTGTCTACGCCCTGACAATCTGTAGTTCGGATGATGCAAAGGATGAATTCCACGAGAAGCTGCTGTCTTTACTACAGAAAGCAAGACGTTCAGATGTAGTCATGATGATAGGAGACTTTAAAGCTCAAGTAGGGAAGCTGAGTCAATTGGAAAGGCATCTTGGGGGTATTTACAGAATTTCACACCAACAAACCGGCAATGGTGATTGTCTGTTACAGTTTTGTCCTGACAATCACCTGCTTCTGACCAGCACTAACTTTAAGCATAAGAAGAAACACTGTCTCACATGATGTCCACCGAAATCAAACCAACGATGGACAGAGATAGATCACATTAATGTTATCACATTGCCGTCGTTGGAAAGGATCTGTAGAGGATTACCGCTATTTCTGGATTATCTGTTTGAACTCCAATGACTTATTCGTAAGGACACGTGATTCTTTACACCTTACTGGTCACAGGAATGAGGTGGAAGTGAAGCATGCTGTGTGTTGGAATGTAAAATGCGAACGTGAAGTACGTATTTAGGGAAAGGATAGCTAAGCATCTATTTGCGCGTGACAGCAATCCTCATTCTGATAAGGCGTTGTGTGATATACAGTCTCACCATCATCAAGATCAACATAGGACCAGGCATTACTGCGTAACGGTCCAAGTTACCACACCTCATATTGGCATATAAAGTAACAAGACAATAAAATGGAAGATGAAAAAAGAAAAATCGGTCTAAGGAAGTAGTAGTGAAAAGTAATAAAAGGGAGGAAGAATGAGAAGATAATGAGATTAAGTATAGCGGTTAAGATGAGGATTATGTATGTATGCATCTGCGCCGCTGACATCGATTCCGAGCCATATCATCTAGAGTCTCCAACCACTGGTTTCTCTTCTCCCACAGACCTCATCCGACTGGTCTGCATCTCCCTACATGGCTCAAACCAACAGTCAATGATGCCGTGTTTTAGCCTAGCCGTCCTGAGCCTTTTTCCAGCTTGAACCTACGGTCAACACTATGCGACGAGGCAGCTAATGGCTAACCATACGTATTAAATATCCCAGTCGATGAAGTTTCACAACCTCGCCAACCGACTTACTTCTCCCTAAAACTCTACTCCTGACTGGGTTACCCACATAGTGACACCACGGAATACGGCCTATACTACGAAGGCAACAATGGTCCAATACCTCAAGTTTTCTCATGTCTTCTACCTTCAGTGGCCATGTTTCACAGCCATACAGTAGATTAGAGAGGATTACGGCACAGTACATTCGACCTTTAATAGATAATCAGATATCGCGACGAAGGTTAGCCGAGTCGCTTGTATTCGTTCAGAGATTTCGTCGGCCATTGAGTCACCAGGGCTGATCCAACTTTCTAGGTAAGTGAAGTGTTCAACAACCTCAGCCACTTCACTCTCTGTTGTTAGTTGGGGTATCGTCGAAGACCAGTTCTTGAGCAACAATTTTCACTTGGTTGACAAGAAACACATCCCAAACATTCTGAGATTGCTACTCAAGGTGTCCAGAATACTCTACATCTTGTCAGCATCTTCATCTAATCGGACTATGTCATCTTCATATTCTAGGTTTACCAAAAATCTTCCCGCCATTAGGTTGATCCCTTTGTAGTTGGACATCGAGAGGGAGACCTTCGTGAGAACATCTATGATAAACTGAATAGGAATGGAGGAATTTTGACGGACACCATCTGACGTACACAACTTACCCGATATCTCACCATAGGCTCTAACATGCCCACAAGTGTCCGAGTAGAGAGCCTTGAATATGGTGATGTACTTACTCGGCACACCTTTCAGTGAGACATTGCCACAAGACTTCTCGATCAACGGAGTCAGGTAGAGAAATACAGCTAGTGTCGGGCGTCTGTAAGCGTGTCTATTTGGTCGATACACCCGTGGTCGGGTCTACAGCCTGCCTGTCTGGTTTTCTCAGGCTTACTGTTCCTGAGCTCCACTCAGGCGTCGAGAATTATATAACCTAGGATCTTGGACACTATGTTCGTCAGGCTGATTTCTCTGTGGTTATCACAAGAGGACTTCTCGCCTTTCTTTAAGACTGGGATAATCAGTGATTTAGACCAGTCAGAGGGGATCGTATTTGATTCTCATATACTGGCTAACACTTTCGTTAACCTGACTAAGAGCACCATACCACCATCCTTGTATACTTCAGGATTAGTCCGTCTGGTCCTACCGCACTTGAGTCCTCTATATGAGTCTCACAAACACAACACACTCATGGTCCGAGTTTTTAGAGTCTTGGCTTATGAAGCTTGTTGGCTAATTTGACGGAGGATGTGGAGACTCCAATTTGTAATTTAGAGCGTGGTTTAAGGAGACCAGTGATATACGATCTTGTGTAAAAATAGCTGTAAAGGTAGTTAATAACCTACATTCGAAGGTTAGCAAGCGTCAGTGATTTCCGTTTTACTGACTGCGAACAGTTAATTTTGAAAGGGAAAGAAATGAAGAGGACATTCCTACTATGGTTGTTATTTAGGCTTGTTTAGGATACTGGCAAGAAGACGATATTAAGTGCGACCATCACCGAAAAGAATGGGACCCTCATAACCTCTCAGGACAGATGTCTAGAACGTTTGGTGGAACAATCTGAAGCACAGTTTAACTATTCTAGAGCCACCCTCCAGTGACCCAGCATCTAGTCCGAATCTGAATGGGACGTAGATGTTGTTCCTCCAACTGTAGTCGAATTTCAGAAGGTTGTTTCAACCAAATCTGAAAGCATGTAAATCAGTGGGGACTGATGGTTTGCAGTGAGAATGTTTCTAAGGATTAAGGTGCGAAATTAGTGAGTAGAGTGACGGAGGTACTAGGTAGCGTATTGGGTTTGGAGGTAGTGCCATCAGACTGATTTACTTCATTGGTCATTCCAGTCTGTGTGAAAGGAAAAAAGTCTTATTGTGATATGACAGCTATAAGGGAATCATTCGACTAATATTGCGTCCAAGATCCTGGGGTCCGTAGTTATCTGACGCCTAACTGGGGCTCGAGAGCAATGAACTCAAAGAAACCAGGCAGGTTTGAGACCTGGATGAGAGTACATCGATCATATTTTTTACCCTCTGACAGGTTCTGGAACACAGGCATACTTACCGACCAGTGACCGCACTTGCTATATTTCTCGACCTGAAGGTAGCATTTGACTCGGTCGAATGTGTTGTTCTGGTGGTGTCTGACTGTGAAAGGAGTACCGAGTATACAACGCTAGTAAAATCTCTGTACTCACCCAGCCGTGTATGGTCTTATGGAGAGTTGTCATGTGGACTGACGGTGACCGGTGATATTTAGCAGGATGCTTGCTGTCACTGTTCCTGTTTAATTTAGCTGTGGATGTACTAATGAACATAACCGTAGGTACGTGTAACTTCACTGGGATTGGTTTATCTACTTCCTGGAGGGTGTGTACTTACGCAGATGACGTTGTCCTGTTTGGTAAGGTCGCTAACAGAATCATGGGTGTTCAGAACATACCGAGCGGAAATTTGCATGTATTTAACGTGTATTTCGCACGTGCCAAATGTAGGATGATGGTTTAGAAATAGTTTTATACCAACCCACAGTTTAAAGAAAGGTAGTGAAATTCACTTTATGAGATATCAAATGAATTACCTAGTTTGAAATTACCCACTACCACGGTGGTGTCGAGGTTCTACTCTTATATTACGTTGGTTTTTTCTGTATATGTATATGCACCGAGTAGCTTAACAAGGGCAGAAGAATTTACGTGATTTTGAAACTGCCGTTCCATTGTTTTTCCTTTTCTAATATTATAATTGGCTGCATCTGCGTTTGACTCATATTCCACTTTCTATTACAGAATAATCGGGTGTATACACTTCTCTTAAAGGTTTTTCAGTGTAATGGCGAAGTATCGAGGTAATTTCAGTCGGATGAAGACTGTATTCTTATCACTGGTATTGAAGAATGTGGTTTTCTTACTGAGATGTGCATGTCAAATAATAAATCGATGTTTATTCACTAAATTTCCACAATGTAATGCCCAAATATAGTATTATCTTGAAATCAAGCGTCTTTGTCTCTAAGCTGAAGAGATTGAGCATTCATAAAGCGATTACCATTTCTTTATATCTATATTTTTTCTCGATTGTTTTATTTTCAGTCATCCAGTATGCAACAAGTTGTTGTACATCCATTTCCGCACAAGTTGCCGAAAGATAAATCTTATTACCACCCTGAATTTCGTCGAAAGTTCACTCAGTTCCCATCAAAATCTGGTCTAAGGAAATTTAGTGTGCCTGATATTCATTCTTGTTCAAAGTCACCTGGAGTTCACTTTTCAAGGCGACTGATTAAGCAGTCTGATTCTCCACTTGTGGATCAAGAAGTGGAGTCTAGTGAACATTGTTATACCACACCTCCACAGGATTACCTAGGTCAACCGTCAGTCTCTGGATATAATTACATCAACAGCAAAACGGGATCAGATGACCATCAACGCATTACTATGTCGGGACGTGTTGCTGGTAGAGATCTTGTTCATTCCTTAATTCTGCCATCCTCAGGAACCGATATGTTAGATTCTAAATTCCGGAGTAGTGAAGGAATAAAATATTCATCAAAGGATAAAAATGACTTCCATGATTCTGAAAATACCAAAAGAAAATGCGACTCTACTCAAAATCCTGCTTTCAATGTCTGTAAACCAACGCAGCATTTTGAACCAAATAACAATCTCAATGAATCAAGTCATTTTCCTATTTTTACTGTCAGAGATGGACAAGATGGTGAAGAAAATGATCAAATAATTAAGCACGTAAACAGAGAAAAGAGTATTCTACCTGCTCATTCATCTCAACAGTTGGGTGATAATAGTAGTCCTTGTGATTTAAATGACAACCAACCCGCTAATACACAAGGGAAAACGCGTAGACATTCTGTCCATGAACGTAGGTGCTTTTACTCACTTGTCTTTTCTTTTAGTAGTTGTGTGCGACACTGTATGATCTCATCATATTAATCCGAACATGAAGTTATTTATTAGTAGTTCGTATCCGAATCTAGAGCACACTTTGTATGTTATACGAGTTACTGCTATATTACTAAGGAGTAAATCTGTCATAAATGGTAGTTTTGTTCATAAACCTTTAGTGAAGTGTATGAGTTGTTAACACTAAGTAGCTAAATAAACTGGCCAAGATTAATTAATATCTTGTGGTTTGTTTTCAAACGATTTTTTGGATGTTTTTTTCTGCGAATTGCTCATAAGTCTGCGCTTTTGTTGCAGAACAGTTAGCTGACTTCAAAAAATCAAACTTCAGAAGAACAACGTTTACCTAATCATAAATTAAGTACGGTTAGGTGTCTGGTTTTTTGCATACCTCCATTGATTCCCCTATAAATTTTATGCTTCTCGAGTTCAAATGTTGTTTATTCATTAAACCAACTTTGTCTAGCTAACAATCATTGCCAATCAGCCTCAGGGCTACCTTTCTAGAGCTTGCCATTATTAAATTTTGTACAGGCTTTACTCCCACAATCTTTCCAGCATTTACTCAGTCAGTTAGATCAACATAACGTTCTAGTCATTCTAGTAAGAGATTTAGAAATCTTATTTCGTCTGGTTCTTTTATTCC
>OX104134.1:72840958-73008421 GCA_944470555.2 Heterobilharzia americana
CTTCGTATTTAAGTTTTGATACTGATGATTTACATGCAAGGGACTTTTTGAATTTAACAGCTGGTTAACACGCTTAAATTAACATTGCACTTACTATTTATTCGTATTCAGCTGCTGGAATACCTGATTTCCGAAGTTCATCTTCCGGTATATATGACAATTTGGAGGAGTTTAATTTGCCAAATCCAATGGCAGTATTTTCTATTGACTATTTCCGAGTATGTTTTTGCTTTCATCAGCTATTTGTCGAATTTTCCAGCGCAATCCAAAAGCATTCTTTGAAGTTGCAAGACGTTTATACCGACCAGAAGCAAAAGTATGTGATTTACGCAACATAATTTTCAAAATTAGCCTACATTGGCTCATTATTTTATTAGGTTACTTCACGAAAAGGGCATACTGCTTAGACATTATACACAGGTAAAATGTATCTTATCTCTGTTTAACTCTATCTTTAGAATGTAGATAATCTAGAACGTTTATCTGGTTTACCAGAAGAGAAGTTGATTGAAGCTCATGGAACATTCAATACAGGACACTGCATTGACTGCAAGGAACAGTATGATTTCCAGTTCATGTTAGGTATTTCCGCTCATGGCAAACGATAAAGTTCTGTACGTGTTTCCAGGAAAAATTATGGCCAAAAAAATACCAGTGTGTGTCAAGTGCCAGGGCGTCGTGAAACCTGGTGAATAATAACTTTTTTATTGGCTTAATACTTACAGATGTTGTATTTTTTGGAGAGGATATGCCCAAAATATTCTACAAAAACCTTTCCTCAGTAAGTCTGGTTTTTATTTTACTTCTTGATCCTGGCCTTCTTATACAAAATTTTGAAGAGTCCCTAAAAGAAGATGGTCTGTGCTAAATTTACCTGTGACTTAAAAAGTGATGTAAGTGAACCAGCAATGTTGCATTGCGAGACTAAACGAACACGACTGAAGTTTAGAGACTAGTGTCTATAGAAAACCTTTCCATTTGAATCGCTATTTAGACTTCAAATCCTCTCATCCCATCTCGGTTAAAGTAGGCTTAGTTAAATGCTTAAGTGATTGGGCGGAAAAGCCTACTTATGGCCTGGGCTATTTTATACTGGATTCTGTTTACTTCACTGACCATACTTAGAAAAAATGATGTATGTAGTTATCTGAAGTAACTTCTATCAATTGTACAAAGTGAAAAACCGATTATCTTTGTGTAGTGAAACTTTACCAGCCAAAATTGTAAAACTGGTTTAAGTATATAATCATGCCTGTGAACTCCTCTGTCCTTGTATTCGCAAGAATAAATTGTCAAAAACCGTTCACTGAAAGCACTAATGATTGTAAACCCGTGGAAACAGTTTTTCAAATGTAGCACGAAACGTTAGTGGTATAAAAATAGGAATTACTATTTCACAGTCTTTTAATGCGGGAGATTTTAGGAAATTTTTATGTAAATTACTGTTTAATTCAGTTAAAATTAATACTGTCGATATGTCACAAAAAGCCTCCATTCAGTCTTCAAAGCCCCCATTGTTTTAAAGGTAAGTTATTAAAATGTACTCCACTATTTTGAGAATTCTAAAGACGTCATTGATGAAAAGTGTCATTCTATCTGACAAAGGTTACAAACACTAAGCGTTTCAACATGTGGCTGCGGGAGTGGTTTCAGGAGACCATGAATACCTTTCGATTGGGTTAATGCTTTCGTATGATCCGCAGAAATGGAAAAAGTTGACCGTCATGTGAAATCGGTAAAAGGAAGTGTTAGAGGCGCCTAATTCCTAAGAAAACTAATCTATAATATGTATATATTATCACTGTAAAACCTAAACCTTATTTTTCGCGCCGTTTTTGGACCATGCAACGCTACTTATCTTTACCGCGGTTTAGGATACTCAAACTCTGACTGGTCCATTTTACACTTTTAATATGCTTTTATGTTTTCCTCGGCCAAGGATATTTAAGTATATATAAACAACTGATCTTTCAGCCATAATTTCACTATTCGGTTGAAGCAAATATATCTTTAATCTTATTGTCTTCTTTTTCTGGTGTCAGCTGAATATCATGTTGAGAAGTTATTTTTCTATCGTTAGTCGAAACGTGCGTTGTAGATTTCACTGCTAGCCACTGTCCATCATCACTAAACAGGGACTTCATAGTTTAATAGCATATCTTAGTTTGACCACCCTCAACATTTCTGCAAACTATTCCTACTTTAGTGATATCACTTATCGAAGTAGGTGTAAAGTTTATGCCTAGCGATCCTAGTCTTTGCAGGTTATTAATTTTTCAACACTGGTATGATGGTTCCATCAAAATAGATTACGTTTCATATTTATCTGTGATCGAACACCTTTGCCATTATCATTTTGTCTGTTTGTAGTAGCCGTCTCACAATCATGATATGACACAGAGTTGACTACTGCACTATCTAGTAGCCATAGGATAGGCAATCGTTTCTCTGTGTCGTCGCAAATTTAGCCGGTAAGGATGGTGTCATACGATTATACAGGTATGAATACTTACAGTCTTATCTGAATCAGTCAGTTTACGAAGGATTTTTTCTACCTTCCATAAAAAGAATTAGGTAAATAAGCATCATTAGGCGATCTGGTTGTGGTGAACATTTAATATACTAGTTCCAAGATCATTGTTTCATGTGTTACCAGTTGAAGTATGGTGTTTTGAAAGAGTCTACATGTAGCTGCAGCGATCAATAAAGTTAGTATAACAATAGAGGAATTTTAGACCCCACGCTCTTCCAAGGAACTATGTTTTAAAAAGGACTTACCACTGGAAAGTGAAACTTTAAGAGCTGTCAAGTAAGTTAGTTTTTTGCAATGTTTTAAAACAACATGCCGTGTCCGACCGATAGCTGCTACCTTGACGTGGTGGTCGGGCTTGCATATCACAATGACCCAAAGAGCTATGCTGGTGGAACGCTTGTTCCCTCGAGGTCCTACCATACCAGAAAGGTCTGTTGGATAGTGGTTGGACGAAAGGGAGTTACCCTTATAGTGTAAATTGCTACACTATGATGGGGGTCTGAGGGCGAAGTCATACTGCTGCTAGCTGGACGGGGTGTGACAGCAGTGCAATACTGATGCTGCCTTCTCAGTGGAAGGGCAAGGGTTAGAAAAGGTCGGCTCCAAAAATAACACACTCCACTATGCCCCACAGTCTGCCGGGCCAGCGGTGTTGCTTCATTTGTCCTTTCTTCTCCACCATCCGGTCCCAAAACAACAAAAAATCAAAATAATCATACTCAAAAGGCTACGTGTGAAAGTCCTCAAGCAAGATGTCCGATGGGCTCTGCGGTCACACAAATCTCTTTTAGGTACCTTAAGAAGAAATTGCCTACCACGGTGTGGGCAGCCGGGAAGTGTCGATCGCCCTCATAACTCTGTCAGCACTCAAGTTTCCTCAGACTGTTATCCACCTCCCTCCTTATTACCACCTAATCTTTCTTCACGTCTCCCAATTAACAATACTACATCATCTTTAGCATCCTTGGTCTCCTTAAACCACACTCCAAATTACATATTGGAGCCTTCAATGTCCGCACCCTCCGTCAAATTGGCCAACAGGCTTCGTTAGCAAAGACTCTAGCAACTCGGGCCATGGATGTGTGCTGTTTTTGTGAGACACGCATACAGGATCCAAGTGTGGTTATTCACCTGACCTCTCCTGACCAATCTGGTGAATCCGCAAAGTTCACCCTTCTAGTTTCTGGAGATTCGATAGCTAGCTCGCGTGGTCTTGCAGGTGTAGGTATAGGTATAACATTAAGTACCAGGGCAGAAAACCCACTACTAGACTGGATCCCAGTTGATAGTAACCTGTGCGCTGGCTGTCCAGCTGAACGGGTCAGTGAGGAGTGAAAGGAATATTGAAACTCACCGTCGTCTCTTTGTAATCTCTGCTTTAGCACCCACTGACTGTAGTTTGGAAGAAGTGAAGGACGAATTCTACCGTAGACTGTCTAGCCTCCTCTCGAAAGCCAAGCGTTCGGATGTGGTGGTTGTTGCAGGTGACTTCAATGGACAGGTGAGTAGACTGAGTGAGGGAGAAAGGCACTTAGGTGACACTTTCGGAATCCTGGCTGGAAGCACAGATAACAGTGATCGCCTACCACAGCTATGCTCAGATAACCGCCTATTTCTGGCTAGCACAAATTTCAGACACAGACAAAGACACTGTCTGACGTGGCGTCCACTGAGCTCAACTCAGCGATGGGCCCAGATAGACCGCCCCTTCTGGAGTACGTACTTGGATAGCGACCACACGTTGGTCCGAGTGCGTATATGTCTGCGTCTGAATGGACGTAGGAAACATTTGGCAACAAAACCACTACGAGTTCTGCTGGACAACGAAAACACCAAAGCCGTGTTCAGTGAGAAGTTGGCTAGGCAGTTATCGGAACAAAAGACTGTCACTCATCCAGAAGAAGCTTGGTGCCATCTTCAGTCTACTGTAAAAGCAGCACTGGAGACTGTAGCCGACTCCAAGATAATGGCTAAAAAGAGCCAGTGGATATCAGCAGCTTCTTCCAAACTAATGGATGCACGTGAATGCATCCCTGCAGGCTCTGAGTACAATGAAGAGCGAGCGCAACTTAAAAATAAACTGACGAAAAGTCTGCGCAACGATCGTGAACAGTGGTGGGCAGCAAAGGCTAAAGAGATGGAAAAGGCAGCGGCGATCGGTAACAGTAGACAGTTATTTAGACTTATTAAGGAGACTGGGGGGAAATGGTCAACAACAGTTAGTGAGGTTATAGCGGAGAAGGACGGATCGGCGATTCACTCGCAGGGAAGGCGACTGGGACGATGGGCAGAACACTTTGAGGAACAGTTTAACTGGCCTCCAGCCACCATTGCGCTGCCCGCTATCCAGTCGGACCCTGAATGGGACATAGAGACAGGTCCCCCAACACTAGAAGAAGTTGAGAAAGCGGTAGGTAGCCTGAAACGGGGAAGGGCAGCAGGACCAGACGGACTACCTGCTGAGGTATACAAGAATGGTGGTAGAGTTCTCTTAGTCAGGCTAACGGAAGTGTTAGCCAGTATATGGGAATCAAATACGATCCCCTCCGACTGGTCTAAGTCACTCATTATCCCAGTCTTCAAGAAAGGCGAGAAGTCCTCTTGTGATAACCACAGAGGAATCAGCCTGACAAACATAGTGTCTAAGATCCTAAGTTCTATAATTCTCCGACGCCTGAGTGGAGCTCGGGAACAGCAAGCCCGAGAAAACCAGGCAGGCTTTAGACCTGGCCGTGGATGTATCGACCAAATATTCACACTGCGCCAGGTCCTGGAACATAGGCATGCTTACAGACGCCCGACAATAGCTGTATTTCTCGACCTGAAGGCGGCATTTGACTCCGTTGATCGAGAAGTCTTATGGCAGTGTCTGTCACTGAAAGGCGTGCCTAGTAAGTACATCACCTTATTGAAAGCTCTCTACTCGAACACTTGTGGGCATGTTAGAGCCTATGGTGAGTTGTCCAGGGAGCTATACTCATCAAGTGGTGTCCGTCAAGGATGCCCACTATCCCCATTCTTATTTAATTTTATCATAGATATTCTTATGGAGGTTTCCCTCTCGTCACCTAATTACAAAGACGTTGACCGGATCACAGGTGAATTTTCCTTAGATCTAGAATATGCAGATGACATAGTCCTGTTAGGTGAAGACGCTGACAAGATGCAGAGTCTTCTGAACACTTTGAGTGGGAATTTGAGAATGTTTGGGATGCGATTTTCACCACCCAAATGCAAATTTTTGCTCCAGGACTGGTCTTCAGCGGTACCGCGGTTAACAATAGAGAGTGAAGTGGTTGAGTGTGTTGACCACTTCACTTACCTGGGAAGTAGGATCAACCCTGGTGGGTTAGTTGCCGATGAGATTTCTGCACGGATACAAAAGGCTCGATTGGCTTTTGCCAATTTGCGCCACCTATGGCGCCGCCGTGATATTCGTTTGTCTATTAAGGGTCGCGTGTACTGCACAGCAGTCCGCTCTGTTCTACTGTATGGCTGTGAAACATGGCCATTGAAAGTGGAAGACATGAGAAGGTTACAGGTATTTGACCACCGTTGCCTTCGTAGTATAGGACGTATTCCGTGGTGTCACCATGTGAGTAATGCAGAAGTTAGGTGTAGAGTTTTAGGGAGAAGAGGTAAGTCAGTCGACGAGGTTGTGAACCTTCATCGACTGAGATGGTTGGGACACGTACTACGTATGCCTAGTCACCGATTGCCTCGTCACACAATGTTGGCTGAGGTGGGTTCAGGCTGGAAAAAGGCCCGAGGTGGCCAGACTAAAACATGGCACCAATGTATGAAGTCTCTGACTGTTGGTTTAAGCCATGTAGGACGATGCAGACTAGGTGGTTGGGGTCCACGGGACAAGAGGAACCAGTGGTTGGAGACCCTAGGTGATATGGCTCAGAACCGAAGTCAGTGGCGCAGATGTATACACACATTATCCTCATCTTAACAACGCTATACCGAATCTCACTATTTTGTCACTCCTCTTTCCTTTCTTCTCATGCTTTATATTTCTTTTGACTGCATTCACTTATCTTCATCCTTCACCTCACTACCTTTTTACTTGATGTGCTGATATGAGGTGTGGCAACTCGGACCGTTACGCAGTAATGCCTGGTCCTATGTTGATAATGATATTGACATGCCTTGTAATCTAGCATTTACTTTTTTTGCTCAGTTCTTTGTTTTTGATATCCATTTGGCTTTATTTGACGAAATAGATGTATTATTTGGTGTCATTTACGTGACCCTTAGGGCGAGGGTTGCGCAAAGCATGAGATGAATTTAGGTTATTATTATTACTGTGTACTTAGAGATATATAATACTTGTCCAGTTCAGTACTATGATAATCTCCCAAAATTCCACTCTTTATTTTGTGATTCTTTTACCTGAAAATAAGGATTTCAGCAACTGTGACTTACTTATCATAATGGGCACTTCTTTAACTGTGTTGCCGTTTGTGCTCTTATTCATCGCGTGGCACTGATGTTCCGAGACTGTACATCAATCGAGAATTCAATAATGGCACTACTGATTCTGTAAGTTTTGTTTGTTGATTTACTGTCATTTGTGTGAAAGACTGCCATGAGGTTAGAAACGATTGATTTGCAAACTGTTACTGTTATTTAGTTACATCTCAATTTATTTGTAAAAGCACTGGGATTGAAAAAGGAGTCTTGATCACAATTAAATATGAAATCACCAACTGTCCTTTATATTTGAGCTTTGGTTCTCCGCCTATTTGTGAAGTGACAGAGGAAGTCATCTACTCTGAATTCAGTGTATTTACTGCTTAGATAGTTTTACTTGCCTTATTCCAAACCGATAAGTGTAGTTAAGTAAGTGACAATAGGACTAAGTTAATCATGGTAGATACATTCTTTTTTCTTACATCAGGATTGATAATACACATTTAAAATGTATCCGAGTTGCTGTGAACTTTGACCCAGATAAGATATGAGACGTGATGGCTAACTAAGTATTAGCCTCATCCGTGAGTAGTGATCTAAGCTAAATCTTCATAAGGATATATATATATATATATATATATATACCATAACAGTAGGACTTATTCCTTTCCTTCTACACCTAGTTTTTATGGGTTTCACATGCCTAAGACTTTACTTTATCTTCAGTTGTTTTACAGTAACTACTTTGACCGTAATTATAAGTTAGGCGTAAGTACTGGTGAACATGCATAATGAAATAATTTCAGTAACATTAGTTCTTTATTTGCGGAACCCGTTGTACTTTTTATGCTTTTTTTATTAAAAAGCTTGATGATGATGAGTTATTTAACTTAAAGAGATGAGTGTGACTCATTACGTTTGAAGGAAAGCGATATTCAGCTTATTTATTATTTTACACTAAGGTATGTGCGAATTAAAATCCATATGCCCTTATGAGCAACACAGGATAATACCATATATCTTCAGACGTTTAGATGTAATATTTTTCATACACATCATGTTATCAGACGTCAGAATCAAATCACTGTGCTGCATAACGCATAAAATAGGTTGTGTAGAATAATTTACTCAATTTTGTCAGATTTTACTCTGAACTTTAACTAAGTGATAGTACAATGAATGTTCAACCATCTACACGATGTGTGTTTATTTATTGTGTGCCATTCCACGTTGTTATAACATATGGTGTAAGTAATTGGGTTAAAGTGTTATAAATTGCAAGTCTCCTTCACAAGTTCGTTGCAAATGTCCAAACCGTACCGAAATCTTTCATTAAAATAGTTTGTATAACCTTATTATTCACCGTAAAGAACTAGTTGTAGACGTTATTTGCTGTAGTTTATTCAGTTTTAAGTCATTGTGTTCTTTACTAAAACACAAGTCAGTATGTTTATACATTATCGTGCATATTACATCAATCCTAGATTGTTTTCATTCCCTATAATCTACCAATGTCCAAGTTTTACTCCTTTAGTGTTCTACTTAAAATAATTATCAGTCATGTGATCGCTTCTTAAACTTCGGTCATTACTTCTTCCATTTCATGAATTTGAATAAGGCAAGAAGAACAGTAGTGGCAGGATTAGCATGGATGTATTCTCATCAGCTACTTTGCAACCTACAGAATATAATGTTTATGGTAAACAATGTTACACAACGTACTTTAATGAGTCGATAAGAATGTTTCAAATTGAGATGGAAGGTAACGAAGATTTAAGTTGACTGATATTCATGAAGTTGTTAAGACTGCTCAACGGTTAACTATTTATATAGTGACAGAATGAACATTCAAGTGAAGATGGGGAAAAAGCGTATATATATATATATATATATATATCTGGGAAGCGGTTTTACACAGCGTTAAGTAAACGTAGTAAAAGGTTAACATGTTTTCATTATATTGAGCAATAAGACAAATACAACTCAGTAAGTTTTGAAATGGACCGAAAAATGAAGTGGAAAAACTAGAGGTCATGAGGTTATGAACTTTTTACTTAGACCTAACAGGTTAAAATTACCAAGGTAATACAAGATTGACAACACTATCTCTCTGAATACATAGATCAGGTTTGAGTCTTTTAATTGAAACTGCCTCAGCAAACCGCAACAAAGTGGTCTTTGGTTGTTTGTTGATCACTACGAATCCCTTTAATACGTCGACTTTATGCCCAGTATCAAGCAAATGCCCGGCGATTGCACTATTTAAACCTGTGGATCTTAAGACTCGAATTCTTTGTAATATTTTCAGAAATGCGGACAAGAACCTTTCTCTCTGTTCTTCAGATGTATATGATTTGGCACTTACATTTGAATTAGTAGATACAGTTGGAAGTAATAAGAGGTGGGAACTTGTCCACTTTGAACTGTCTAGATGAGTATTTAGTCTGATACATGCAGACTAACTTGGCAACTAGACAGGTCCTTTTTATTACAGCACTGTCTATAAATCATTCCTGAAGCAATTTCATCTATTGAAAGGAAAGGTGTAGATAGACGAGCTTCTTGTCAACTGTACACTGCCCTTACTCCTCTTCACTTCTGTCCTACCGTACTTGTCAATGAACTTTTGTGGGTAACCATTTTCGTGTAGACAGTTTTCGACAAAGGTCAGTTCTTCTTCAATTTTTTCTTCAGAGTACAGTTTATGCGTACGGTTGAAAGGTGTTCTTACTAGACATTTTTGTAACTGATTGGGCAAAGCTGCTGAAATTTAAATAAGGCCCACTCCACCTGTTTTGCCGATGAATGCGTCTATGAATCTTTCCATTTTCACAACGTTTTAGGCTATGGTCTAGGAAGTAAAATTTGTTATGTTTCCATTGTGATTACTTCACTAAAAAGTAATCAATAAATGAGAGGGATGTCCACTATTACTGCAAACGACAAATGTATCTTCAATATACCTTAAGTATATTGCTGTTTGGTTGATTGCAGATTTCAGTTTCATCTGTTCTAGACTCCGCATGAAAATATCAGCGGGGATGAAGCCCAGAGGGGCTACCTAGGGTGACTGCATCGATTTGACGGTATAGGACGTTGATGAATTGAAATGAGACATTCTTTGTACGCACCACCGGCAGGAGCTGTTTGAATTCATATTTTGAAAATGGAAGTAGTTCTGGATACTAACATATGATATCTACCGTCTCTTCCAGTGGTACCTTTATGAATAAGGATGATTCATCAAAAGAAATCTTAAGATCCTTCAACATTTCTGCAAATTCAAAGGTTACTTTCCATCTCAATTCGAAAAATAATTGTTTATTCATTAAAGTACGTTGTATGACGTATTATTCGCCATAAACATTATATTCCATAGATTGTAAAGCAGCTAATGAGAATCTTCGAAATCTTAATCCTGCTACTGTTGTTCTTCTAGCCTTATTCAGACCCATTCTTCAAGAAAACAATGAAAAGTTCATCTTTCACTCAGACTACTTTTGTGAAGTATTGGGTTTCAGTTGGTCTTCCACTTACCAAGTGTGCAGCCTCTCTTTGCTTTCTCTAATTTGTACCAACCTTCGAGTGCTATCGTTGAGAGGGATAGTACGCCTTTTCAAATACTCAGTAGTGGTCACTTCTGTCATACTTCATTTGACAAGAAAAACTGTTTTTGTAGTAGTAGACTGTCATCATTTGGAGAACCATTGAAAACCTGAGAGCAATGAAGAGCTGTTTCGTGCTAGTTGGAACTTCTCAGAAGCTCAGGTCTCGTAGCGAACAAGTTACCACTCAGTCACTGAGTTGAAATCTAATAGTTCACATTTTCTTCGAATTAGTGATATAAAGCAACCATCGCTTAGTACCATCGGCGAATATTTGTCGTCATATCCGAATTAGTTGGTCACACAGATTATTGCTTCTCATTAGAGCTTCAGGAAAACTTTGTTGAGGCATATCAGTAATCAGCAGAGGCAGCAATTAACATATTGGCAGATTTAGGAAAATATAGACCGTTGGATTCCAACCTAGTGACTTAATGACAATAAACTCACGGCAAGATCTGACGTTCATTGGCTCGATCTCTTGTGGAGTCATGGGTGTACACTTTTGAGTAATCCAAAACTAGGAAAAAACTATTGTTCAGTCCTCCTAAGTTTCCAATGATTCTCCAGCCAGTGCCAGTGCGTGATGAAAACTACCTTTAGACCAATCAATCCCCGAAAACTATCAACTGAAAAACTGTTTAGAATTGAGATTTTGAAGTGGTATTCATGAGTTTTCTTTTCGCAGTGTAATGTGAAGAAATCCCCGTTATATTGTTTTTATGGTATTTAATAAAGTCAGTATAGAAAAGTAATTGGGACTCTGTCATAAAGTTTAAATTTGTATGTTGCGCTATGTATCACATTTAATGTGTCAGACCCTATAATAATTCAGAGCGAGAAAATCTTAGTCTAATACCAAATAATTCAGTCAGGTACCTAAACCAGTTAATCATCCTGGACTGATTGATGTAGCAGGTAAAAAGTGCAGACATAACTTTACTCACCAACCAAGATTTGATCATCCTTGCTGATTATTATTATTATGTTTCTTCTCCAGTAATTTATTTTACTGTATACTCTTTTGTGTTTTGAAGTTATGTAATGCATTGTATATTGATACATAGAACTACAAATAAGACTAGTTGAATTAATCCCCCTATCATTGACGTCACTTTCAACTATTTCCTCCTCAAAATTCTTCTCCACGAATTTCAATATCTTGGGTTGGTTTCATAATTGGACCTGAGTTGATACCAGACTCCGAGAACACAAACTGCAATTTTTCATCTAAAGCCTCTCCATAACTCCTGGTATCATGACAACATCCATTTTTCATAAACTTTTAATCCTGACTTTCGAATAATATCCTATAGACCAAAGGTCCTTTCATTTTTATATTTTAGTTTCTGGCTCTTGATGTATCAGAAAAGTTGATAACGTTTTTTTTACCACATTATCTCATGTCTCCAAATTAACAACTTTTTCACTAACCAACGAGTTGTTTATTCTTTGTGAAGTTTCTTCTTGATACTACATATCTCGCAGACTACCTAATTTGACCTGCAGTCAAGAAACCAGTACTGCTTTTTTATTTGAAGCATATGTATGAAATTACCAGTAGCGCTACTCAAAGTGGAATGTAACACAGCACTACGCAATTGCTGATGACAATACTCCTCTTCAGTAAAGCTAAATTGAATTGCAAAAATAAGGATAATTAGGGAATGAAAGAGTTACAGGAATATATTACTAACGGTCCTCATTTCCCAAAGCAATTGCACTATCTCAACATGTTTTAGGCCATTTATCTCAGCTGATCTAAACACCGATTATTGTTGAGTGTATTAAATCATTAAATGCCTTCTTCACACATGATTTAGATCGATTAGTTTAGGCCATAGTCTTTCTGTCTGCAAGTTAGTTCTTTCTCATAGCTACAGTCGATGTGATACCACAAGTTATATTGGGAGTTCACTATACCTGTTCTGATTATGGTAGTTTCCAGGTTAAAAGCTTTAAGATTCTATTTCGCTCCATCATTTGAAACTTCACGCCGAATTTTAATACTCTTCAACCAGCAGTCTCAGTTTTTCTACTGCTTATCAATTGTTTTTTTAAGTTGTTGCCGTCCAAAGTGACTGATAATTAATTAAACAGTGTTGCATATGAACTTATTTTGATATAACTACTGGTCCTATTGATTACCTTAAACTAGATCCCGTTTTCTTCTATTTCAATAACTATGTTTGTTTTATTAAATTGTATTTAAATGTATATCATTTTACGCCACTTTTATTGAGGCTTTATCTTCATTCATCATGCGATTCATGGTTGCTGGTTTTAAAAAGAATTACCTGAAATGTGGTGAACCTGATAACAAACGTGATGTATTTTGGTTGGGTAATGCAGACGATGGTGCTGTTAAACTTTGTGAACTTCTTGGTTGGAAGGTAAGAGAGCATGTTTAGTGCGTTATCTAGCTTCTCAAGTTTTTATTTCAGGCAGTTTCTTTGTTATATGTGTAATATTTATTCATAAAATGTTTACTAATTGGAACTAATTGAAGCGATCTTTATGGCAAGGAATTATTCAGTTATATCAATTTTTGTATTTTCGTCAGTCATGTGGTTTGTTGCTTTTTACCTTTTACATTGGAGCTTGGATCAAACTGCGCTCAGAAACCAAGTACACATCTGTTCGACAGAAAATGAGCCAGACTTATTGTGTTAGGGTTAGTTATACTACCCAACCGACCAAAAGTAGGAGTCGAACCCATGAGCCACTGGTTGGAAGTCGAATGCCTATACCAGTGTACCACAGTTTCACCTGACTAGAGCTTAAGAAGATCAGAAGTTTATAAGCAATCAATTGAACTTATTTCAAAGTAGTTTTAACCCGTGAACTGAAATAAGTTGGAGAACCATTGAGAAACCGGAAACACTGTATATTTGTTTGGTCATTATTTTGGACTCCTCATGAGTGAGAGACACCACTTTGACATGGTGCAATAAGCACAAACTGCCCACCGAACTGATTTTGATCATCATTTATCATGAAAGTTGAATAGGTAGACTTCTGTGAGGATTGTATTCTGCTAGTGTGAGTGTAGAACTTGGGCGCTGTGGTGGTGTATGGTTTGCATCTTAATTTGTTTATTAACTGTTTTACACAGTGAAACAGCATTATTACTTACTGGATGACATTTCTAAGACAGTTGTTTATTCATGTATATTCCTTTCAAAGGTAGCTTCATATGGGCAACCAGGTAGTTTCATTAGCTCTCAAGCAATGTGTGGCTGATTAACCTTCTGCATGTTCGTACAGAAGGTTAATGAATATCGTTTCAATTGCTTCTCGAACTTATCAGGGTGCAGACAGAATGCTATAGCCGAAGCTTTACTGATCGAATCCACATTGAAGACATGGAATAGGATTGACTTAACACCTAGTCCAGATATTTGGAAAATCCTACTACCTGTAAGACAAATAAAAGAGAAAAAATAGAACTATTAAGGCAGAATGTAGAATACATGAGGTTATCTTTGAAAGGAATATACATGAATAATCAACTGTGTTAGAAATATCATCCAGTAAATAATACTAATACTGTTCCACGGTGTAAAATATCCAGCAAACAAATCAAGATGGAAACATCCTATTTTGTTTGTCCAACGTATGTTTAAACTTGTTTCTCCCTTACTCAGTTATCTACGTTGCTAAAGTAAAAACATTTTACTAATTTCTTTGCGGAGTGGTTTGTTCAAACTGACTTCTCAATCCCATAAAGTACTACGAATTCGATGCTTAGTTTTGCTTAGCTTTTTAGCTCATCATCAACACAAGACTGGGCGTTACAGGATTACGGTACAATTTACCGCAGTTCATATCACCACATAAGGCGAAAAAGCACTAAAATGGAAAATAAAGACTAAAAAAAGAGGAAAGCAATCAGATGTGGTAGAAAGTTGTAACGGAGACCGAAGGGAGGAATAAGAAAATACGGGATTCAGCATAACGAGTAAGACGAAGATAATGTGTAGATACATTGTCCCCCACTAAGGTGGATTCTGACCCATACCACCTAGTCTATAGTCAGCAATTTTTGTTGTCCCGTGGACTCCAACCGGGTAATCTACATTTTTCTATACAGCTTGGATCAACAGCCAAAGACGTCAAGCAAGGATTTCACATTTTAGTCTGGGCACCTCTAACGCTTTTTCACCATGAATCTACTTCAAATAACATTGTATGAAGCGGCAGATGATAACTAGACATACGTAACACATGTCCCAGCCACGTCAGACAATAAAAATTCACAACTGCATCAATTAACCATCCTCTCCCCCCTAAAACTCTACACTTGTCTTCGGCGTTGCTGACATGGCGATACTACGATACATGGCCTATGATGCGAAGGCAATGGCTATCGGACACCTGGATCTTTCGCATGTAGACTACCTTTAGTGACCATTCTCCGCAGCCATATAGTAGAACAGAGTGAACCACAGCGTAATGCACTCGACTCTTAGTAGACAATCGGATATCACTCCCGGGCCGTAAATGGCTTAAGTGGCTGAAAGCCAATCGAGCCTTCTGTCTGTGTGCATTTATTTCTTCAGTAACTGACCAACCAGGGATGATTCAACTTCCCACGTAATTGAAGTGGTCAACGCACTTAACAGCTTCACTTTCTGTTGTTATACAAGGTACCACTGATGACGAGTCCTGGGGCGAATATTGGGATTCAATTGGTGGGAAACGCATCCTGAACATTCTCAAATAGCCACTCAGGGGAACAGTAAACATCCTTGACGGACATAACTCAGCCTAGTCTCTAACACCCCGTTGGCTGTTCGAGTAAACAGCCTTTAACAGAGTGATGTATTTAACTTGCATGCCTTTCATTGAGAGACACCCCCATAAGACCTCTCAGTTGGCGGGGTTGAATACCGCCTTTGGGTCAAGAAAAACGTCTGGTGTCATGCTTTGTGTGTGTGCGTTTGTTCCAGAGCCTGGCCGAGTGTGAATATCTGGTTAATACACTCACAGCCAGGTTTAAAGTCTCCTTGATTTTCTCCGGTTTACTGTTCCGGAGCCTCACTTAGACGTCTAATGATCATAGAGCCTAGAATGTTTGACACCTTCGTCTAACTTGATTCCTCTGTGGTCATCACAAGAGGACTTCTTACCCTTTTTAAAGACTGTGAAAATTGGTGATTGAGATCAGACCAAGGTGATCGTAACTGGCTCCCACTTACCAGTTAACACTCAGATTAATTTATCCACTAGTCCATCTAGCTCTGCTGCTCTCCCTCGTTTGAGGTTACCTGCAACTTTCTTGTCTTCTGTAGATATTGAGGGTCCTATCTCAATGCTTTATTTAGGATCCGACTAGAGGCTGGAGGCCAGGTGAACTGTCCCTCTAAGTATTCCGCCCATTTTCCTAGTCGCTCCCCCCCCCCTGCAAGTGGATCACAAATACATCCTCTTCCCACTCACCTTTCTGTCCTTGACCAGTCCAAGTAAATATCTACTGTTACTTATATCCGCTGCCTTTTCTGTCGCTATAGCCTTCGCTGTCCTCCACTGTACGTGGTCACTGCGTAGACTTTTTGTCAGTCTACACTTGAGTTGCATTCGCTATTTATTGTATTCAGAGCCTGCAGGGATGCCTAGGCGTGCATCCATTAATTCGGAAGAAGCTGACGAGATCCGATGGCCTTTTCTGACCACTGTCTAAGTGCCAGCCACGGTCTTTAACGCTGTTATTTCAGCAGACATTGGATGACGCTTGGATTCTTCTGGATGAGTGACATTTTCCTGTCCGGATAACAGTCCAGATAGTTGAAACCAGCATTTGCAGTGGCCTTATTGCTGTAGTTTCCTCACATCAGACGCAGACATGTGTAGTCGGACAAATGCATGATCTAGGAGTAGTAATTTCTCACGATCCTCTCCAAGGACAAGTGATAGCAATGTGGTGTATTTGTGTCCACCACTGAGTTGAGGTCGGTGGGCACCATATCAAACAATGTCTCCCTTGATATCTGAAGTTCATACTGGTAGGAAATAAACTGTTATCTGAGTTCACTAGTAACAGGTGATCGCCGTGATCTTTACGTTTCGGCTGGGATTCCGAAAGTGCCATCCACCGAAGCGCCTTTCTATCTGACGTGCATGGAAATCAAATACTGATATTTCACCTCTTCCGGACTATCGTCAGTGGATGCGTAAGCATAGAATATAAAGAGACGAGTGTGAGTTTCACTATTTTGGAATCCTCATTGTGCTGTTTAGTCCAACAGTGGGTCTATGGCGATTGCCCACTGGCATCCAGTGGAGCAGTGCACTTTATGTTTTAGCACATGATGCTATGCTTACATCTGCAAGATGGCAAGAACTTGTCATCGAATCTCCAGAAACTCGAAGGGTAAATTTCGAAGACTCACCACACTGACTGAGTGAGGTTATGTGAATAACTGCACTTGAGTTCTATTCATGTTTCTCACAAACACAACACATTCGTGGCCCAAGATACTTTAGTTTTGACCAGTGAAGTTTGTTGACCGATTTGATTGAGGTAGGGTGGACATTGAAGGCTCTGGTGTGTAGTTCAGGGCGTTGTCTCAGGAGATCAGTGATGCTGTTCTGTGAACCGAGGTGGTTGTCAAGAGCTGCACAGCTGGAAGGAATTGAATATGATTTAGGACGATTGATTGGGAGACGTGAGGGAAGAATTAAAGGTGAAGATGTGGTATGTGGACAGCGATCTGGGGGATATTTAGAGTTGACTTAGTTGCTAGATTTCGCCTACCTGCATAACTTGAGTGACTTTTTGCAATATATATACATATTTCCGGTATTGCCTTTTGCTTCCAAGTTTTGTGATTACACTAGACACTGCTTTCGAGAGATTAATTTGGTCTTCGTCGTAAAAATAGTCATGAAGTATCATGTATTCATTGGTAAACTTTATGAAGCATGTCTTGGTGCTACTGGTGGCTTAGTTTTTTCTTGTTTTAGAGTGATCTGTTGAGGTTGAAGGAGGAAAATGAAGTTGGTTTAGCTGCCACGCTTACTGAGGAAACTCTCATGAAGATATTTCACTGTGACCAGAAAACGATGAATGAGGTATTTGTTCCTTTTCTATTCACCACGTGATAGATTGGTCGCAGCATCAATTTAATCTAATTTCTTTTTTCTACTTTTTTTCTTGGCTAATGAAAGAATTTCCTTGACTGGTTTTTATTTTGATCAAACAATATGATCAAATTATTTGCTGTGAAACGTGTTTAGTATGTTGCAGCTGTTATAATTTAAAATTTTAAATATATTAAACTAGACCAGTGTCTTTCTTTTTGCGTTCACAGTTAGAGATTATAAAGATAACAATTTCATGTTGCTGACATATGCCGTAGGGTATGTGTAGGTGACGATACTCAGTGGTACTTTAATTGTTCTGTATTGTTCACTGCTTACTGATGATGATTTATTTTCGACTAATATATTGCAGAAAGATTGAAATCTTCAGTATTCGAAGGTTCTCACCAGGTTCCTAAAATATAACGCCCAACTCACTAAAGCAAAGATTACTTGAAATTTTATTGAAAACTGCATTGAATCAAATCGTTATCCCAAGTTGTGTTACAAATCTTCCTAACACTGAAACATTGGAGAGATATGCCATAAATCAAACTGACTTTTTTACGCATATAAATATGAGATAAAAATGAATATGTTCCCTAGCCAGTATGCCGTAGATGAACTTCCAGATTATGATTTTGTTGAATACGTCAATCAAGTAACTAAAAGAAGAGCAGAGAACAAATTTAGTGGGCTGACGAAAGACTATAGCTACATGTAAGTTTCCAACAACATCGAAGGGTTGCATGCTCAATTTTTCTAGTGTTGCATTAGATATGGTGCAACTTGAATTTCTTTCCTTAGATACTACATTTTTGAACAGGCAATCACACTAAGCATATAGATACAGACATTCATTTTCGAAATTTGTATGGTCAGATAGTGAACCTCGTACCTTCTTTCAATCTTGAACTGTGGTTGGTGTAATCCTTTCAGGAAAGGCTAGCGTACCTGTTGATATGTCCTGATGAAGAACCACAAAGCGTTCATTAGCAAACTTGTAATGAATAAAAACCTAATATTTACCAGGCCTGATAAAGGAATAGTAGTTCTCACTGACAGAAGTGAATGTATGAATAAGATGGATGATATTCCTGAAGACAAATCGAAAATTGCGGGAACAGAAGAATTGACTGTTTCTGAAAGTGCGACAGATTATTCCCACAGGCTGATATGTTACTATCAAGACTACAGGTACATTATTATTATTAGTCCCTTGGGTTCCTAATGGAACATAAGGCTTCAGTAGCACGTCTTTAATGCGCTCTGTTCTCTGAAGTCTTTGAACCTGGCCCCACGATAGCCCACAACCTCTCATTTCCTCCTCGCACGATCTCCTCCATGTCACCCTCACCTCGGACGCCCAACTCGTCGCTTCCCATCGGGGTTCCACTCGAGCAACTGGCTTGACGCGTGATGTCCCCAGTCGGCCTTCTCAGTGTATGCCCAATCCATCTCCACTTCCTTCCAGTGCATATTTGTTGGGTGATAGGTTCTTGGTTGGTTCGTTCCCAGAGCTCCTTGTTGCTTATTCCTTCTCGCCATCTGATCTTCAGCAGCGAGCCATTGTAGGCAGTTGTTGATGAATGTCTGTAGTTTGTCGGAAATGCCTTTCGTGACGCGCCAAGTCTCACAGCCATCACATAGAAGCACTGACTTGACGTTGGTGTTGAAAATCCGGATCTTGTTCCACATGCTGAGTGCAGTGCAGTACAGAAGATCTCCACACTGGTTTCAGGCTAATGAAAGCCTGTCTTGCTTTTCCGATTCTGGCCTTGACATCCTCGTCTGTGCCGCCTGTAGTTGAGACAGTGCTGCGTAGATAGGTGAAGGAGGTTACTTCCTTCAAGTTTCTCCCGTTGATGGTGACTGAAGTTTGTTGGTGGTGGTGGTGAGGTATCTTCATCACCTCTGTCTTCTCTATATTCACTTGAAGTCCCGTCTTCGCTGCCCTGCCTCTTCCGTCAACTTGTTAGTTTTGCCTGCAGATCTTCAAGTTTGTGTGACATCAGGCACAAGTCATCGGCGAAATCCAGATCTTCTCGATTCTTTCCCGTGGTCCAGCGTATCCCCCCCCTTCTCACAGCTCCTCACTGTTTGTTGCATGATCCAGTCTAGTCGACCACAATCAAGAACATCATGGGTGATAGAAGACAGCCTTGTTTCACTCCTGTCTTCACTTCAAAAGCATCACTGAGCTTCCCGTTGTGCTGTGAATTACTTGGCATGTGGCGTCTTCATATAGTTGTTGAATGAGGCTCATAAAGGTTTGTGGTATTCCGTAGTATTGAAGCAGTTTCCAAATTACCCCTCGGTCGACGCTGTCAAAGGCCTTCTCAAAGTCGATGAAGTTGAGGTAGATAGTTGACTGCCATTCTATACTCTGCTCTATGATGACGCGAAGCGTTGCAATTTGGTCGGCACATGATTTGTACTTCCTGAATCCAGCCAGCCTGTTCCGGTCGCAATTTTGAATCCAGCGCATCCTTTAATCTCTCCAGGATGATGCGGCCTAATATTTTGCTTGCTCTGGGTGGACAGGAGAGTGGTTCCGCGCCAGTTCTTGCAAACACTGAGGTCTCCCTTCTTCGGCAGTTTGACAAGGTAACCCTTCTTCCAATCACTAGCCAGATACCTTCGCTTCCTTCCAGACCTTCTGCAATAGTGGTGTGAGCATGTCCGCTGTTGTCTCTGCGTCTGTTCTCAGTGCTTCTGGCGGGATTCCATCTGGTCCAGCTGCTTTCCCGCACTTCAGTAGCTTTACGGCATTCAGGACTTCGACTTTTGCTGGGCGATTTATGTTCACTTGCAGTTCAGCGGCTGGGCTGCAGGTGGTATTTCTGGACGAAGTGGTGGTGGTCAATTCAAGAGCTTCTTGAAGTGGTCGGCCCATTGTTTCCTTTGTTTCTCTTCTTTCGCAATTAAATTTCCGTCATCATCTTTTATTGGTTTCGTCTGCGTTGATCTCCTCCCAGATACCAACCTGGTTATTTGATACAATGTCGTCAGGTCTCTCTTACCTGCAGTCTGTTCTGCTTCACTTGCCAGTGTTTCGTAGAAGTGTCTTTTGTTTTGCGTGCACCCTTCTTCACTTCTTTGTCCAGTGTAGTGTTTTGCACATTGTACTCAGTTCCACTTCTCGTTGTTCATCCTTGCATTGGTTTATCTTCTGCTTCACCATCCTCCTCTCCCTCCTCTATCAGCTTCCATGTGTCCATCGAGATCCATTCCTTGTCTTGTCTTCTTTCTTCTTCCTTCCTAATACGGTTGTGCAGGTTTCTTCCCACATAGCTTTCAAAGACTTCTAGTGTTCTTCCACACAGGTTTCTTCAGGGATGTTGCTAGATATCTCTCATTTTGTCTTGATGATTGCCGTGAAGATTTCCTTCGTAGTTTCGTCCTTCAGTTTCCGAGTGTTGTACTTGAACTGTGACCTGTCCATCACCAGCTTCCTTGAAGGCTTTTAACTTGATTTGGAAGGTTCCTTGTACTAGAGATAGTGGTCTGAGCCAACATCTGCTCCTCTTCTTTACCTTGTGTCAAGTAGACTGCGTCTCCACTTTCTTCACATTGAAATTAAGTCAATCAGATTTTTAGTGTGTCCTGGTGTGGTGTCTGGTGAAATCAACTCCATGTCGCTTTGTGGATATCCTTTTGCTTGAACACAGTGCCTGACTCCAATCACCAAGTCGTTGATTGCACAGAATTCTGCAAACAATTCTCCATTCTCTTTCATTCCACCTAGCACTTCTCGACCCATGGTTAGTTCTCTTCGTGTGTTGTCCGCTCCCAGTTTGGCATTCGTGTCACCCAACCCATTAGAATTTTGATATCACCAACTGAGATGGGGTCTTGTCCAGTGTTGATTGCAGTTGTCTGTAGAATTCCTCCTCCTTCTCTTGCTCTGCATTATTTGTAGGTGCGTGGTGTAGAATTGTATGATTGTGACTTTGCTTCCTTTGAGTTGAACCCTGCTGTTATGATCCTGGAGGAGATTGTTTCCCACTGAATGAGAACCTTTGATGCCGTTGGAGACATAATGATAGCCACTCCATAACTCAGTATGCTCGTGGTTGTTGTCTGGGTGACCGGAGTGGATAAATGACTCTGCAGTTGACAGTTTGGAGAGTCGACTTCCATTCCATCTGCTTTCGCAAGTTCCTAACACTTTAATGAGATAACTTCTCCTCTCGTTTGGAATCTGGACAGCCTTGGTGGGTTCAAACATTGTGCGGACATTCCATATCCCCACGTTTACTTCCGCTTCCATCGAGAGAAGACATTTGGCCAATTGGCTTTCCGAAGGCAGGCTTTCACCAACCGGCGTTATTTCGCCCCCCTGATTCCAGCGGGAATAATTTTGTTTTGATTTCCTATATTTTGTTTGTGCTTTGAATGTTTTTAGCGGTTGTATTTGTTTTGCGGGTAGGGTTGCTATACGCATGTCCAACCTTCCCTGTTTACCCGGGCTTAGGACCGGCTAGTACTAGTGAACTACTTAACCGAGCGAGGTTACAGGTACATACATACCAATATCATATTGTCTGGATTATATGAATAGGTTGGGGTACCATTAACGTCGATTCTAGATATGTGAAACCCATTATACCATGCTGCAGCAAAGCAACAGTTCTCAAGTCTTTACACGAACAGATAGTTACGTAGAGTATGAAAGATGTATTTGGACTTGTGGAAGACGTTGATTTCTAAGACAAAACTATTTTATTCTTTGGGTGTGTGGTTTATATTTGTGGGTGTCCCACCAGCTGAAAATTGCATATTTAAGCACTTTGTAAAACATCCTACACAGCTTATGTTTAATTTTTCACCACTTGTTTACTGATAAATATTTGATGATTGATACATGGTAACTTTCGAAGCACGTCACTGTCGTCTAACTGTTAGTTGCAATGATAAGTTTGAGCACTATTTATTCACACCAAAGTTGCTTATAATGCTTCCTAGCAAAATGCTTAACATGAGTTGCTAACAGTACCTTGTTTCATCTTACATGTGAAATTCTCTCCCATATATGTCATCAAACTTGGCGGCATTATGAGCCCTGAATAACTAGGTCTTACTGTGGCAGATGAGTATGGTTCAATTTTTATCACGACTACTTTGATGAATTCACACTTCGATGCCAAACTATAGGTCGGTGCTCAGATGTTATCAAACCTGGTGGCGAAACACGACAGAGTATCAAGAACTAGGGAACGTCAGGTCATTCTCATTCACTCGAAGCTGCAAATCATTTCCATGATTTTATAACTTCTTGCCTATGCTGTAGAGGTTTTCTAAAGTAGATATCACAATGGTTTTACTATAGCTTACAATTCCTTAGAATTATTGTTTACTGTTTCTGAACGAAGTGACCTGTGTATTCCAGTCACACGTACTTTTTACAGTTTATGAAGTGAGTAGCTAATGATTTATTGTCCTTTGATTGTATCTGGTCTTCGTATATGCCATTCGTTTTGTTCGGACAATCAGAAATCTTCCAACAATTTAAATGACCGACATGCCGCTCCTAAGTTCGACTTAGGTATGCAGCGCGTCATCTTTTCATGATCGTTTTATGCATGAGCTTTTATTAGGAAGTTGTCAGTCACTTGTGGTTCCATCACACGATTCATCGACTTGAAGATGTTTCTCAGACAGATCCGGGTAATGTTTGCATCAACTAAATGGAGAAGACAAGTAGGATGTGATTAATGCATATGCAGGATCTGTCGACTTATATGCGGCAAACTAGCTTATGAAAACTAGTGACAACAAGAGGCAGCGTTGCATTTAAAATTGCACATCTGTTAACTGAATAGTTACTCAAACAGGCTATGTGTAAAAACATTTAACAAGAAGAGAGCTAAGCCATACCCGCTGCTGCACGCAACCGATCGTTTGTCCAGGTACTATCGTATTTGTAAGTATTTCACGCACCTTGATTTTTGTCAATAAACTCTCAAAGCTCCTAGTAAATGCACGTGGTAAATATATCACAGCTAAGTAGATTTTTGTAATCACTAGTTATAATACAAGCTACTTTCTGTAACAAAATTAAGGGTCTTGTTAAACTATGTTGTTTCATGGATATGGAGGAGTGAATTCATTAAAAATCACTTTACGAGAGCCTGCATAACATTAACTTTGTAGTAACCTTCTTGGCACAAAAAATCTACAGAGTTTGAAATAAGTAAACGTTTCAAATATCTAAATAAACTACGGCGGCTTCAGTTTTGTAAGTTCTTTTAACGCATAAGCACCCGTCGGTTGTTATCTGCCACTTCTGAGTCATCTTCGTATTAATCCGCAACAACACACCAGGAGTCCTTAGCTCAGCTGTCAATAGGAGAATGTGTTTGGCCATCCTTCCCTGAAATAATCTTATTTCCGCTTCCCAATAGGAAAACTGCTCATCTGAGCACTTTTTACCACATGTGTTTCCTTCCCTGCCTTTATTTAGACGTAAGTAAGGCACCGACTAGTTTGGTTCTGGCCCACACTGTTGGACATAAGACTGGTCAAGTGTTAGGAACAGTAATACAGCTAGGTCTTAAAAATCGAACTCTCCAAATCTGAGTAGTGAAGCAAAGTGCAGTGCCACTATTCTCATCCACTACTTTACGCTGATTAACAGTGAATGATGTATACGGTTCCCTAGTCCTACGAGGTGTGCACATATTATGCTAAAGTTACTAGGATTCAACCGAGAAAGTACTCAAGAAAATTAAATGACCGCGTCTCCATATATATAGAAATGTGCCTGACTAACCTCTATTAGCTTAACTTGGTAGTCAGATTTGTGTATGGAAATAACCCAGCTATCTACACTGGACTTGAAGGCTTGTTCCCTCAAGTCCTAACATTCCAGAAAGGTCTGATAGATAGTAGTGAGGTAAAAACTAGTCCATATCATACAGTAAATTCCTACGTTATTTTGGGGATCCGAAGGTGAAGTTGTACTGCTGTCTGGAGGGCATATGACAGCCGTAAGATGTATCTCATGTGTGGCCAGCTGTACAATGCTAATGCTGCTCCTCCTGTTGGAAATGTAGGGGTATGGAAACGTAAACCCCAAACGTCAACCTTCTCTATGCCTGTCTCATCGCAGTTCTCTGATATGTGAGTAATACTACATGGATGCCTGCAATAAAAGCCCTACAACTTTATGCATCCTACCTTCAGTAACCATTTTAGCTGTAAAGGAGATGAAAAGAGATGTGCAAAAGTTGTTTTGCAGTGGTACTGTTACATCTTCCGGGGATCACAGATGATATAAGTTGACAAATACCAAAAATCACTTTTGTAACTGAGCTAATATTTGCGACTATGAAGTCTCTTCGACTAGAAGCAACACGCAAATTTGATTAAGTGCCCAAAACAGTCTACCTCTTCACTCTCCATCCTTATACTAGGAGTCGGTGCAGCTCAGTTGTAGCGTTATCTTACATTTAGCAGATGTGAAACGTATTCCAAAGACATCCAGATCCTCAAGGCTTCACGAGTTCTGAAGACTCTGTATTTTGTTGGGGTATTTGTTGAAGAGGATTATATCCTGTGACTATAGTGTACAGCATTAAATGTCTGCATTTAGAGGTCCTAAGAGGCTTAAGACAACATAAAACCAGCAGTTGTTTACAAGCATTTCGCGTCGAGGAACAATCATCTCTTAAACTTTGATTACTATGTACTAGGTATGCAAGATGAAACGTTAAATTCATACACTAATAGTTTCCAGTCTCTAATGTCCAATGAGATGGAAAGAGAGCTATTAACTTGTATTACTCCTTTAAGAAATTGTCACTACGATGGTTCAATTGCTCCGCATGTGTTATTCTCCACTACTTTAACCGCATTAGTAATAGAACTAGACTGCCGTTAATAGGTGGCTGTTTGTCATTCACCTCCACTGAACACATGACATATGATAGCTTAGTTCAAATCCCTGCAGAGGTGCGTCTCAGATAAGAACGTGCTGATCAGCACGTCTAGGGGTTGCTGGCATTCATTTCGGCTACAGCCAACCTTCTCTATGTTTTCTCCGACAGTCAGGTAGGAAGCAAAAGTATGTCATGGTTTTCATTCCTGTGAACATTCCCGATAATGACCTCACAGCCTTCACAGTTTTCCGAAAGAAATTTCATTACCCAGTCTTCACCTCAATTGCCTAACTACATGATTTTTGGAAAGTGTCCCCGGTCAACAAGACAGATGCGGAGGCAAACCAACAACTCTTCGCACTTGTACAATGCTCGCGAGTATGAGGTTGTAGCGACACACACTTCCCCAAACTCAATGGCCTGGGGTTTGACGGCACCCAACATTGATGCTGACCTTGATAGTTTAACTGGACTCGCTGAGCTGAAGGCACCCGGCCAAGCATCCTCGCCATTTGGCACACTGTCGTGTTACGTTGCATTGCTCGTTTTCGACTCTCTAGCCAGTTAGTTGGAACGCATCGGTATTTTGGCATAACCATCCAAATATACTATTCCATCCGACTAAGCTATCGTGTTCTTCCTTGGTCTCGTACTCGTGGGTACATAACAAGTTCGAATAATTAATGATTGGTCTTTGCGTCTGTCAAGTTCGCACCAGGACAAATCCTAAATTGGTGAGCCCGACGTGATCGCATATCCCGACCAATAACAAATATTGAATTGGTGAGCCTGTTCCATTTTATATTTGTTTGTTGTCTTCCCTTCGACAACATTTATGTATCCATTTACTACACTTTCTCATGTTCGACCACATTCCCAAGCTTATTCGTATTAAGCCGACTACGAACACGATCCAACTCGTGCCAAATTGGCCCGACAATGCAGAAATAGGGTTGCTGTATGCCGAGGCCGACGTTCGAGAAAAGGGTGTCTTCGATACTCAATCTCGATTCCTCGCTGTCATAAGGTCACCACCGCGGGAATCAAACAGGTATGTTGCAGCATACATGTTTAATCCTGAAGTAAGTGACCCTTATGCACTTCTAAAGGCCGCACTCTTGAAGAAAAGCGATCTCACAGATCGCCAGCGCCTAGACGAATTACTTCGTAACATCGAGCTAGGCACCCACTCAGCTACTGAGGTCCTCGCACGCATGCGAGAAGTAATCGGTGCACGAACATTCGACGACGGTTTCTTCCGAGAACTATTTCTCTCAAAACTACCACAACCGGTGCAAACCGTGTTGGTGACACTGCAGTCAGTCTCGTTCGATGACCTGGCAGCCTCGGCAGATAAAATACTGGAGATTTCCAGCAGACTCGTCTCCAACGTATATTCTGTCTGCGACAAACCACAGTGCCAGGATTCAGAGGTGACCAAGTTGTGCAACTCTGTGAAACGGTTGTTACGATCTCGAAGTCCTGGTTCACGTAGCATTTCACAGGAATGCATTTTAGCACATCGCAGCAACTCGCGTGGTTGCCTCAAAACCAAGCCTAGCAAGGTGGAAAACCCGAAATGCTGCTGGTTCCATAATACTTACGGAGGCGAAGCCAGAAAATGTCGGAAACCTTGCAGTTTTAACAAGGGCCCAAACTCGGGAAATGGTCACGCCGGCACGTGCTCACGGCAAGCGTAGCCGGCGGAAACAGCCGTTTGCTCTACGTCACCGACATTAAAACGAAAGTCCGCTACCTCGTCGACACCGGCGCAGAAGTTAGCGTTCTTCCCGCACCATCAAAGCAGCGTCATCATGACCCATCCTCCAATCTCCAAGTAGCCGACGGCAAGGCAATCGCGACATTCGGGAGAGAGTATACCTACCTCAAATTAAGTTTAGGAAAACCCATCCACTGGATCTTCCTTCTCGCCGACGTTTCTGTGCAAATCATTGGCACAGATTTGCTAAACCATTACGATCTACTCGTAGATGCCCGCCGTCGACGACTGATAGATAACAACACAAAGTTATCTGTTGCCGGCAACACCTATGTAGGTCCGAGTTTAGCCCTCGTTAGGACCAAACAATCAGGCGATGCGTCCTACCAAGCAGTTTTGGAGAAATATCCTGAGTTGTGACAACTGAAGCGCACTCTTTCGTGCATAACCAGCAATGTTATGCATCACGTCACAACCGCAGGCCCACTTGTGGCATCCAAAGCGCGCCGTCTAGCCCCCGATAAGCTCAAACGGCGAAGAGTGAATTCGACCACACGCTCGAACTGGGCATTATCAGACCGTCAAACAGTCCTTGGGCATCACCACTGCACACAGTTTCCAAAAAGGATGACAACGACTGGCGTCCAACCCGTGATTACCGAAGGCTTAACGCCAAAACAACTCCGGACTGCTACCCGATACCTCACGTTTACGATTTGACTGCAACCTTATGCGGAATGAACATTTTCTCCAAAATCGACCTGGTCAAAGCGTACAACCAGATACCTACGGCAGCAGAAGATATAGCGAAAACGGCCATTGTTACTCCTTTTGGCCTGTTTGAATTCCTGCGCATGCCATTTGGTCTTTGGAATGCAGCACAAAAATTCCAACGCTTTATGGATGATATCTTCCGTGGTTTGAATTTTGTTCACGTCTTTATCGATAACTGTCTAATTGCGAGTCCAGATAAGGAAACACACCTCAAACATTTGGACCTCGCATTCGAAAGACTCAAAAAACATGGCATCACAGTCAACTTACAGAAGTGTGAAATAGGAGTTGAATCACTCAGCTTCCTTGGGCATACCATTGACAACAAAGGTATACGCCCATTGAGAGATAAAGTGGCGGCTATCACAAACTATCCAGAGCCGACCACTGTGAAACATCTCCGCACTTTCAATGGCCTGGTAAGTTATTACCGAAGGTTTATCCCTAACTGTGCCTCTGTCATGAGACCACTCACAGATCTACTTCGAGGAACTGCGAAGTTCGTGGCTCTGGACAACGCGGCTAGACTTGCTTTCTCTAAAGTCAAGGAAGCCATTTCGAACGCAACCATGCTTATGCATCATGACCCCAATGCTCCTCTGAGTATTGCTGTTGATGCATCTGATTCAGCAATTGGAGCAGTTTTGCAACAGTTGACTGACAACCAGTGGCAACCGTTAGCCCTTTTCTCGAGGCGGCTGCAAGACGCGGAAACAAGATACAGTACATTTGGTAGGGAACTCCTAGCCATGTACTGTTCTGTACGCCATTTTCGACATTTGGTGGAAGGTCGTGATTTCATTATTTTCACAGACCACAAACCGTTAACGTTTTCCCTCAGCTCGGCGTCTGACAAATACTCCTAGCGCGAGTCGCGACAGCTGGATTACATTTCCCAGTTCACGTCAGACATCCGCCACATTTCTGGAGCAAACAACTCCGCAGCCGACGCACTATCTCGAATAGCTTCGATAAACTATATCGAGGGCGTTGATCTCGTTGAACTAGCTCGGCGTCAAAAGGAAGACCTTGAGCTGCATCGTGAGTTGTCGTCCACAGCTCTCAAGCTGCGACTTTGTCCGGTTGGATCAGACAAGCATACAATTTTGTGCGATGTCTCTGCTAGTCAACCACGCCCAATAGTTCCGAAGAGTTGTCGACGCAACGTCTTCAATACGTTGCACAAACTCTCTCATCCAGGTGTACGAGCCACCATTAGGCTTATCGCACAACGTTTCTGCTGGCCTGGGATGAACAAAGATGTTAAGGAGTGGACTCAGTCGTGCCTAGCTTGTCAAAGGTGTAAAGTCACGCGACACACGAAAAGCCCTCTAGGCTCATTTCTAGCCCCAGACATGCGTTTCAACCACGTCCATATAGATATTGTAGGATCCCAACCAGAATCTAATGGATGTACCTACCTTTTCACTTGTGTTGATCATTTCACACGATGGCCGGAAGCAGTACCTGTCGAAGATATTACTGCCGAAACAGCTGCTCGTGTTTTCGTCGAAATATGGATCGCGAACTTCGGATGTCCATCTTACATCACAACCGACCATGAGCGCCAATTTGAGTGCGGATTATTTCACGCTCTAACGGCACTTTTAGGTTGCACTCGGTTCCGAACGACAGCCTACCATCCACAAGCAAATGGCATGGTAGAGCGTTTCCATCGACAGCTGAAAGCTTTCCTTTCAGCTGCAAACATACCTCAGTGGACCGAGGCTCTGCCTCTAGTCCTACTAGGTATTCGTAACGCCTTGAAAGTAGATGCTGGTTGCACCCCCGCACAACTCGCATATGGGATCACTCTTCGCCTGCTAGGTGAGTTTGTTTCCTCTTCAACTCTCAAACATGTTTCCGACAGGGCATCATACGTGACTAGGCTTACAAGGACAATATGTTCAGTTAGGCCTTCTTCGGTTAGACATCAAACGACTGATGTTTTCGTTCACCCCAGTTTACAAGAGACACCACACTTGTGTATTCGCCACGACGCCGTTCGTCGACCACTTGAACCACCCTACGACGGGCTATTCAAAGTGATCAAGAGATACGAGAAACTCTACATAATTGAGCGAAACGGATGTGAAGATACTGTTGGTATCGACCTTGTGAAACCAGCTTGTTTCGAAGGCATTCCTATTATAAGTGATGTTTCAGCTGGCTACAGCCGACCGACGGACAGCTCAATTATCGAAATTCTTAACGATGTGCCTGGTAATGCACAGCTGCAACAACCATCGGCGCAACAAAAGACACGATCAGGTCGAACCGTCAGGTTCCCGGAGTATCTGAAGTCATATTCAACTCAGCTGTGTGTGTGCTAACCATATTTTTTTCTTTTTTTCGAGGCGATATTTTTCTTATTTACCGGCAATGCACAAACCCTAGGACACCTTGCATTTTTATATCACTTTTTATTACCATGTAATAAAAACTAAAAAAACCGGCGAAGATAAGCGTAAATTTTTATTTTTCTATACCTTTATATATAAATAATTCCCATTTTTACGAAGCGTTTTCATGGTATTAAAGACTCATTTATATTCCGGGTGCAACGAGCACCGAACGAAACGTCAAAGGAAACTGAGGACTGCGATCGACGTCCAATTCGATTTGTTGTATTTTACTTATTTAATTGCCACGACACCCTAGAATAAGGTTCAGACAACCAGGGGCCACTTCACGCAGTGAGCCCATCGGAAGAGTTTTACCAGTGGAGAAACCACTAGGTTTTTACTTCCGGCTGGTATCGTCCTACGGTCCTCACGAACTCACTAGGGGGCAGTGATCTGTTGCGTCACACACTTCCCCAAACTCAATGGCCTGGGGTTTGACGGCACCCAACATTGATGCTGACCTTGATAGTTTAACTGGACTCGCTGAGCTGAAGGCACCCGGCCAAGCATCCTCGCCATTTGGCACACTGTCGTGTTACGTTGCATTGCTCGTTTTCGACTCTCTAGCCAGTTAGTTGGAACGCATCGGTATTTTGGCATAACCATCCAAATATACTATTCCATCCGACTAAGCTATCGTGTTCTTCCTTGGTCTCGTATTCGTGGATATATAACAAGTTCGAATAATTAATGATTGGTCTTTGCGTCTGTCAAGTTCGCACCAGGACAAATCATAAAAAGGAATATAATTGACTACTCATAGCTGTGTGCTGCTACGGTATTGATGAACAAGTCGAAAACGTCGTCGTTTGATCCATCAGAGCTGTGTAATTACCAAAGTGACAGCAGAAGACCACTATGAGCCAAGTTACTACATTAAAACCAGGGTTTGAAGTGAATTTTGAGTTGGCCGAGCCGTTGGATAATACAAATATCTTGATGTGTCAAACAGACAGCATAAACATAGGAGCTAGCATTGCGTAGTGGTTCAAGTTGCCACACTTCACACCAGCTCATGGTGCACGAAAGCACTAAGATGAAAGATGAAGAAATAAAATGGCAGTTAAAAGTGGTGGGAGTTTACACTTCCCTACAAAGCTCAGATCAACAGTCGCTGACTTCATGGAATGATTCATACATTAGTCTGGCCACCTCTAACATTCTTCTGGCCTAATCCTACTTCATACAACAATGATGTGGAGCAGTGCTGAGTGGCGAAAGCAATAGAGACGGTGGAGGCAACAGCCTTAGGTTATGCTCGGCAACTACCTAGGCTTACCAATGATACTGGCAGGAGAAAGAGGATGGTGAGTGAGACCATCACCAGCGGCCTGTCACGAAAGATGACTGGTATCTTTAGCGAGAAACTTTGAAGCGCGGTTAAACTGGCCTGAAACCTCAATCCAGTTGTGCAGCATCCAAGCTGGACGCCTCTCGAAGTTGAGAAGCCTGTTTCAAAACTGGATCGATACAAAGCAACAGGGTCAAACAATTTACTATTGGAGGTTCTCAAGGATGGAGGTAGGAAATTACAGAGTAAAGTAACGCAGGTATTCACTAGTCCATGGGAATCAAATGTAGCCCTGTCAGACTGGTCTGCTTCACTAATCATTCCGGTTTATAAGTAGGGAGAACATTTCTCCTTCATTCATCAACTATAGAGGAATCAGTTTGAATAACATTGTAGCTAAGATCACTGGTTTCATAGCCTAGCACAAGAACCACAAATTCGAGAAGACTAGGCAGGTCTCAGACCTAGACTACAGCGCATCGACTAGATGTTCATCCTTCAGCAGGTTCTATAAAAAAAGCATACCTACGGATATCTGACATTTGCTATATTTCCTGACCTGTAACCGACATTTGACACTATCTTTCTCGAAGTGTTGTGTCAGTATCTGGCTGTGAAGGGAGTACCCAGCAAGTATGTAGCACTATTAACTGGTCCCTTTCTGAACTCATGGAGCTGCGTTGTTTTGTACGGGAAGGCTTCATGCGATCGATGGCAACCAGTGGTGTATGTCAGAGAGGCCCGGTGTCCCCATTTCTGTTCACCTTCGTTATACATCTATTAATGTACATAATCTTGGGTGCACATGACTTCTCATGGATTGGTCTACTTCCTGAAGAGCGTGTGGTTGACTGAGTGCGCAAGCAGTGTTCTTCAGCTAGTTGAAGACACTGAGAACGTAGCAGGTCTCTGGAACGCGTTGAGCATGAATCAGACTATATTTAGTATGGGTTTTGAATGTGTCAACTGTGAGATGACGCTTCACTGGTGGTCTTCGTCAGGTCCAAGTGTAAGGATAGAGTGAAGTGTTAAGGTTTACTGAGATTATTTAGGAAGTTGTATTGGTGCACATTGGCTGTTTTCTGATGAGATGCCATATGGAATTCGGAAGACCCGTTTGGCATGTGTCAACTTTCGTCGTCTGGGGTAGTGTTTAGCGAGATGTCCGTCTCTCCTGGAGGGGGTGGGCGTGTCGCATCGGAGAGGATTTTTTTTCTTCGCTATTGTGATTTTCGGCCTTCGGCAGTCGATGGTTTGATGTCTCTTGATATTGCTGACAATTTCCATGTCAGTGAGGTGGTGTTTGCAAGGTTGCGTATGAGCTTGTGGACTGGATCTGGATTCGCTGGCTTGGACGTATTAAGCCATGTCGGCCTTCACCATTTTGACCTGCAACTTTAGCGGTTTTTGGGCTAGGGTGATAAACTGCTTGTTGTGTCAACGCCATTCCTCTGCCCTTGCCCACAAAATGCTTTACTTTTGGTGTAAGCCGTGTGTTCACTTGTTGTCTGTCTCTTACATAACCTCGGCATAATAAATTTAAATGCCTGGAGATCCTTTGATATATGGCAGAAAGTTGGTTGCGTCCTCTATAAGATGCAAGTTTTGATTAACATGGATACTTGATGCGACGTACTTCCTCGGAATCAGCAACCTAGGGTTTGACGAGATTCGAAATTGATACTGATCTTCGCTGTTTTGTCAAGAGCGTTAAGCTGAAGGCAGATGGCCCAGCATCCATGCCATTTGACACGTTTCAGATCTCGTGATCTAACCTTTAGTCAGCTAGTGGAGTGCGCCGGTTTTTGGTACGACGTCGCAAACACATCATTCTATCTGACTACTCCATTGTTTTCTTCCTTGATCTCGTGTGCGCGGGCAAATTACGGGTCCGAATAATTTGTTTTTAGTTCTTGGGCCTGCCAAGTTCGCACGAGGACAATTCCCAAAGACATTCGTCTACTTTCGTGCCACTCTTCTCTTATCCATCTATCCCTTTTATGTAGCCATGACGTATGACAACTTGAAACGGGTGCACTTGTATTTCAGGCTAGATGTTGATTGTGCCTTTCCGACTGTCTGCGTGATGTTGCGGACAGTTGGGTGTGCAGTGTGAGGCTCTTAGTTACTTGTTCATGTCCTGGAGCTATAGTATTTTTCGTCAGCGTTATACATCCCATTCAGGTTATACATGCCACGGCATGAGGCAGTACTATCTACCTGTGACTGCTAAAGCGAATTTGCCCATAATAATAATGATAATAATAACCGTTATCATGAGCAATATATTCTACTAGGAACGCCGTCAGAAATAATTGCTTCAATTTGTGACGCATGCAAACAGCAGTGGGATTGAATTATGCTCAACCATATTGCCTGTACTCGCTACTCAGAATAGCTAAATGGTAGCTGTTAGACAGTATCAATGATATCGCTAAAGAGGTGTTTCCAGAGGGTGAGTGGACATTTATGGTAGGGAATGCTAAGTTTCCTGTGCGGAAATGATCGTAGTACAGTGAAAAATAGTTCAACGAAATTAGTAGCCTACAGTAGAAACGAGGCTCACCAGTGTTACTGACCTTTTGTTTTAGCGGAAGTTTGTGCTGAAAACACAGTCAAGGATTAATTCGATATGAAACGGCATGTGAAATTTACTATTTCCACTTGGCTGCACAATGGTGCTACCTGTTCGCCTTTTAGGATTTGTCCTGGTGCGAACTTGACAGACGCAAAGACCAATCATTAATTATTCGGACTTGTTATATATCCACGAATACGAGACCAAGGAAGAACACGATAGCTTAGTCGGATGGAATAGTATATTTGGATGGTTATGCCAAAATACCGATGCGTTCCAACTAACTGGCTAGAGAGTCGAAAACGAGCAATGCAACGTAACACGACAGTGTGCCAAATGGCGAGGATGCTTGGCCGGGTGCCTTCAGCTCAGCGAGTCCAGTTAAACTATCAAGGTCAGCATCAATGTTGGGTGCCGTCAAACCCCAGGCCATTGAGTTTGGGGAAGTGTGTGACGCAACAGATCACTGCCCCTAGTGAGTTCGTGAGGACCGTAGGACGATACCAGCCGGAAGTAAAAACCTAGTGGTTTCTCCACTGGTAAAACTCTTCCGATGGGCTCACTGCGTGAAGTGGCCCCTGGTTGTCTGAACCTTATTCTAGGGTGTCGTGGCAATTAAATAAGTAAAATACAACAAATCGAATTGGACGTCGATCGCAGTCCTCAGTTTCCTTTGACGTTTCGTTCGGTGCTCGTTGCACCCGGAATATAAATGAGTCTTTAATACCATGAAAACGCTTCGTAAAAATGGGAATTATTTATATATAAAGGTATAGAAAAATAAAAATTTACGCTTATCTTCGCCGGTTTTTTTAGTTTTTATTACATGGTAATAAAAAGTGATATAAAAATGCAAGGTGTCCTAGGGTTTGTGCATTGCCGGTAAATAAGAAAAATATCGCCTCGAAAAAAAGAAAAAAATATGGTTGGCACACACACAGCTGAGTTGAATATGACTTCAGATACTCCGGGAACCTGACGGTTCGACCTGATCGTGTCTTTTGTTGCGCCGATGGTTGTTGCAGCTGTGCATTACCAGGCACATCGTTAAGAATTTCGATAATTGAGCTGTCCGTCGGTCGGCTGTAGCCAGCTGAAACATCACTTATAATAGGAATGCCTTCGAAACAAGCTGGTTTCACAAGGTCGATACCAACAGTATCTTCACATCCGTTTCGCTCAATTATGTAGAGTTTCTCGTATCTCTTGATCACTTTGAATAGCCCGTCGTAGGGTGGTTCAAGTGGTCGACGAACGGCGTCGTGGCGAATACACAAGTGTGGTGTCTCTTGTAAACTGGGGTGAACGAAACATCAGTCGTTTGCCGTCTAATCGCAATTAGACAGTTATCGATAAAGAGGTGAACGAAATTCAAACCATGGAAGATATCATCCATAAAGCGTTTGAATTTTTGTGCTGCATTCCAAAGACCAAATGGCATGCGCAGGAATTCAAACAGGCCAAAAGGAGTAACAATGGCCGTTTTCGCTATATCTTCTGCTGCCGTAGGTATCTGGCTGTTCGCTTTGACCAGGTCGATTTTGGAGAAAATGTTCATTCCGCATAAGGTTGCAGTCAAATCGTAAACGTGAGGTATCGGGTAGCAGTCCGGAGTTGTTTTGGCGTTAAGCCTTCGGTAATCACGGGTTGGACGCCAGTCGTTGTCATCCTTTTTGGAAACTGTGTGCAGTGGTGATGCCTAAGGACTGTTTGACGGTCTGATAATGCCCAGTTCGAGCGTGTGGTCGAATTCACTCTTCGCCGTTTTGAGCTTATCGGGGCTAGACGGCGCGCTTTGGATGCCACAAGTGGGCCTGCGGTTGTGACGTGATGCATAACATTGCTGGTTATGCACGAAAGAGTGCGCTTCAGTTGTCACAACTCAGGATATTTCTCCAAAACTGCTTGGTAGGACGCATCGCCTGATTGTTTGGTTCTAACGAGGGCTAAACTCGGACCTACATAGGTGTTGCCGGCAACAGATAACTTTGTGTTGTTATCTATCAGTCGTCGACGGCGGGCATCTACGAGTAGATCGTAATGGTTTAGCAAATCTGTGCCAATGATTTGCACAGAAACGTCGGCGAGAAGGAAGATCCAGTGGATGGGTTTTCGTAAACTTCAGTCGAATACGACGACAAGCTAACAAGCGTGTTCGCCCGTGTGGCAACACTACCACACACAGCGAAAATTATATGTGGTGACTTTAACATGCCAGATATAAAGTGGCGACCAATTAGCTATCCAGAGCGCTTTGATAAATTCATAAGCATTCTTGAAACAGAGGGTTGGCAACAACATGTGGAACACCCTACCAGGTACAATAGTGTCCTGGACCTAGTCTTCACAAACGGAACCACACCCACAAAACTCCAAGTGGGTACACAACTTCCAGGTAGCGATCACAAGGTTGTATATGGATACTTCAATATAACCAGCACAAAAGTGGCCCAAAAGTCAGGAACAGTACTAACTAGAAATTACAAGTATGCCAAATGGGACGAACTACAATCGTTTCTGCGCTGCCTAGATTGGAGCCCCTACTTTACCAACAGTTCAGCCAAAGAACTCTGTGATCTATTCTATGAATATATAGGCACAGCTCAAGACTATGTTGCTCCACCGCTCCGAAGAGAAATTAAGAAAAACAGAGCTGACTATATACCAAAGAAAGTACGCATCCGCATGCGAAACCATGTCAGAGAGTACTATAAGTCGAATGACTTTTCGTCGCTTGTCACACTCAAAGACACATACGACACATTCAAGGCAGAAAGAGTAATAGAAGCCGTTAAACAAGAACGCATCCAATGTAGTAAAACTAGTAATACAGAAGCACTAGTGAGACTGATGAAAACCCGGATAAGTAGCTCCAGAAATAGTACCCCTAGTTTAATCATGGACAACGGCATCCTCTACGATAACCCACTACAAATCAGCGAGCTGTTCGGTTACCAGTTTGCTAGCTGCTTTACACAAGAGGACGAAATAAAAGTCATTGGTGCACCGTCAACACCAACTCACTCCATAAGTACAGTGCTCTTCTCTAAACAAAACATTTCTCTAGCTATAGCATCACTTCGAACCTCATACAGTGCGGGGCCTGATGGAATTCCAACCATCTTGTTAAAAAGAGGTGGCGAAGATATACCGCTGATTCTCTTGAAGCTCTTTAATACGTCCCTCTCCAGTGGCAATTACCCTGAGAACTGGAAACTATCATACATATGTCCTAAGCATAAATGTGGACCAACATCTAATATAGAAAACTACCGACCTATAAACATCACGTCAGTAGTATCCAGGACTATGGAAAAGGTGATTGTGAAAGCAGTTGTCGACTATATGACGACTAACCAATTACTCTCACCAGCACAACATGGATTCTTGAAAGGCCGGTCATGCACTACAAGCTATCTTGACTATCTAGACAACGTTACAAGCAAGCGTGACCAAGGCCTATTTGTAACTACCCTTTTCTTAGACTTCAAGCAAGCATTCGATAAGGTGCCTCACAAACGCCTGGTCACTAAGTTGCAATCATATGGTTTCCGAGACCCGTTACTGTCCTGGCTCAGAACATCTTTAGAGGGTCGCTTCCAAGTAGTAAAATTCAGTAATTGCTACTCCACCCCTAGACTTATACAAAGTGGTGTCGTCCAGGGTAGTGTGCTAGGACCGATACTTTTCCTAATCTATGTAAACGATATCTGCAGTGTTATCCGAAATGGCATACCCTACCTTTTCGCTGACGACTTGAAGATAGTCTACAGCTTTTCTCCTGCAGCACTAACACAGGGTTTCTCTCAAATACAAGAAGATCTGAAGAGGATATTCATATGGAGCGAGACCTGGCAGCTCCCTCTAAACCCAAATAAAAGTGGCATCCTCCATTTCAATAAATCCCACCCAGAAGTAACGCTACACTTGGGTGATATTGCACTGCAGGTATACAACACTGTGAAAGACCTCGGAATCACTTACTCCAGAAGTTTGACTTTTACGGAGTATGCAGACTCAGTAGTTTCCAAGGGCAGAAGACTCATCGGTCTTCTACACAGAAACATACTCATACCTGAGGCAAAACTTATACTGTACAAGGCTATGGTTCGCCCAATATTAGAGTACTGCACCGTTATCTATGGTAGCATGAATGTGTCGGACAGAATTCGAGTAGAGAACATTCAACGGAACTTTACTCGGCGCCTACTAATACATAACGAAGGACTTCCTTACGAAGCAAGATGCAAAAAACTAGGACTAGAATCACTCTGGCTGAGACGCCTGAAGCTCAACTTAACACTTCTTTTTCGTCTTTTATTTACAAACCCTAAAACGAAATGTGCTGTCACTTTTAAAACAACACAGGCATATAATCTGCGTAATAGCGAGAACATCATCCCAATAAATAAGTATCGCTCAAAACTTCGATGTAGGTTTTTCATAACGCAATACAGTATGCTGTGGAACAAACTTCCCGCTCCTATACGAGCATGCCGTTCGCTCGGCCAGTTTCAACGACTACTTAGTAAATTCCTCCTATCTAACGAATCTCATCAATTCGTTGACGGCCAAACCACAAACGGTAATGCCATGCACTAAGGTACTACTGGTACCTAGACTCAAGGGAGACTAACAGCAATGACATAAGTATACAATGCCGAAAACTAAACGCAATAGTTAAGTTAAAATCTAATTTCTTAGAAAAAAAATGACCAAGAGTGAACAGGAAGCGGAGTGCGACACGATATGCTACAGTGAACTTATTAGATACTCAAATGTAACCTACTTTTCTTCACAACCTAACCGATCTCACGACTTAACACCTATTTCCTAAAAATCGCCCCTTAAAGTAATCTCTCTACTCCGAAAAGATAAAAGAACTGTCTGTCGGTGCATTTTCATAGCATGCAACTCTTTATTATTTGCCCTTTGTCATCAGTACTTACATCTAAGTACTCTGCACCAACATAGTTTCGGTAGACCCGATATGGTAATGCTCAACAGGCAACACCATGATCATCCCCTCGTGACCAGATAAAGGGTGGTGGTCCTAAGGAAAAAAAAAACCACGAATTTCACCTAAATGTTTATAACTTCATCATACGCTTGTACATAGGTATATAACAAGTTAATACCTGGTCAAATATCCTCTAATCTTTCTATTTCGTAGTGATATCTTCAGCTTCAGACTGACTTTCATTACTGTCGTGCGCACCTTCATCTTCTTCCACCTAAGCTTACCTCTAAACAGTTGGTTCTGGACACTTCCTCAAGTAAGTTTAATAGTCAGTACAAACTCACCCAGATGTATCATGGTCGATCTACTCCTGCGTATTTTTGTGCTCCTGTTACAAATTTCGCCTGCTGCTCGCTTTTGTTATTCACTTTTCAGATTTACTTAACCAGTCCTGCATTCAAATGGAATCCTACAAATCGCATTCGTCAGCGGGAAATATTGGCACCGAAACCTGATGACGAACGCGCACACCCCAAGGTCATGAATGTGATGCGGCCTCACCTTCAAGAATATTGGATGATTCAAACGATGACCGGATAATCTTCAAATTCGAACTGAGCCTGCTTCAACATGCCTCCTATATGCCATAAATCACAGCATCTAATGTATAGCATAACATTGTACATAATAGTCATCTCTCATTACCAAAGTGATCAAACCTGTAAACTGGTTTGTATTCATGTAACCTTTGTTGCATGAAATATATTATTATTATTATTATTATTATTATTATTATACTCTCTCCCGAATGTCGCGATTGCCTTGCCGTCGGCTACTTGGAGATTGGAGGATGGGTCATGATGACGCTGCTTTGATGGTGCGGGAAGAACGCTAACTTCTGCGCCGGTGTCGACGAGGTAGCGGACTTTCGTTTTAATGTCGGTGACGTAGAGCAAACGGCTGTTTCCGCCGGCTACGCTTGCCGTGAGCACGTGCCGGCGTGACCATTTCCCGAGTTTGGGCCCTTGTTAAAACTGCAAGGTTTCCGACATTTTCTGGCTTCGCCTCCGTAAGTATTATGGAACCAGCAGCATTTCGGGTTTTCCACCTTGCTAGGCTTGGTTTTGAGGCAACCACGCGAGTTGCTGCGATGTGCTAAAATGCATTCCTGTGAAATGCTACGTGAACCAGGACTTCGAGATCGTAACAACCGTTTCACAGAGTTGCACAACTTGGTCACCTCTGAATCCTGGCACTGTGGTTTGTCGCAGACAGAATATACGTTGGAGACGAGTCTGCTGGAAATCTCCAGTATTTTATCTGCCGAGGCTGCCAGGTCATCGAACGAGACTGACTGCAGTGTCACCAACACGGTTTGCACCGGTTGTGGTAGTTTTGAGAGAAATAGTTCTCGGAAGAAACCGTCGTCGAATGTTCGTGCACCGATTACTTCTCGCATGCGTGCGAGGACCTCAGTAGCTGAGTGGGTGCCTAGCTCGATGTTACGAAGTAATTCGTCTAGGCGCTGGCGATCTGTGAGATCGCTTTTCTTCAAGAGTGCGGCCTTTAGAAGTGCATAAGGGTCACTTACTTCAGGATTAAACATGTATGCTGCAACATACCTGTTTGATTCCCGCGGTGGTGACCTTATGACAGCGAGGAATCGAGATTGAGTATCGAAGACACCCTTTTCTCGAACGTCGGCCTCGGCATACAGCAACCCTATTTCTGCATTGTCGGGCCAATTTGGCACGAGTTGGATCGTGTTCGTAGTCGGCTTAATACGAATAAGCTTGGGAATGTGGTCGAACATGAGAAAGTGTAGTAAATGGATACATAAATGTTGTCGAAGGGAAGACAACAAACAAATATAAAATGGAACAGGCTCACCAATTCAATATTTGTTATTGGTCGGGATATGCGATCACGTCGGGCTCACCAATTTAGGATTTGTCCTGGTGCGAACTTGACAGACGCAAAGACCAATCATTAATTATTCGAACTTGTTATGTACCCACGAGTACGAGACCAAGGAAGAACACGATAGCTTAGTCGGATGGAATAGTATATTTGGATGGTTATGCCAAAATACCGATGCGTTCCAACTAACTGGCTAGAGAGTCGAAAACGAGCAATGCAACGTAACACGACAGTGTGCCAAATGGCGTGGATGCTTGGCCGGGTGCCTTCAGCTCAGCGAGTCCAGTTAAACTATCAAGGTCAGCATCAATGTTGGGTGCCGTCAAACCCCAGGCCATTGAGTTTGGGGAAGTGTGTGTCGCTACAACCTCATACTCGCGAGCATTGTACAAGTGCGAAGAGTTGTTGGTTTGCCTCCGCATCTGTCTTGTTGACCGGGGACACTTTCCAAAAATCATGTAGTTAGGCAATTGAGGTGAAGACTGGTAATGAAATTTCTTTCGGAAAACTGTGAAGGCTGTGAGGTCATTATCGGGAATGTTCACAGGAATGAAAACCATGACATACTTTTGCTTCCTACCTGACTGTCGGAGAAAACATAGAGAAGGTTGGCTGTAGCCGAAATGAATGCCAGCAACCCCTAGACGTGCTGATCAGCACGTTCTTATCTGAGACGCACCTCTGCAGGGATTTGAACTAAGCTATCATATGTCATGTGTTCAGTGGAGGTGAATGACAAACAGCCACCTATTAACGGCAGTCTAGTTCTATTACTAATGCGGTTAAAGTAGTGGAGAATAACACATGCGGAGCAATTGAACCATCGTAGTGACAATTTCTTAAAGGAGTAATACAAGTTAATAGCTCTCTTTCCATCTCATTGGACATTAGAGACTGGAAACTATTAGTGTATGAATTTAACGTTTCATCTTGCATACCTAGTACATAGTAATCAAAGTTTAAGAGATGATTGTTCCTCGACGCGAAATGCTTGTAAACAACTGCTGGTTTTATGTTGTCTTAAGCCTCTTAGGACCTCTAAATGCAGACATTTAATGCTGTACACTTTAGGCGCAGTTTCAGAGAGTTCGTTACAAAAGTTGAGTGTAACGCTTTTAGAACCATACTCTTTCAGTTCCCAGCTTAGATTTCCAATCTGCCGCGATATAAATTATTTCTATTTGTTGATCGTATTTTGTCAATAAATGTAAGTATGTGATCTGCATTTGCTGAGTTGTTGGCTCACGTATTGCTCTTTCCGTAGTTTTCTGTTTAGGGATGGTAGGCCGAGTTTTCTGTATTTATCCCAGAAATATAGATCTCTTTGAAGACAAAATTTATTTATTAAGACGTCCACTGGGTGAGTAGCAACCACAGGTTCCTTTAATAAATTCCAGCCGTTAACCACTTATTGAGATAACCTGATTTCTACTTGTAGTTTAATCAGCCGCGTCTGGGATGATTTTCTAGCTAGTCAGTCTTAAAGGAGTAAAGAAATTGGAAAAGCCAATGCCTAAGTCGTCTTCATGTACACAATATGCTGATATAAGACCTCCCCTTTGTCCTACGATTTAATAATTTGGAAAAGATGCAGACTTCTCAAGGTTCTTTACTGGGAATATATGAAGATCCGGTCATTAGCTTAGTATACGCCCTTTGTATCTGTTACAGAGTGTCTTTCTTGATTGGAGGAGAGAATATCTGTCTGAGTGCGATATATTATATGAGTTCATACATATTTTGGTTACAGTATCCTAAAATTCCCTTGTCAGAGCACTTGGAGACTCTATGGAGTGATCATTACATGAGGGATGCCTTGGGTTTAGCCGTATTACTTTTTGCCCTTGCTTTCGAGTTATGACTGACAACTATTAATAGGTATTTTGGTCTCGAATTCATGGTAGCATCAACGTATCGATGGTTGAGGGTAGTACAGCTATTGACCAATGTGCATTATGGCTTTTTTTTCTGAAGTTGGTTTTCGGATTCTAGCTTTTATTCCTTCCCGCCAATTCATCTCACTCAGTCTGAAGTGTTATCCTGTCACTATCGTAAGAAAAAACCCCATACTTTGACATGGAATAGCACTATATTTTCGAGAGGTATTAGTGTACTTTTGGCGGCCTCGGAAGCACACCTCAGTGGCATATGTTTAGTAGCATGTTGCGCTATCAAGTTTAGTACTGCTACTGTTGCTTTCGGAGTCATCTATCTTAGTTCAAACAGATAATGTAGTGCTAGTCTACTTACGTAAGTGGGGCACTAGCAGTGTGTTTAATGTAGGGAAACTTGAATGCTCCTTCTACATGTTCATATAACTGGCTCAATACTGGGTTACTACTGACTACTCTTAAATGTGCTCTGGTACAAGATACAGCTATACCTCTACGTGTTGACGCTGAGCATTTGCCTTTTTTTAAAAATTGAATCTGGTCTTCATTCACTAGTACGAGGATGAGTGACCTCCGGTATCGCTCCTCCACCGCTGGCGAATACTAACTGCATAGTTCTCGTTTTTGGATTCAGAAATTTCGACTCAGGTCAAATGTTTTAGGTGCAGACTACAGGGCGATTGGGGACGCAGCAGTCTATGTTGACTAGTCTGTCAGTACATACTGGACTGTTGGAAAGGCTTTGGATGAATTTTTGGGAACGTTTGCAAGTTTCCAAACTTTTTCGTTGGGAAGGGAGCTGCACTGAGGTCTGGTCACAGAAATAGGTTGTTTTGCCTTTAAGTTGTAGTGCCTCAAAATTCGGAGCTCTTGTAATACGTGTTACTAAACGTCTCACTGAATATGAAAGACACTTGGTGCATGATTGTGTTGGGTATCTCAGAACACTTCATTTACATATTGGTTGTAGAATGGGGAGTTATGATGATGGAACACCCACTTTACTTCACAATGAGGACTAAAACGTCTTAACAGAATCGGACATGTGAAAAGTCGGAAACCTATCGAGCTACTTCAGTAAAGTCTTTTCGGCATATAGCAACGGATGTTAAATATGGCTACTTTTGTGGTCCTACAAGTGGAAGCTTTTAGGTTTCGGTAGACGTTAACGTGCCAGAGTGATTTAGGTATTGCTGGCATAATATTAGACAAAGGGTCAGAGTGAATAGAATATTGTATGACTGGAGACCGGTTACTAGTGGGGTTCCCCCAGGACACTGTACTAAAGCTTCTGTTCCTGCTATATAGGAAGGAGTTACCAGGCATGTTTAAGTCACTATGCTTGCTATTTGCGGATGAAGTTTGTATTTGCAGGGACATATAGACTGTCCGTTCGGGGTTTTCGAGAGGTTAGAAATCAATGGTTGAAGACCCTTGGTGGGGGAAGATGCGTGACAATAGTACAGATGTATTTACTCTTCGACCTCTTTAAAAGTTTCGACATTTTCACTAACCTCGGTTTTCAAATTCATTTTCCTCCCACGTGTTTTGTCAAATCCGATATCACTCTGTAATCACTTGCTTTTTGTATGTTACTGCATAGTTTGCTGCTAAAACTGATGGAAGTCTCTGCCAGGTCTTACCTTCATCTTTGTCTCCCTTTCTGCAGTATTGCTTGCATCTGGTGTAAACAATATGCAAATAATACTGTAGGTTGATATTTTTGTGTTGAAAGTCATCGTAAAATTATTGAGATGGTTATAAAACAACTGAAAAGTTTCGAACATGCTGTACATTTGTCATCTCAGTTGTCAGTGTAGCAAACATCGATAACCCTACGACTGGCTGGAAGAAGCAACTGATTGTTTGCTTTCTTAATGCATTGTGAAGTAAATGATATGTGTTATTATTTGTTAGATTATATTCCCCTCATTTGGGCTTTGAGACTAGTCTTTCAGATCCTCTTCATTCTTATTATCATATTATTTTACCTTTTTACGCTCTTTGCACGTATTATTTAGATTGTATTTCACAGAAATATAATGATTTTCCTCTTGGCACTTTGTTATTGTTACTGTGGTACTTCATTTGTGTATGACTTATGTTTTAACTAATAAATGTGGTAGCAATGTATAAGAGTATGGTCTGTGGTAATTCATTGAGTTCAGTTACACTGTGACTTTGTTGTTTGGTATTAACTTAAGTTGGGAACGTTTCTATATGAGTGATATTTCATATACTGTCTCTATTGAGAATTCTCTGATTTATGGGTGCTATGAGTATATCATTGATTTTTACTTTGATGTTCTTCCCCAGTCCATATAGAACACATATTTCACTGAAATTTTGCTGTCACGCAACTTCTTGGCATACTTTGTGAATTAGCTCAGATTTTTTAATCACTAGTTTGAAATTCGACTTCGAATGTGATGGATTACGGGACATATACGGAAAACACGTATGATAGCGACTTTATTGATGAAGATATTGAGTCACGTTTATACAGTGCAGTTTTCTTTGAAACTTCAAACTACACACCCAAGCCATATGGTTTAGTATCAAAACAAACTCACCCTGATTTTAATGGTTCTTCATTTTCACATCAATCAAAACCTTGTAAAAGTCCTGTTGCAGAACATGTTAATGACAGTACCGATGATCCATTGAATTCATTAACAGCTTCTGTTCCTGACAAAACATTTCCGTTTGAGGATAATTGTGAAAAAAATGATGAAGGAAATTTAAGCTCATCATCAAGTTCTGGTTGTAGCATCCTTCTGTGCTGTGACGACTCTTCTCAAACTGTAATCAGTACTCAGGGTGTTGTTCTTGGTGTTTCTCATGATACACTACTACATGTTCGAAATGAGGATGGTTCTTCAGAAGTACTAAAACAGGTGGTATCCAACTCTGACTCTGGTTTATGGGAAATATGTAACGCTGATAGACATTCATCACAATCCGCTGGTGGTCGATATTTCAACAGTTCAGATAATCAATTGTGTTCAGAATGCGGAGGTAGAAGATGGAGAATGCATAAATGTCGTGTTGTAAGTTTCTCGCTCGTAAGCATGTTTAGTTTTACTACCTTTTTGTTTTAGAGCTGTACATATTTACCTGCTTTTAGATGCGGTGTAAAAGTAGGATTAAACTAGCTGAGTTTTGCTATCCATTTCGCCGTTTGTGAGAAATTTTTTGTAGTCGTAAAAGTAGGTACCTTTTTTTCACTGGAATTAGGAAAGTGACAATTAAGCGTATTGAACCAATTAACATAAGGGTTTGATGCTATATTTCTGGATTCACACACATCTTTAATTGCTAGCTTTTCAGGTAACTGGAATTTTGCGCAAAAGTGAATCAGCTTAAATTGCTACAGATCTCAGCACTATATATATATATATATATATATATATATATATATATATATATATATATATATATATATATATATATATATATATATATATATATATATATCGATCTTCAACCATGGGTTATTACCATTCTCAGGAAATTAACTGGACGGTGTACACTTCTATTCCATTCACACATCCAGTGGGTAACTTCATGGGTTGATCATGTCTAAAATCAGCACTACCCACTCAGTGCATCAATATGCGATCTGTTCCCAAGACTGACGGTAGGATACTTTGAAAAAACACACATTTCTTCAGTATGGAACTTGTAAATGCTATGGCTTCCATTGTTCTTATATTTCCATTGTGTACTGTTGATAATTATCAATTTCCACGTTGGGATTCATCGCGGACTGACGTCAGTTAGAAAATCATTTAAAACCTAGGAGTACTGTTTCTTCCCAAGATGGTGCTTCTGAGCAGTGCGCACCTATGTCCCTGCCATGGGTCCAACTCAGGACCTCCAGGCTCCGCGGCACTAGGTAAATAAGATCCCACAAATCTCCAAAATGAATTATCGATTTTGGTCTACAAAATTAACGTCTAAAATGACTATTTTACATTACTGTGTTCGTGGGAGGTATGCGTAGTCCTTCGTTTATAGGTAGTTCTTTATTCAGTACAACGGTTCCCATTTTAAATTATTCACAATTAATTTTAATGTTTGCGGTCTTGAAAACTGGAGTAATTCTGTGACTTATATTCATGCATTTATGTGGTGCAAATTAAAGGAAAATTATGTATTTACACTTAAAAAAAATCGTAAAAGGATTGGTTTCATTGGGTTCGTTCAAAAAACGTTGATTGCTTTCGTTATTCTTTTAGATGCAAATGACACGGCATCTGTGACACCATTGCTACTGGTTTGGTCTCCTAGCCATATCCGGTAAAAGCTCGTTATTGAACCACCTGACCTCTTGAGTCTAGTCCAGCTAGTTGCGATGCTAAAGAAACAACTATATCTCAGTGCACGACACTGTCGCGTTACACAAGAGCGAAATAGTCCCAGGGGCGCATGAAACTGAGCTTATTTTCGCAGGTGTGTTATTTTTCATATTGAGTAAGAATTAGTACTCATAAATGTCTTACTCAGTTAACTGTAACTCATGGTCTACATACCACAATAAAAATCCATTTCATTGGCTTATAAATTAGTTTTTGTTGATTGGCTATGTCCATCAAGTTTATTCCATGAATTGCTGGGAAAATTCCCGCTTAAAATGAAAGAGGTTCCAATACAACCGTTGTTCACTGTTCTCGTCACTTGAGTGCTAGATGTCAGTTAATTTGATCTAATCATTTCTGCTTGTTTGCGTGTGCAAGCATTCTTCATTTTCACCTCTCTTTAACAGACATATTTGACTGTATAGCACGTTAACTTGTATCTAGCTATAACCCTCCATTCAGCAATTTCTTATTGAGTTTTCTAATATATTCGTTAAAACTTCGTTTATCTTTTCTTTTTCTAATGGCATAGTGCTGCATATTTTGTGGTGAAGAGGGACACGAAAAAAGTGAATGTGATAAAATCTATTGTTATGCTTGTTTGGCACCTGGTCATACAAAAGATACTTGTCATTTGTTAACGGATCTTAAAAAATCTATTGCAAGCGATGTGGTCAGCAGGGACATAATTCAACGGTATGTTTTTTTGTTTCTTCTCTTAGTTGTTTCAGTATATCGAATTTTATTCCGATTAACAAGTGTGAGTGTGTGGTTTCTAGGACGAAAGCTCATTATTAACATTCTGCTTCACGAAATCGGTTTATTTTCACATGGTGAATCTCCATGTCATTGTTACTTTGAATGTCTTGTACCGATTGACATATTCTTACTGAGTTATGCAAAGAAAATTTCGACGGGTTTATTTTTGGTTATTGTACAGTTGCACTTAAGTGCCTATTGTTTGCAGTTACATTTGGTATCAAAATAAGGTCTGTGAATACCGTTCATAAAATACAGTTTTATCTTTGAAGTGTTCAAATTTGTTAAGTTGCTAATAAGCTTACTTCAAGTGTTACGTAATAGTACTTGTTGGGACCAAGAGCATGTGACTATGTAATCTAGTCAGCAAGTGATTACTACTAAAAACAATGAGAGATTCGTATAGGAGCTGTGTTTAACGGAATTAAGTACGTGACTTCTAACCAATTCATTCTGGTTTCATGTCTTGCTTCGGTCTGAGTGACTAGTTAGCATGATAAGCCCTGGAAAATTAGGCATGTATCCTCGTACATCAAACTACGCCTAATGGGTTAGTGGTATCATTGGGTTATCGTGCGAAAAAGATTTCCGTTTTCTTATCTGTATCAAGTTTTCACGAGTTGCTACAAGCTACTGTTAGTAGTAGAAAAACGTGGGCACAACTTTTTATCATAGGTGTCAGATAACAGCCTTGTAAATAACTGAATAAGAAGTTGATGTGGTGATTTCCAACCAATTAAGAAATTTTATGTGGTCATCTTACCTTATGTATTGCTGATCTAGGTTGTCTAAACACCGTTAATGGGATTGTATAGATATCAATTTATCGTTTGAACAAACAGAAACTTTGCAACTTTGTTTTACCCAGTGTCATTATGACTTCAAATAGGAATCTTCCGAACTCATGATTTGGTTCAAGGTACAATTCATTTTCCGTGATATGATTTTCACTTGAAAGTTTTATTTCAAGCTTTTTTCCTCTGAATTATTCATTAAACTGATAAGTATTTTACTATACTCCTCTGTATTATGGCTGCTCATGCCTGTTGCCATTTTTCTAGTGTCTGGTTGATTGAACTGAAGAATCTTATAGTTTTTCACTACTATTACTAAGAATGTACTGAAAATGCAGCTCGGTGAGGGTTTTCAAGCATCTGCCTTTAAAATATAATTTTATGTCAGGGGGTTGTGATGCATTTTTGGATAATTTACTCTTAAAGGATTCTGACAGGATTTTGAATACTTTGGAACTATAAAGAATTTCAGTACATTACGGATATCGAACAGCCATCTCCATTACTGCTAAATGATGTGTATACTAGCTAACGTGTTTTGGATGCAATTCGTTGTCCATAATCTTGTCAAGATGGTCAGATGTCCTGAGCTGTGAAGGGAGATGTTGACTGACTCTGGTGTCGTCAAGACTTGCTGATATAGTTCAAAATCAGTCACACTTGTACAGATGTATACACTCCTTTTCATCTTCGAAGCTTTGCATATTTTCATCAGCCTTCATATATCTCTCCTCATACATATACTTTGCAGACTTCTTTGCATGCTGCTGTAAAGTATGGCAACTTGAACTGATTCACTTTTGTGCCAGGTTCTGCGTTGAAACCTGTATATCTCTCTCAGTCTCTTGACCACATGACTTGAAACCCGTATAAGGTTATATAGAGATCAAAGTAAGTGAAAAGCTTTCGAATTTTTTCTTTCAGCCTAATCGCCTTAATGAGTACTGCTAGCTACTGCAGAATTTAAAGGTACATTTAATTGAAAAATACTCACCGATCTATTTTAGTCTGTTTTCATGGATCTGATTGATGTTAAAGCTGGTCGAATTTTTTTCTTTACAGCTGTGTACCGAATTATGGAGACAGTACAGAAACACTGTGAGTTTTATACCTGATACCTTTAACTATTCGTCGTAGTAATCTTATGTAACTAAATACACCACTATTGCTGAGAAAAAAATTTTAGGTTTTCTTAGTTAATTAGTTTCAATGTGACTTAAGTGCTCCATACAGATTCGTCCACTTGGTAGTTAGCTACACTTTTTGTGTGAGGGTTGCTGATATTAACTGGCTTCTCGAATTTGGGTAGATGAGTTTGGTGTCTAACCTGTACTCCACTGACTAATGTGGCTCTGGCGCAGATGTATCCCCACACTATTTTCATCTTAATCATAATGCTGAATTCAGTATTTTCTCCTTCCTCCTTCCTGTCTTCCACTGCTTTCGACCCGCTATTCTCTATTCGTCTATCATCTTACTGGTTTGCTACTTCGTGCACTAATGTGAGGTGTGACAACTTGGACGGTTACGCAGTAATAATTGATCCGATGTTGATATTGATGATGATTGTGAATAACGACTATTAACTGATGTTATTTCCTACTCTCACCAGCATAGATTGCTGTCAGCAGTTAATAAGCTAATAATAATAATAATAATAATAATAATAATAATAATAATAATAATAATAATAATAGTAATGGCTGTATTCTGAATGCTATTTCGAGAATACTCTATAGAATTCTCAGCATGTCATATAGCATCAGTTGCATAGAGACAGTGTATATGTATATGTAGCAAAATTAAATAAGCAGAAATGACATGAATAAAAGATAAGAATATTCTCTCTGTCTTTCTTCAAAACGCACAGTCAGTCACATTGGCATTTAAATTCATAGTACATAGAAGTAACACTCTCATCTTCAATTAGTTTGCTTTCAAAAACAGAAGTTGATTATGTAGTTCATTTCTAGTACTTTTTTCACTAGACAGCAGACGAGCTGAATACGGTATTGTAGAGTTTTTATATTTTGTAGTACGTGTATAGAAATTCACCCTTCGAGTTTCTGGAGATTCGATAGCTAGCTCTCGTGGTCTTGCAGGTGTAGGTATAGCATTAAGCACCAGGGCAGAAAACTCACTACTAGACTGGATCCCAGTTGATAGTCGCCTCTGCGCTATGAGGCTGAACGGCACAGTGAGAACTAAAAGGAATAGTGAGACTCGCCGTTGTCTCTTTGTAATCTCTGCTTACGCACCCACTGACTGTAGTTCGGATGAAGTGAAGGACGAGTTCTACCATAAACTGTCTAACCTCCTCTCGAAAGCCAAACGTTCGGACGTAGTGGTTGTTGCAGGTGACCTCAACGCACAGGTGGGTAGACTGAGTGAGGCAGAAAGGCACTTAGGTGGCACTTTCGGAATCCCAGCTGAACGTACAGATAACGGTGATCGCCTATTACAACTATGCTCAGATAACCGCCTATTTTTAGCCAGCACAAATTTCAGACATAAAGAAAGGCACTGTCTGACCTGGCGTCCACCGAGCTCGACTCAGCGATGGACACAGATAGACCACATTGCTATTAGTCATCGCTGGAGAGGATCGGTGGAAGACTGCCGCTCCTTCTGGAGTACGTGTTTGGACAGCGATCATGCGTTGGTCCGAGCACGTATATGCCTGCGTCTCAATGGACGTAGAAAAAATTTGGCAACAAAACCACTACGAGTTCTGCTGGACAACGAAAACACCAAAGCCGTGTTCAGTGAGAAGTTGGCTAGGCAGTTATCGGAACAAAAGACTGTCACTCATCCAGAAGAAGCTTGGTGCCATCTTCAGTCTACTGTAAAAGCAGCACTGGAGACTGTAGCCGACTCCAAGATAATGGCTAAAAAGAGCCAGTGGATATCAGCAGCTTCTTCCAAACTAATGGATGCACGTGAATGCATCCCTGCAGGCTCTGAGTACAATGAAGAGCGAGCGCAACTTAAAAATAAACTGACGAAAAGTCTGCGCAACGATCGTGAACAGTGGTGGGCAGCAAAGGCTAAAGAGATGGAAAAGGCAGCGGCGATCGGTAACAGTAGACAGTTATTTAGACTTATTAAGGAGACTGGGGGGAAATGGTCAACAACAGTTAGTGAGGTTATAGCGGAGAAGGACGGATCGGCGATTCACTCGCAGGGAAGGCGACTGGGACGATGGGCAGAACACTTTGAGGAACAGTTTAACTGGCCTCCAGCCACCATTGCGCTGCCCGCTATCCAGTCGGACCCTGAATGGGACATAGAGACAGGTCCCCCAACACTAGAAGAAGTTGAGAAAGCGGTAGGTAGCCTGAAACGAGGAAGGGCAGCAGGACCAGACGGACTACCTGCTGAGGTATACAAGAATGGTGGTAGAGTTCTCTTAGTCAGGCTAACGGAAGTGTTAGCCAGTATATGGGAATCAAATACGATCCCCTCCGACTGGTCTAAGTCACTCATTATCCCAGTCTTCAAGAAAGGCGAGAAGTCCTCTTGTGATAACCACAGAGGAATCAGCCTGACAAACATAGTGTCTAAGATCCTAAGTTCTATAATTCTCCGACGCCTGAGTGGAGCTCGGGAACAGCAAGCCCGAGAAAACCAGGCAGGCTTTAGACCTGGCCGTGGATGTATCGACCAAATATTCACACTGCGCCAGGTCCTGGAACATAGGCATGCTTACAGACGCCCGACAATAGCTGTATTTCTCGACCTGAAGGCGGCATTTGACTCCGTTGATCGAGAAGTCTTATGGCAGTGTCTGTCACTGAAAGGCGTGCCTAGTAAGTACATCACCTTATTGAAAGCTCTCTACTCGAACACTTGTGGGCATGTTAGAGCCTATGGTGAGTTGTCCAGGGAGCTATACTCATCAAGTGGTGTCCGTCAAGGATGCCCACTATCCCCATTCTTATTTAATTTTATCATAGATATTCTTATGGAGGTTTCCCTCTCGTCACCTAATTACAAAGACGTTGACCGGATCACAGGTGAATTTTCCTTAGATCTAGAATATGCAGATGACATAGTCCTGTTAGGTGAAGACGCTGACAAGATGCAGAGTCTTCTGAACACTTTGAGTGGGAATTTGAGAATGTTTGGGATGCGATTTTCACCACCCAAATGCAAATTTTTGCTCCAGGACTGGTCTTCAGCGGTACCGCGGTTAACAATAGAGAGTGAAGTGGTTGAGTGTGTTGACCACTTCACTTACCTGGGAAGTAGGATCAACCCGGTGGGTTAGTTGCCGATGAGATTTCTGCACGGATACAAAAGGCTCGATTGGCTTTTGCCAATTTGCGCCACCTATGGCGCCGCCGTGATATTCGTTTGTCTATTAAGGGTCGCGTGTACTGCACAGCAGTCCGCTCTGTTCTACTGTATGGCTGTGAAACATGGCCATTGAAAGTGGAAGACATGAGAAGGTTACAGGTATTTGACCACCGTTGCCTTCGTAGTATAGGACGTATTCCGTGGTGTCACCATGTGAGTAATGCAGAAGTTAGGTGTAGAGTTTTAGGGAGAAGAGGTAAGTCAGTCGACGAGGTTGTGAACCTTCATCGACTGAGATGGTTGGGACACGTACTACGTATGCCTAGTCACCGATTGCCTCGTCACACAATGTTGGCTGAGGTGGGTTCAGGCTGGAAAAAGGCCCGAGGTGGCCAGACTAAAACATGGCACCAATGTATGAAGTCTCTGACTGTTGGTTTAAGCCATGTAGGACGATGCAGACTAGGTGGTTGGGGTCCACGGGACAAGAGGAACCAGTGGTTGGAGACCCTAGGTGGCGCAGATGTATACACACATTATCCTCATCTTAACAACGCTATACCGAATCTCACTATTTTGTCACTCCTCTTTCCTTTCTTCTCGTACTTTATATTTCTTTTGACTGCATTCACTTATCTTCATCCTTCACCTCACTACCTTTTTACTTGATGTGCTGATATGAGGTGTGGCAACTCGGACCGTTACGCAGTAATGCCTGGTCCTATGTTGATAATGATGATGATGATGAGAGACTTATGCACTTGCTCCTCGTCTTTTCAGATAACCGACAGTTGGAGAGCTTCGAGTGAAGATGTTGGTTATCTGATAAAATAACTCATGCCAGATGTTTACATGAGTTAATATGTTTGTTCACAATAGTTTTAATTAGAAGGTTAAGGGGTACACCACTAGTTCTACTGACAATCTTTAAAGCTCTACTTAATATAGGATAGTCTTTTTTCAGTGACCGGGGAAAAATAAAGGGGAGCAATAAGGGAGGACAGACAAGATTCAGGAGTTTATAAAACATAAGAGAAGAATCTGAGTAATATCAGATACTCCTAGCTTCCTTATATAGAAAGTTAGGCGAAAAATTCTTTTTGAAATTAGTGAGATATGAGAAGACCAGGAAAGGTCCGAAGAAAAACACACCAAGATAAATCACACTAGTAACATTCTCTAATACACAGTTTACATAAGTTATGTTCACATCTAAAACTAAAGTTTATGGTCTGACATTTTTAAGAATTAAGCATAAGACCATTTACAGAGGACCATCGTCTAACAGTAGATAGGAAATCATTCAATTGGAAGCAATCTGCTGTGGTGGGGATGAATATGAAAACTGTTAGGTCATCAGCACATTTGATGAAATTTATACTAGCTGAAGATTGTAGGTCATGCAGAAAGAATGAGAAAGTACATGGGGAAAGGATGGCTCTTTAGGGAACTTCAGTCACAGTAAGCAATGAGGTGGAAGACTTCGCTCTGTGAACAGTCAGTTATTTCCTTTGAGAGAAATAGGAATGCAGCCAGCTGATTATCCAGGACTCAGTATTTGTCCCGGTCATCTTGTCCAGGAAAAGAGGTCTTGGGGCGGAATCAAATGCCGAATTATAGTCTAGAAAGACACAACTAATATACTTGGCATTTTTACCAAAGTGCTTCTTCTGCTTTTATATGCAGATTGATTTTGGGTCTCCGAAAGCCACATGTATTATAAGCTTCTCCATTTTTCTTCCAGACCGGAGGAGTAACTGCAATTGGACGGTATTTCCTACATGCACCTGGAGTCCTAGACTTAGATACGGGGCTATCTTAATATCTTTCCAGGCAACTGGTATGGTATTTTATGAAAACGATCTGTTGAACGTGTTAGTTAATGGAGTTGAACTGTAAGAAGGGTTTAGAGATTTGAGACATTTGAAAACATCTTTCGCGGTGAACTCTGGACAGCCTTCCTCGTTGGACACAGGTAGACAAAGTGGGATCGATTAAGTGGGTCGACATATGAACTATGTATTCAAGGCACAGACGTCGACAGGTGCCTCTTTACTAGGGTGTTTACTACCAGTGAGGTCTTTAAAAGGTTTCCACACGTTGGAAGAGCCTTTGCATGACAGCAGTTTCTGGTAGTATAGTAGACTCAGACGTTTAATTTCCAACCTAATTAAAATGTTCAATCGACGAGCATCAGCACTACCACTTACCTTATTTAGTCTTTCTTCTTCTCTTCTTATTTTCTTAAGCTGGGTAGAAGATATACGATCGAGGGGTAGAAAAAGCTTTTCACTTGGGGTAACATATATTCAGGCAGAACTTCAGATAGCATGTCACACCATCAATAGTATCTTTCAAAATATCGGTCAATTGTATTCCAGTATGTACATCGTAGCATTCCTCTTAGATTAAGTTTGTTACTATGTGAGTAGTTTCTATGTACAACCTTATATGTGAAACCTGTTTTGTGTGGTTTGCCATATATTTTCGGCAAAAACATGTATAATACAATGATCTGAGCTGAGCAGAGGCGACCTCTTTCGAGTTTCGTATATATCAGTATCATTGACGAATACCAGCCCTGGTGTTGCATCCTGCCGTGTTGTGAAGTTAACAACGTTTTGATGTCCAAGAGTTTTGAGGAAGCTTTGGTCACAAGAATTGAGATCGCCACATATTGTCGACAGGGAACCACAGAGTATAGGGGCTGCGAATTCCGCGAATATATCAGAGAAACTGGATAATTCGGAGAATCCGCAACCAGGTATCGCATAAAATATTTGTTATATAAATAAAGCGATGCTTGTTCAAATGATTTAAAGTGATGCAATCTATATAGTCATTAAAGAATTTGAAGCATATGTAACTCAAAATGTACTAAAGGGTGTTGATGAACGTAGCTACTTCACTTGCATTTTTCTTAGTAGAGCTACATCGATCATGACGAAAAATTTTGAAATCATTCGGAGAAATCAGATTGTCCTCATAAAGTTCATGCAACCAAGTTTCTTGCAGTGTAATTACTCCAGTATTACGGTACACATCGGAGGATAAAAGAGATTGCAAGTAATCTACTTTTCCCTGCAGGGACCTGCAGTTCGTGCTTATGATTTCAGAGTCACTAGAGATAAGGTTATTCGCTTCAAAGCATGTTGCCATCTGCCGTGATGCTTTTTCCTCATCTTATTTGATACTAGCATCGCAGAAGGCTGTAAGCTTTTTAGAAATGTGCATGGATTTATAACGCTATCAGAAGACATAATAGAAAGATTGAAACGAAAAAGTCTGTTGAAAAATTTGATGCAATATGACAGGTGGAAATTCTGGTAGCCCAGATATTCAAGCGGGCTTCACAAAAGCAATGGTGGTGCCTTTTCCGTCTGTCTTGCTTTCGCCACCCACCACTGCTCAGGATCATTGTAGAAGACTCTTAGTTAGTCTACCTTCATGTTGCTTCCGCTCTTCATTGTGATCAAAACCAACGGGATTGACTCTTCTCGCTTCAATCAATTAGGTTAACTTTGAGGAAATCCGTTGATGTTTGAAAACCTCAAAATACAAGTTCTCAACTATCGTTACCGCTGTTAGCACAGCAGACTTGATATCACGTCAGATTTCCTCAGCATCAGGATCAATGTCACGTTCAGATGAATAGCTGGCGACCTCATCCCTAACATGCACTTGACGTTCTCACCTTTTAATTGAGCACACAGGCTTCCTTACTGTCTGTTTCCTGCGACCAGTAAGGTGCATACCTACAGCTACCCGTATTAACGCATGATCGGAGTCTAAATAGGTATTCCAGAAAGAGTGCCAGTCCTCCATCGAACCTATCCAACTATGGCTTCTAGAAATACGATCTGTCTGTATCCATCGTTGGTTTGATGTTAGTGGATGCCAAGGCAGTGTCTCTGATCATGCCTGAAGTTAATGGTGGCCAGAGACAAGTGACTGTCAGAACAATATTGTAGGAGGCAATCACTGTTGTCGATTCGTTGGCATGGTACGCCGTATACACTCAAACGTTGAACTCGTCTGCTAGTATGACTATCTTTGAACGTTTTGCTTGATCTTAAATGATTGATAGCTGTTGATAGAATTTATCTTCTGTCGTCTGAGATACCGTTGGTGAATGCGTAGGTGGAGGTTACGAATGTGCATCGGTTGGTCTTACGATCCTTTTTAGTTCTTACAGATCCGTTCAGTCGAACAGCACATAAGTGGTTGTTGACTGGTATCCAGTTTAGGAGTGCACTACAGTTCAGTGCTATGCCTACACAGCGGGTTCACTAGCGCTAGCTATTGGGTCTCCGGACACTTGTCAAGTTTGGAGATGCACTGCATTGGCCAGGTGAGGCCAAATGAGCAACCACGCTCGGGTTCTGCATACGTGTTTCGTGGACATATGATTCACCCATTACTCGAGATACTAGAGTTCTGGCAAGGAATGTCTGGTATCCGATTTGGCGTGTGATTCGGTCGTTGAAGGATCCAATGTCAAACCGACGGTGGGGTGTATTGGAAATAATATTTCGATGACTTGAACCGTTGACAACGGACGCCTAGTGAGAGATTGAGGAAGTTTTAAACGGCTTGGCATTGGTATCAGAAAGTAAAGGCAAAGTTGAAGACATAGATTGGTAGTTTAAGTTATGGTTCACTGTGTTTTGCATACCGCTTGATGCTTGGGACCGGTTGACAATTTCTGGCTGTTCACCGTCGAAATGTTTTTATTTTAGTGCTTAATGCAACGAGTGTTTACCTGTCCGCTGACCAATAAGACGTATGCTTAGGGCCTGTGACACTGTGTTTTAGGATTGTTGGTATGGGATTTGTTTGTTCTAACGCCGAATCGAAAAAGCTCATGCTGTATAGTCGTATGTGTGTGATACTTGAAAAATTATATACCGTGAGGAAACCTAAACACTATATGATGTTGTTGACAATAATAATGGAGCGGATGATGAAATAGGCATTTGTGATTATGATAATAATTGGAGTATGAATGATAACAAAGTGGATTACGTAATATATGGAATGATTCATACAAGGTGTATAACTCAGAAGGGAGTGAAAAAATTAATGAAAGTGGTAAGTCAGGTCACCTACTCTTGTGAAACAAGGTACATTGGGCGTAGCCAGAGAGTGCTTTCTACACGTATACGAGAACATGTTCCAGCTTAATTTCATCAAGGTGAGAGAAAATCTGTTAGAAGTTCTATTCTAGAACATTTGATTGATTTCCATTACTCAACAAACACAGAGAATGACCTTTAAATTGTTTATTAAATTCTCCCAAATCTCCCACGTCTTTTTTCGTTTTCAACTCCTTAAAACAGCGGAGGCTTTAGCTATTCATGAACTAAAACCTTATCTGTGTGTACAAAAGGAGTATGTACAGTCACTGTTTTTACCATGGCCATAACATTTTCCAACCCCATTAGCTTCCTCCCCCTTTGTTAATTTAACCTTTGTATCCTTCCTTTACCACTATTATTGGTATCGTGTAATTGCTTTCACTTTGATTAGTTTCCGGTGTTATTTCACTTAATTGTCTTAATCTTTTAGAAAAAATTGATTTCATCTTGACCAACTTGTCTTATTTTATTACACAATACTCAATTGTTTACCACTTTCATTAATTTCTTCACTCCCTTCTGAGTTATACACCTTGTATGAATCATTCCATATATTACGTAATCCACTTTGTTATCATTCATGCTCCAATTATTATCATAATCACAAATGCCTATTTCATCATCCGCTCCATTATTATTGTCAACACCATCATATAGTGTTTAGGTTTCCTCACGGTATATAATTTTTCAAATATCATATACGACTATACAGCTTGAAAATAAATTCGTTGAAGAGTCTCATAGCTGAATATCTTGTTCTTAATGTTACAATGGGAATTCCTGACCTCCAAATAAGTTTAAGTTTTTACTGATTGGTTGTACTACTATTTTAGAGTTTTAAAAATTCCCATCATTTAAATTAGAACAAGACATTTAAGCGAACAATATTATTTTCAACTAGATCCTCTTCATACTTTACTCCAATACAAATAGCTTAATATATATATATATATATATATATATATATATATATATATATATATATATATATATATATATACGTTGACTAAAGCGCCATGAAAATTTAGACATTCCGATAATCAACAATGCTTTCACGATTATTCAACACACACCATCTCATCTTTCGAAAGGTATTCAGTCTCATCTTTTACACATAGCAGAAACTTTGGGGATTCAAGCTAGTAATCCTAGTCTTTGTATCCAGAAGAAATTTGTGCACCCCTTTTATCTCCCTTGGCCAGAAAATACTTAGTGAATGACTTTATCATTCAGTTTTTTTCCTACCCGTTTTTTGATTCTTCACCCCTTCTATATACCTACGGTATTTGTTTAAGCTTTGTTTATCTGCTTACCGCGTACTTCAGTATTACACAACTTTTATTTCACAAGCTTTTGACCCAGTTTGATTGTCGGAGTGTCTACATTTTCATGGTGCTTTCTTAGTTCGTATCATTATCATCTGTACTGCATGTGCTTTAGTCAACGTTATCACTTTTATCATTATTATTATTATCGCCATCATTTTAAAACATTTATCACGTCAACCGACAAATCTACATGATTGGTTTAATTTTGTACATATGAAGCTATTTGTAGTAGAGTAAAGTCTGAAGAGGATCCAATTGAAAACAGTATTGTTCGCTTACATATCTTGTTCTAATTTGTATGATTATTTACACTTTCATTTCTATTGAATTGTTAGATAATGGAAAACGAAACGTTTTATGTTTCCATGTTGTTAATTTTAGACTGGTTAAATGATTATATATACAGTACTTGTAAAATGCTGTTCAGTCTACTTCTCACTGAGTAACTTCTTTGCATATTCTTGTTTTCCATGTGTCAGTTGTTCACACTTTGTTTTTTGTATTCACAGACTAAGGAAGGTAAGCCAGTACGTTTATACTGCGGCGTAAAATCCAAAGGTTGTTGCAATTGCGGACGAAGAGGTCACACAGTGGAAGTAAGTATAATATGTAGGTGGTTTCTGTTTCCCAGATATTTTTTTTAATGGTCATTTGATCCTCTTCATATATTTTTAATCCGAATTTTATACTGATAGATATTTTGTAGATATAGAAGTTGATTGGTTGACTAGAACAGCACAAAGTTACCATAACTGCACACCACGTAAAAGATGTTGATAGAATGAACGGCCAAACAACAACTGGGTCGAGGAGTAATAAGATGTCGAATTCTAAAAAGATAAAGCATCAATGTATTCTTCCTGTAAAAAACCATATTTTGCATCCATGGTATGTAATAAAAGCGTTTGATTCCGTTATCACTTCATACTTCTGGTCACCAACACTATGACCTTATATCTTGTCTAACCTTGACAGTCGGACGAAATATTGTGGATCAACTAAACCTGGACATTAAGTCAAGGTGTCAGTTATCAGTTAGTTTTAATCTTACTTATTGTATCAAACAACTGGGTTTTCTTTCCATTTATATGAAATATCTGAGTTATGTTGGTATTTTTTAGTGTTGCAGTTTCATCTGACTGTTACATACCCGAGAATTACTTTATCTTCTACTTCGTTGTTATACTACATCAAAGCTTTCTCAGTCTATTTCTTTTCCGTAAGTCAGTCAGTAAATGGAAACATGGGACCTGGTATTACTACATAACAATCGAAGTCACCACACATCAGCACATCAAGTCAGAATGCATCACGACGAAAGATAAAAAAAGAAAATAGTCAAGGTGATAGAAAATCTTGAAGCGACTAAAAGAGTGTATGGAAATACTGAATTCAGTATAACGGTTAAGACGATGAGAATGTGTGGGTACATCTACGTCAATGAGATCGATTTTGGGCCATATCACCTAAAGTCTCCAACCACCGATTTTTGTTGTCACACAGACCCTAACCGAATAGTCTGCATTTACCTACACAGCTCAAATCGCTAATCAGATTTCAGGCGATGATTTCACGTTTTAATCTGGCCACCTCTAACGTTTTTCTGACCTGAATCTACTTCAGCTAACACTGTATGAAGAGGCAGATGGTGATTAGGCATTAGTAACACTTGTCCAACCCGCCTGAGTTGATGCACGTTTACAAAAACTCATCTGACATTACACCTAACTTCTGTGTTATTGATGTGGTGATACCACGACACAGTCGGTGCTATTAAGGCAACAGTAGTGGAATGCCTGAATACTTCTCATGTCCTCTACCTTTAATAGCTTTGTTTCGCAGCCGTATAGTAGAACCAGAATGGATTGCAGCATATTACACTCAATCTAATAGCTAATGGGATACTCCACTGATACAATAAATGGTGTAAGATGACGAAAGCCAATCGAACTTTTTGCATCCATATAGAGATTTTGTTGGTTACTGGCCCACCGGAGTGGATCCGACTTCCCAAGTAAGCTTGCACAGCGCGACAACAAACGTGATCTGGAGCAACAATTCGCATTCGAGTTGTGAAAAACTCATCCCAAGCATTTTCAGACCCCCAGTCAAGGTATCCAGAAGACTACATTTTCGTAGCTTCCTCTCCTCACGTTATGTTTCTTGTATACCGTAACTGTACTAAGGATTCTCCTGTGATAAAATCAATCCGTGCTAAGTCAAACGACGAGATGGAGGGCTATATTGGTACAACTATGATAAAGTTGAGGAAGAATGGGGAGAGTGGACATATTTGACGTGTGCTATATTCAACACAGGGAACTCATGTGACACCTTACTACTGGCTGTAAGACATCCTCGGGTGTTCAGACAAACACCTTTCAACAGAGTGATTTATTTGCCCCTCACTGATTTCAGTAAGAGACAACGCTTTGAGACATCTCGATCGACATATTCGAATGCCTCTTTCAGGTGAAATAATGCAGTAAGTGTCAGGCGCGGTTGTATATCCCTGTTATCTATGACCTATGAATATCCTGTCAGTATACCCACGGCCATGTCCTAAGCGTGCTTGGTTTTCTCGACTTCGCTACTCTTCCCAAGTTGTAGTCAGACGTCTGATAATACTAGAATCTACAGTCTTATACATTCAATTCCTCATATTGATTCCTCTCGGATAACCGTAAGATTTTTTTCTCGAAAACTGGTGCACAACGGAGTGGTAGCCGGCAGCCAATTTGACTGTTCCTCGAAGTGTACCATTCATCCTTCAAGTCACCTCTCCTCCGGCCGAATCATAGACCCATTCATTTACTCCATGGTCTCACTAACCACTGACCTTTCCTTACCAGATTCTTCAATATCTCTAGATAGCTGTCGATTGTCATCTATCGCTGCGGCATTTTCCATCTCTCTAGCCTTCGCCACCACTGCCCACGAACATTGCGTAGACATTTTGTCATCCTACATTTGAGTTGCGTCCACCCCTCATTTTCCCCGGAGTCTGCAGAGATGCGTTCGCGTGCATCTATTAATTCAGAAGAAGCTCCTAAAATCCACTGGTGTTCTCCAATAACTTTCTGGCAGTCAGTCACGGTCTTTAACGCTGTTTCCACAGCAGACAGATGACGCCAGGCCTCTTCTGGATGAGTGATGTTGTCCTGTTCCGACAACCGTCTAGACAGTTTCTCGTTGAAAACAGCCTCAGTATCCTCATCGTCAAGCAGCACTCGGAATGGTCTTGTTCTCATATCTTTTACATCCATTTAAGTGCAGACATACGTGTGCTCAAACCAACGCGTGATCGCTGTCCAGACGTGTGATCCAGAAATAGAGGTAATCTTCTTCTAATCATCTCCAGCGATAGCTGATAGCGATATGATGTATTGTGTCTACCACTGAGTTGAGGTCGGTGGAAGTCACATCAGACGACTTCTCTCTTTATATCTGAAGTTCATGCTAGCCAAAATAAGCATTCCACCAGCACAGCTTGTTGGATAGCTGGATACTACGTGAAAATATGAGATATAGGTCAGATCAAAACATGTAGTTGTTATTAACGAACTCTAAGGATCGCCTGGTTAGAAGTCCTAATCCATTGAGCAGTGGGACAAGTTGCATTATTGTGGTAGTTATTGGTCAAAACACGTTTATACCTCATTTATTTTTTTAAGATCCTGTAGCCAAATATCAGAACAAAATATCCACAAACAGTGTTCTATGAAAACCAGTGTCATACACTTTTATTTTCAATTGGGTGAAAGCTTTTGATTCTCTGGTTATGTAGAATGTATACAGTTTGAACACTGAGTTACCTCTGTTCTGCGTCACAAACGCAAAAAATTAAACTCATCTTTCCCCTTTTTCCAGACCGTTTTTAATGTATGCATAAACAGAGATTAGAGTGAGGTAACTGTGAGTTCTGTTACTCTTTTGAGTCCTAACTTTAGCATCCTCTGGGATAGCTAATAGGTGGTGACTGTCAACTGAGATCCAGTGGAGTAGCAGACTTCCTGCCTCCGCTCCAACTAATGGTATACCTACACCTGCAAAACGGCGAGAACTGGCCATCAAATCTCCAGAAACTGGAAGGGTGGATTTCGAAGACTCACCACACTGACTGAGTGAGGTTATGTGAATAACTGCACTTGAGTTCTATTCATGTTTCTCACAAACACAACACACATTCGTGGCCCAAGATGCTTTAGTTTTGACCGATGAAGTTTGTTGACCGATTTGATTGAGGTAGGGCGGACATTGAAGGCTCTAGTGTGTAGTTCAGGGCGTTGTCTCAAGAGATCAGCGATGCTGTTCTGTGAACCGAGATGGTTGTCAAGAGCTGCACAGCTGGAAGGAATTGAATATGATTTAGGACGATTGATTGGGAGACGTGAGGGAAGAATTAAAGGTGAAGATGTGGTATGTGGACATTGATCTGAGGGATTTTGAGTGTTGACGTAGTTGTGAGGTCGGTTGAAATTTCCTGGCTGCCCACATTGTGGAAGTCGTGTTTTCCGTGAGTTACCTGCTAAAGGAGCATGTTTTTGACTGCAGTGCCCACGGAAAATCTGCTGGAATCCGGTTGAATGACATTTTCAAAAGTTTGATATTGGTTGTTTTAGTTGAGTCCATCTATAAGTCATCACCTGATTGATAGCTGCTACCTTGACTTAGTAGTTGGTGTTGGATGTTACAGTGATCCTACAACTTTTGCTGGTGAAACACTTGTTCCCTGGAGGTCCTATTTCGCCAGAAAGATATACTGGATAGTGATTAGATAAAATGCAGTTACCATTATGGTGTGAATTGCTACGCTATAATACGGGTCTGAGGGCGAAATCCTACTGCTGGTTTGACGGGGATGTGACAGCAGTAAAGTGTTTCCCTTGGATGACCAGTAGTGCTACGTTGATGGAAAGGAGGTAGGTTAAAATATCGACCCTCAAAATGGCTCGGTCTCACTTCCTCACGCTATTCCGATGTCTGCAGTAGGGATTCATATTTGGATTTAAAAGCAAACAAGCAAAATTTCAAACTTACTAAAAGGCCATTTGTGATCGACCTCAAGCAGATGTCCCTTGGCCTCTGCGGTCACGCACTACCCCTTCTTTTTTGGGTGCCTCTGGAAGAACTAACCTTTCACAGTGTGGGCAGCTGGGAAGTGTCGATCGCCCGTTCTCTTCCATTAATGCACAAGACCCAATCAAACATAGCCTATTTTTCTCTACTCAGTCTCCTCCTTTGACTTCACCTCCTGATACTAATACTAAGCCCGTGACACCTTCCGTAACCCTACACTCTGGAGTTATTACCTACTATCAAAGCCGTCGAAACTTCAATCCTAGTCTCCTAGGATCTCCCCATCGATTTCATGTAGGAGCTTTCAACGTGCGAACTCTATGCCAAGTCGGACATCAAGCATCACTCTGGAATGTATAGCCATGGATATATTCTGTGTCTCTGGGACACGTATACAGGATATGAGTTTGGTTATAAGGTTAACCTGCGCCAACTAGTGTGTTGAATCTTCGAAATCCACCTTAAGAGTACCCGGAGACCCAATGGCTAGCTCTCGTGGACTTGCTGGTGTAGGCATAAGATTATGGCGTCGGCCAGAATGTGCGCTTCTAGACTGGATACCAGTAAACAGTCATTCATATACTGATTGCTGAATAAATCGGTAGTGACTAGGATTACCATCCCAACGAGCAGACAAAGGTCTGTTGCAGTTTTGTTTTGATAGTCACTTCTTTCTGGTCAGTACTAACTTCAGGCAATAAGGAGGGGTACTGTCTCGTTTGGCGTCCACCGACTTCAAACCAATGACTGAAACAGATAGATCATATTACTATCGTTGCTGCTGTTTTTAAAGTACCATTTTAGAACTCTAACTACGCGTTAGAACGGGCTCATATATGTCTGTGCCATACTGATCGCAGGGAACAGGCAGAAGTCTGCCTGTGCTCGACTGCAGGATGAGGACGTGAAGTAAGTATTTAGCTAGGATATAGCTGAGCATTTGGCTGAAGGTGACTTCAATGCTCATTCTGAGGAAACCTGGCTTGCTTTTAAGTCTACCGTAGAAACAGCAGTAAAGACAGTTGGTAACCTACACCTGAAGTATAGCAAACGTTATTGAAATTCCTCAGCGTCACCCGCACTGATTGAAACGATAAGCCTGATTCCAGCTGCTTATGATCACTATGAAGAGTGACAGAAAATGAAACGTAAGTTGACGAAGAGTCTTCGCAAGAAATGGAGAAGTAAGATTTGTCTAACACCCGACAGCTATCCAAGTTGATTGTGGATCCCGACAAGAAGAAGACTTTGGTTAGTGAAACCATCCCTGAAAAGGATGGAACGCTCATAACCTCCCAGGACAGGTGGCTATAACGTCGCACCGAACACTTTAAAGCACAGTTCAACTGGTCCTCAGAATCGCTTGAGTTACCCAACATCCTGTCTGAACCTGGATGGGACGTAGATATCAGTCCTCCAACTCTCTTTGAAGTTGAGAAAGCTGTGTTGAATCAGAAACGATGCAGAGCAAGAGAACTTGATAGACTGTTACCTAACGTTTTCAAGGATGGATGTAGAAACCTGATGATAGTAGTGACGGAGGTACCAGTATTGTGTATGAATATCAGGTAGTGCTCTCAGATTGGTGTCCTTCATTGATCATCCGAGTCTATAAGAAGGGAGAGAAGTGTTGTGATAATCATGGAGGAATTAGTTTGACATTGTGTCGAATTTCTAGGATGGATACTTATCCGATGCCTAACTGAATCTCGAGAGCAGCAGACACAGATTTTAGGGAGACCTAGACGAGAGTGGGTTGATCAGATTTTCACGCTCCGACAGGTTCTGAAACATAGGCAAAGCTACCGGCCAGTTGCTGTCACCCGTCATATTTTTGACGTGAAGGTGTTATTTGACTGTGTCTACCGTGAAGTGTTGTGGGAGTGTCTGACTGTGAAGGGAGTACCGAGCAAGTATATAATGCTTATCAAAGCTTCCTGCACTAACTCATGCAGCCGTGGAATGTGTTGACTGCTCCACTTACGTGGAAGTCGCATCAGCCCATATGGACTGTTGGCTGGCGAAATCTCAACTCGGATACTGAACGTCCGTTAGGCATTCACCAACTTGGATATCTATAAATTGACAGAGTACTTTATATTTGTTTCATATACACCAGTTCCTCTGTATCACGTAATAAGATGCTTACTAAGGCTGTGAACTTGAACTGAGATGAAATGAGAACAAAATGAACCTCATTAAATAGCTCAAAAATTATTATTAATAGTCCCTTGGGTTCCTAATGCAATACAGGGCTTCAGTAGCATGTCCTCAATGCACTCTGTTCGCTGAAATATTTTGAACCTGGCTCCACGACTGCCCACAACCTCTCATTTCCTCCTCGCACAATCTCCTCCATGTCACCCTCGCCTCGGATGCCCAACTCGTCGCTTCCCATCGAGGTTCCACTCGAGCAACTGGCTTGACGTGTGATGTCCCCAGTCGGCCTTCTCAGTGTATGTTCAATCAAATGCATCTCCACTTCCTTCCAATGCATATTTGTTGAGCGATGGGTTCCTGGTTGGTTCGTTGGCAGGCCAGAGTTCCTTGTTGCTTATTCTTGTTATTCTGGCCGTCTGATCTTCAGTAACGAGCCAGCGCAGGCAGTTGTTGATGAATGTCTGTTGTTTGTCGGAAATGCCTTTCATGACAGGCCAAGTCTCTGAACCATACAGAAGCACTGGCATGATGTAGGTCTTAAAAATCCGCATCTTGTTCACGCCTCATGCTGAGTGCAGTGCAGTAGATCTCCACACTGGTTTCAGTCTAATGAACGCCTGTCTTGCCTGCTTTTCCGATCTTGACTTTGACGTCCTCGTCTGTGCCACCGCCTGTAGTTGAAACAGTGCTGTCTAGATAGGTGAAGGAGGCTACTTGCTTTAAGTTTCTCCCGATGATGGTGATTGGATATTCTTGTTGTTGTTGGAGTTGTTGGTTGTGTATCTTCATCACCTCTGTCTTCTCTACGTTCACTTGCAGTCCCGTCTGAGCTGCCCTGCCTCTTCTGCCAACTTGTTGGTTTTCGCCTATAGATCTTCAAGTTTGTGCGACAAGACATTAGACATAAATCATTGTCAACGAAATCTAAATCTTCTCGGTTCTTTTCCGTGGTCCAGATAGCGTTTCCCCATCTTCTCGCTCCTCACTGTTTGTTGTATGGTCCAGTCTAGTTGACCACAGTCAGGAATATCATGGGTGATAGTAGGCAACCTTGTTTCACTCCTCCCTGTCTTCACTTCAAAAGCATCACTGAGCTTCCCACTGTGAATTACTTGGCATGTGGCGTCTTCATATAGTTGTTGAATGAGGCTGATAAATGTTTGTGGTATTTCGTAATGTTGAAGCAGTTTCCAAATTACTTCTCGGTCGACGCAGTCAAAGGCCTTATCGAAGTCGACAAAGTTGAGGTTGAGTTGAGTTGACTACCATTCTATACTCTGTTCTATGATGATGCGTGGCGCAGCGTTGCAATTAGATCCTCACATGATTTGTGCTTTCTGAAACCAGACAGCCAGCCAGCCAGTCTGTTCCGGTCGTAGTTTTGAATCCGGTTGATCCTTTAGTCTCTCCAGGATGATGCGGCCTAATATTTTGATTCGGGTGTAGATGAGCATGATTTTGCGCCAGTTTTTGCAAACACTGAGGCCTCCCTCTTTCGGAAGTTTGACAAGGTATCCCTTCTTCCCATCAGACGGCAGGCACCTTTCCTTCCTTCCTTCCTTCCTTCCTTCCTTCCAGACCTTCTGCAGTAGTGGTGTGAACATGTCCGCTGTTGTCTCTGTGTCTGCTCCCAGTGCTTCTGGTGGCATTCCATCTGGTCCTGCAGCTTTCTCGCATTTCAGCAGCTTTATGGCATTCAGAACTTCGATTTTCACTAGAGGGCCTGTGTTCACTGGTAATTGTGTGGCTGGGCTGCTGGTGTATTTCTGGACGAGTTGTAGGTGGTGGTGGTGGTGGTCGATTCAAGAGCTTTTTGAAGTGGACAGCCCATCGTTCCCTTTGTTTCCACTCCGTTGGTAATTAGATTTGCTTCATCATCTTTTATTGGTCTCATCTGTGTTGATCTCTTCCATCCCAGATAGTGACCTGGTTATTTGATATAATGTTGTCAGCTCTCTGTCTCTTCTACCTGCAGCCTGATCTGCTTCCATTGTGGTGTTTTGTAGAAGTGTCTTTTGTCTTTTCGAGCACTCTCCTTCACTTCTTTGTCCAGTGTAGTGTTTTGCACATTGTACTCAGTTCCACTTCTCGTTGTTCATCCTTGCATTGGTTTATCTTCTGCTTCAACATCACCATCTTCCTCTCCCTGCTCTATCAGCTTCCATGTATCCATCGGGATCCATTCCTTGTATTGTCTCCTTTCTTCTTCCCTCCTAATACGGTTGTGCAGGTTTCTTTCTACATCTCTTTCAAAGACTTCCAGTGTTCGTCCACATTGGTTTCTTCAGGGATGTTGCTAGATATCTCCTATTTTGTCTTGATGGCTGAAGTGAAGATTTCCTTTGTAGTTTCATCCTTCAGTTTCCGAGTGTTGTACTTGAACTGTGACCTGTCTATCACCAGCTTCCTTGAAGGCTTTCAACTTGATTTGGAAGGTTCCTTGTACTAGAGATAGTGGTCTGAGCCAACATCTGCTCCTCTTCTTTACCTTGTGTCAAGTAGACTGCGTCTCCACCTAACACATCGACCAGTCGGCCTTCCGAAGTCTTTCACCAACGGACGTCATTTCTCCTCTCCGATTCTGTTTGTGCTTTGAAATTTCTTTAGCGGTTGTATTGGTTTTCCAGGGTAGGGTTGCTAGCCCTATGCCCAAACTTTCCTCTTTATCTTGGCTTTGGGCTGGCTAGTAACTGGTGAACTAGTTAACCAGGCTTTATATTTAGCTGCCTCAGTAATTCTGAAAAACTTAATATACTTTATTTGCTCAATGAAGATTTTTTATATAATGCTGTTTCACCGACTGTTATCATCTCAGAAATAGGCTATTTCGAAATAATGATGTAACACTTCACTGACAGAAAGTTGTGTAATTTTTTTAAGGATGCTACACATTGGTGCTTCTTGAATGGTGGAGAATGTGCCTCATGAGACCAGCCAATGGTAGTTCAAATCTCCTGTGTACCTTTATGTGATAAAATGGAAGATCATTAAATTGTGAAACGGGATGTAACAGAATATTAGAAAAGGGAAAGTACGTCAAATGATGGTGTCGTCCTGATCTCTTAAGTCTCATGTTCCAGAAATACCATTTCTAAGGAGAAGTATAGAAATGCCTTTTCTAACCTATGTCAGTGCTTATCAGACTTCAAACGTGGAGATGAAAGGATAGTTGAGCCTCAAGCTAATAAATGTATATACAAAGTACCGGTTATTTTCATTTGGATATTTCAGGAATTGTATAGAGAAAAGAGAAGCCTTGCCAGTAGTTGAAATTCCGTCATTATCCTTGTTTTCTTTCTATTCCAATTATTTTTGAATAACAGCAAAGCCTTATAACTTAGCCTTTTTAGATTGCGCAACCAGCAGTGATTTTCTGTTATTTTGTTTTAAATCTATGACAGTAGCTGATTTCTCTTCATTCTAATATATCAGATAGTGTTTAGATGACACGGAGTTACAGAAGACGGTATACAGTACTTAACTTTTTGTCCTATTAGTTTTTGTGAAGTTCAGAAATATCAATAATGAAGTCCGACACGGAACTAAATTTTCCTCTAAGATTTTATCTACTGCATTAGAAGCGAGACAATCATAACGACACTGAAGTTGTTACAAACCAGGGGAAAACTATGAACAATAATAATAAATAGCATTCATAATGTCTAGGGGATAGGTACTAAATACATCAATTTGTTGGTGAATATGAATTAAACTGCAGTAAAAAAGAATGAAAGAGGCAAGTGATTTTACTCCGGAAGAAACTAGAACTTGGACACTTTCTTCCAAATGCCTTACTAATACTCCACTCCTGTCGATGATGTGGATTCAATGAAGTAATTTTTAAGTAATGCATATTTTCATAAGTGCATTGCATAACAAAGCAATGGGGAACTATAAGTTACTATTAGTAAATAATGGTAGTATAGCTACACCTATTACTATCCATCTATCTATCTATGTATCTGCTTACTCTACCAGTGATTATTACCACTGACCAAGTAAAATGAAATTTAAATTCTGAAAAGAAAACTACGAGACAAAAAAGTGTTCCAAAGTAAAATTATGCTGCTAAAAATAAAGCGGAGCGGAGAAACTATAAATTTGCTCACCTTATATGTAGACACGTATAGTGGGACAGATAGATGGAGGTAGATAGCGATAAAAATGATTGCTTTGTACGGGTTATAATACCTAGATTTTTCTTATTCACGGAGTCTAGTTACTAAGTACTGAACTAATGGATGTCTGTGTTAAATATTTAAGGAATTTTATCTGATATTTAAACAAACCAGTGAAAAATAAGTTAGGGAAACAAGGAAAAAATTCAAGTCTATATTGATAAATAATACGGGAATCGTATCGTTTTTCTAAGAAAATTAAAAACAGATTATCAGTTTAATATTCTGATAAAATCCTTAATGCAGTAGTCAGTTTTGCTTTATATTCAGCAAGAAACTAACAAACTTTCCTTTTGATTTCTTTGTATAATTTCATTGTGTTTCATCTTACCTTATATCGCGTTAAGTCATGGCTTCATAGAAATTTGCAAACATATCGATCTTGGTATCAGTTTGTAAATGAACATTTTTGTATACATAGATTATAAAAACTTTGAGGAGCCCATGTTTTTTTCAGTGTAAAAAGCTTACATTTTTTTGGACATGATGGTCACTCAATTTTTGATTCATTCAAAAAGACCGAACGTTCTGTATTCACTTAGACGTTTGCCATAAGAATTAGTTAACAGTTTTACTGATATTTCCTGATAATAGTTAGCAGAATGGCCAGACTTTTATTTAAGAAGTGCGTTGTTTGACATTACGGATAAATCAGTTGAATGAATATGAAGTCAAATAAAAGTGCTTTTTCTTGGTGATACCACAAATAAATAAATTAAGCACTCAAAGAAGTCACAGAAAGAAAGATAAATATTACTTACCAAAGTAAGATGGGGTAGAACTAAAGACAGAAATCAATTCATCATATTTCGTGACTTCTTTTGCGTTCAAATTATATATATATATAAGCATATAGATTTAATTGAATTATGCTGTATATGTTTGTTCCATACAATGAACATAAATTGGGGATTTTTCATGCAACTAGAAATAAGCACATACTGATGTCGGTTTTACATGTAACCCGAAAAGGAATGGCTTTTCACCCAAAAGTAGTCTGGTTGGTGATATAAAAAAATGTGGATGGAGTGTGCAACCAACTTTAGCATATAAAAGCATAGATAGGAATTCGGTGGGTATATCAAATTGCCTGAATACTGAAAAGTTCTTTAATTGCAGTAGAATCAGGAAGTTAGTAAAATGGATCGTGAAAAAGTCGAGTAACTGCAGCAGACGTTTGTTATCACATTCCCAATCTCTTTTATGCGAAGCTTGCTAGCTAACCGTTTGGATAGGTCCCATTTATTTAAATGGAAGCAAATAAGATTCATTCGGTTGATAACAGCTGTAAGAAGTGTTCAGTATCCTTGATACATCCTAAATCAGCTAGGCACCAGAACAACTCACCGTTTTGATTGGGTTGTTCACTTGAATTTTTAACTGAAAAAGAAATGTGTACTTCGAAAGAAAACTGTGACTTATAAGTTTTTCTTAAGGAGGATCTCTAATACAATGGATTTCCTGGGGGGATAACGAAATATGACATATGATTTGAATGCTTAAAACGTTGTCATAAACTAGCATAAGTTGATAGTACAAAGATGATCAGAAACTTTTCAGTACTATCTAAACCTACATGATGGTATACCACCTTTTTTTTAATGAGAATGAATGCTGAATTTCTAATATCACTTCTTCTCCGGTTTAGTAAAAGCAGAAATGTGGGTTCCACTTCTGTTTCTCTAGTATGTTCATAAAAATCTGATGCCAACGGTAAGTGCTACCAGTTTTCGTATTTCATAAAACGACTGTTGAGTAAGAGCGTGATTAGTCTATTTAAATAAACATTCGAAGATGCAGATTATTTGAAAAAATGTGATATATTTGCGCTATACATTTTAAACAATCTGTTAAGGCATTTTGTGAGTAAACTGGAAGTGGGAGAAGGAAAAATATGGCACAAAAGAATTTAATAATTAGAAAGATAACGAAGGGAGGATGATAAGATCTCAAGACAACCATGGTAATGCGATAAGAAACACCAGGGTGGGTTTAGTATAAGGATAAACTGTTTCTGAACACAAAATGGAGCTGAAATTTGCCAACGAACCTCAGTAAACGCCTCATACAGTTTCTCTACAAAATCTTAAAGGCAATGTTAGCATCAATCCTGTGACCTACCGTGGTAGTGCTTATTTTATCTTATTACCGTGGCTGTCTTGAAATCTTATCATCCTCCCTTCGTTAACTTTCCAATCATTAAATTTCATTTGTGTCATGTTTTTCCTTCTCCTACTTCCAGTTTACTCACAAAATGCTTTAACAGATAAATGTGTGATCAGATTATTTGAAATGTATAGCGCAAATATATCGCATTTTTCAAATAGCCTGCGTCTTCGAATTACTTTATATCAATTCATAAAGAGTATTTTAAATTGATTTTGTTTAGTATGAGTAGCTTCGATTGTAAAACACCATTGATCAGAATATCCACTCATATCTTGATGTACAGATCTCTGACAGTTTCATCACCTTTGAATGATTCGTTTTCGGCAGGCAAAAAACAGATTATAGGATGTTTTGTATTGAACAAATATTGACCATTGATCAAAAAACCCATTAACTCTGATCCAAATCTATTTATTGAAGAAGTGTATTCAAAGCGTTCAAAGAACAACTCTTGTCTTCAGTTATTAGGTCCAAAATCTTTTCGCGTATAGAAATACGTACAGCCTTTCGAACATAGAGTCTTCTGATTGTTATTGGGGCTGAGCATAAATTTCATTTGACGATACAAAATTAGTCAAAACAAGTGAATATAAGTTTCTGACCGTAAATATTTCCCTCTCTTTTTGAGGTATCCTTTGTTTTTAAATTCCATTCGCGGTAACGTTGTACGCCCCAGATACATTTGTTAGTTTGTCACTGTGAATAATGATAAACCATCATTCACCTTATATTTCAGTCAGACCCAAATTGCAGACTGAAGCAAAACGATAGAACTAACAATTTGTTAGGTAAACACATTACTACACTTATACGTCATTCTTCATTTGTTACGAACTTGGATTTTATAATGATGAGGAAGGTGAATAGTTTATCTTTTAAGAAAATTACCAAATTCGTTTACCCAAATGATGTTTTAGGTCAGTGAGACAGAACATTAAAAAATTATCATCCTTATCCTGAGATATGAATCTTTAATATCTCACAGAAATTAAAACTAAAACAAGTATGTTCTAAAAAAAAGTTAAAGAAATTAGCACGGAGAATTACTGTTCTTAAATTTGTAAATTTTGATACCAAATGAAAGTTAATATGATACGTAACATAAAATCAGTAAAACTGTCTAACTTTCTTACCTGCATCTTTCTGCATCTCAAAATAATTCTAAGTTGTTAACTTTTATAAGTTAAGCTTCGAACTCACAAAATTTTCAGCTAACATGCTGAGTACAGAGGACTTACTTAATTTCTGTTCTCTTATTCACAGGGTAATATATTACATATCGGCTCTAAAGCTTCATTTTCCAAATTACGAAGCTATAGTGACTGAAAATAGTCTAATCTCTGCTTATGACATTTTCAAAACTGATAAATGTGGCCTTTAACAGTTTACATGAAACAATTGAGTTCTGCTGAGGAGATAATTTTTTAGGCTCATCTAAAGCATAAATTATCAACTGCTACTGAATGTGGGAAATAAGACTTTGTTTTTATTGATTAACAGAAGTTTAATGAGATTTACATGGCGTGGGCTGTCTATTTAAGTCATATCTAGGGATTTTCGTCCTGTGGCTCAAATAAAATTCGATTCTTCATTTATCCTCATGTAATACATAAAATAACCAGTAAAATGAGTCTTTCCAAATTTTAGTGGGGTTGACAGCTTGCATCATTTTAGCTTCAGTATACATGTTATGTAAAGTGCCAACGCATGAACCGTGAAGAACCAAGAAATGTTAGGGTTTGTAGTCACTGTTATCTAATTATTTAATATTATTTTACCTGGTAGAAATATGCTTCGTGAAATTCTCTGATCAGATACTCAGCTTTTCCACATCACACTGCTCACCTAATAACCTGGTAAATATCAAATTAAAAAACCTCAGTCCTCTAGCTTTGTCGGAGGAAACTGTAGAACAGGAAGTTCCTCAAGTCAGTTACACAAATATACGAAGTATGAAAGCTTTTGTAATCGCCATGAGTCTGCCTGATGCCACGACACATTACAGTGTAAAATCTAATTATTGCGAGCATATTAAACTTTAATTGCATCCTAAAGCACGCCTTAGAACAAAATTCAGGTCAGCATGTTTCTCTGGGATACTTAACATTTGAATAGAGTATTTCAACTGCTCCTGTTTTTTTCGGGAGTACAACACTTTGTGGTTGTTAACAGTGATATTCAAGACACGCATTTCGTGCTATATGGGACTTATTAGAGACATCAGCATGCGGGTGAGTGTAGAATGTCCCTATGAATAACTTCATCACTGTTCTTGTTTTTTCATCACCTATTTCTTATTTCTTGTATCGATATCAAAACTGTGCTTACTACACTTATGTCAGTTAATTGTTATCATGTTGTAAAGTAAAAAGCTTTCTTCTTTCTTCCTAATAGCTCATTCTGAACTGTAGTCACGTTGTGCCACACATGGTAGCCAACTATTTTTAGTTATACTAGCAGCTTAAGTGCGGTGTTTAGCGTCTAACTGTGTCATTTTTTTTCGGAAAAAGTCAATATTATTTTAGACAATGACACCATATTCATGTTTAACATGTCATAGAAATACGACTCACTAGCTCAAGATGCTGAAGAAAGCTCTTTCATTCTGATTAATCAATTAAAAATATTATTTAGCTGATTCAAAAGATTATTGTTGAGTATGCAATGAATAAATGCATTTACACGCAAGGTGTACATGTTCATTTGGTATTTCTAAATACAACGTTCAATTTTATAGACTTCAGGATCGGAATCTGATCTGATAGAGTTGAAGCTGAATATTCGGTAAATAAATTTTAAATGAAATATATATATATATATTTACAAGCACATTTCATTTATACTGCATTTGATGTTTTAACGACAGTCATTTATAATGCAAATGCGAATTATAAAGTGCACGTTTAGACATTAGAAAAGATACTTAGCTTAGGATGTGAATGAAAATTGTTTGGCACTCTTTGTCCTTTGTTTTAGAACCTTCATCATCATGCTGGAAGACTTCACTTACTAAGTAAAATAACATGCACATGTCATTTTTCTGCCCTCAGAATAATTATTCACTAGTCTGCGGAGCATTTAGTTTCCACAGTCTCAATAAACCATTGGTTTTCATAATAAAAGTTCGTAATGAAATTTCCTTACATGTAGAATAGTTTTATTAGTTTTGTTAAAACATCAATAGTAAACTAAAAAATAACTGACCGTTTTTCAAGAAGCTATTTTATAGCATATCGTCGGTTTACTATGAATAATTAAAAAATAATTTATACATAGATAGTCTAAAATCTTGTACCTTGTAAGCATAAACGTTGCCTAAAATATTTAGTCAGCCAAAAGCTGTGTTATAACTTTAATTCTTAGAAGTCATTGAGATGTGCTAATGTGACACATTTCATTTTTAAAGCATGGTGTATATTCTGGGAAGAAGAAGAAGAGGAGACTTCTTTATGAATTAGTGCTGAAGATGTCACCGAAACTGGTGATGTAATGTTTACGACAAAATATCAGGGCCCAGAGAACACTAAACCACCGCTTATATGTTTTTCACTGCTTTGATGAGAAAAAAACATGGATTTGAGAATTATTGCTAAAAAATCTCATAGTCAATTAAAAATTTGTTTTGATAAGAAAAAGACAATAGTTTTTTGTAGACTTTGTATTTTGTAAGAGAAGTCGCGTGCATGGTCGGGTTAGAAGTGGTGTGAAAATTGTCTTCATAACAAAGAGAAATTAGTTTATTGTACTTTTTTCCACTTTTAAAAGGAAGGAATTATGGAGAACAGTCGAGCGCATTTCCCGACGGCAAACTCTGTACTTATTCATATATTATTCAGGCATAAGCACTTGTAATACTCACCTTCAGTGAATAGTGTGACACACCTATCAGATTTCGTAGACAGCTCAGGTTCCAAAACTTCATCGAGTATATACAAAACAAGTCATGGCTCCTTATTTTATGCCCGTCAGTACATACAGATCATGGTCGTCATTTAAGGTGTGAAAAATATTCTCACGTTTAGACTGATAGGTGTTTAAGTGCTTGAGTAGACTTTAATTTACTGTTCAGACAGGACTGAAATAACTGTCTATTCACTAACACTGTAGGATGACAGTTTTACTCATGAAAATTTAAAGCACAGTAAACACGTCTGATAATTTTGTAGTTATTATGAATGTCAGAGAGAAATTATGAGAAACGTCTCGTGTCATTCAAAAGTGTCTGGTGTGTGGATCATGCAAAAAATTGCTTGCTTATAAGTTTGATGACCCTTAAATAGTTTGTTAAGGTAATTTAACAACTTTTATGTAATGAGTTCGATCACGAATAATAATGATTTTCTTGAATGACTGAAAGACGTACTGAGTTGGTATAACACAATTCCTTTTTTCTGTTGAGCTCACGAATTTCATAATAACTACTGCATTTGACATTTCAGTAGCCAAATATTTGTAATCTTTGGGATGCTGGTATTTCTTCGAGAATTCAAGCCGGTGTGACTGACTACTGAAAAAAGTGAGGAAACCACTACGTTACAAGAGTTATGACTGTTCCTTTGTACGTGCACACATGAATTGGTCCTTGTATTTTCACCAAAAAAGTAATAGATTTCAAAGATATCTCTTGTGCCTACTGGTTGCTAGTGGAGGATTTGTTTGCTGTTGAGTGTGCACATAAATTATTCTTAGTAAATTTTTAGTTTGCTAAGGGTAAATAGCAAAGCCTGAGGATGCAACGTGAAATGTTGGCTTGAAAACTATCGGTGCAAGATTATTTTCAAAGTTGCACAGACTAATTATAGGTACAAATGAGGGAAAATGAAACTTTTTAAACTTCTGGTTATAACCTCCAAATCGACAATTGAAGTTCTGCGTTTGTTCAAATCTAGTGCAAACTACGAGGCAGTCTATAAATATATATGAACTGCTATTTGTTTTGGCCTAAGAGTTGTTTTTGTGGTTTCTTTCTCTTTAAATTGATAAAACGAAGATTGCAAATTACAGGAAGCATCAAAGTATACTGCCAACTAGTTAATCGCTAAATTAAAAGGAAATTGAAGGAGCTAACGACAGTCAAACATTCTAACTTAAATATTTCAATGCATGATATCAACAATGAAGAAGAATTTGTTAAGCTGTATTACGAAGATAATAATCATGCTAACTTGTTTACAACTCACTCTGCCTTCAGGTAGCTAGATGCTCTAAAAGTGTTGACAGGTCTATAACTATTAATACAAGTTTTTTTGAAAAACAGAGAAGAGCTTTACTCTTGAAGACTTATTTCATAAGTGTGGATTTAAAGTTCAGAAGAATATTTCTACTTCAATTTGCTTCTATTTTTATTTGTTTATAATTCAATTACTCCTTTTTTATATGATACTTTTTACAATGTTGTTTATAAACCACTTGGAAAGGAAATATTTCAATACTGCTGACCGGTATATTGATGATAATAATCTGAAGATAGCAAAACGCTAAAATCAAGTTTTCGGTACCTTCTTTATTCATCCTATGAAGCGAATCAATACGGTCTGAGAGTTTTCAGAATCTGCTCAACACTTTATGCTAAAGTGAAATAAATACGAAGTGATGATAATTTCACGTTTAAAAGTTATTAAAACTTTGTTGATGTGGGCAGAATGGTGGAAAAAGCGAAAAGTAGTAATAACCTACCTGATAATTTTTCTTAACATCGGTATAATTCTTTCAACTAAGAACTCTTAAGGTGTCAAGCAGGAACTCAATAAATTTAGTAGTGATTAACACCGAACTTTAAAACAGGCTTTCCGATGAAGGTTAACCTATTTAGCTAGATGCATTTGTAAAACCGTAAAGGAGTATCAACCGCTCATACTCATTGTGACAGTCAGACCTTGGCAAACATTTATGCTGACAATGTAGGTGATGTTCAGAAAAAGACTTTTCATAGCATGTAACAACGTGTTTTTTTTGCTTTTTTTTTGCAAGCAGATGAAGCTTGTTAGTGAGATAGAACCTATAGTTTTAACTTCATTGCTAGGTGATAGTCAATACAATCAAAAATCAGTCGAAAGAAATAAGCTGGTATCAGTAAAGAGAGCTTGTATACCAACAGACGCTGGTAGTTTGTCACGCTTTATTTCCTCAAAAAACTGAAACTGGCCGCAGAAACATTGGGAGCCGAGTAGCACTGATTACGTGCATAGTTCTAGCTTCAGGAGCCTCTGTGATGTTAATTTTATAGTCTGCGTGTTATAAAGCGTGGATTTAATGCGTTTCAACACAGTTACGCCATAGTTTGGCAGTCTGGTTAATACCTGAAAAGTTCAGACTCCCGATTTTCATTATGTACACAATGTAACTCAACTCTTCATGCCTACGAATCCTTGATTTGATTAACCGATTAATTTACTTCTGTCAGATCTCAGTGACTGAGTTGAATATTTCGTGACAAATTATCATTTCATGGCATTAATTTTATCCAAAAAATGTTCGGTGCCGTTCTTTTAGGTGTATTGGGAAGGTCTTAACTTTTGAACATGATTTTCTGTGACGATATGATTAGGAAGTCTTTGTTGAAGTCAACGACCACAACCTTGAGAATCAAAAGTGATTGTGGAAATGGAAGATGTTCCACCATTGAACTATAGTTTTTAACACAGTTGCACTGTGAAATCAACTTAAAATTGTTCCAATAAGCATATAAGTACGAGTTTAAATGTAAATTTAACCACTGAGAATTATGTGTGTACGCTGATATTGAATTCTTTCGTCTGTTACGACTCAACGCGAATATCTAAGCCTATAAAATTTACTTCTTCATTTAAACAAATCATACTCCAAATAAGTTGGTGATCTGATAATAACAAACGAAGGTTCAACCAGTAGGTTAAAATGTGGGCAATTTTTAATGCGTTCATGAAAGTTTAATTTGAGTGGAAACATTTCGGATTATTTTTGAAGTTTCTGTTGAATTGTCTAGTACTTTTCAAATATTTTCCATCACTTCCACTTTAAAATTAGGTTAAGGTTGATTAAAATATGCTTTCATCTCACATACACTTACATAAGTGTAGACTCTATGACTATGTTTAATGCAGATCTATCGTATACATCACGACATCACAATATTATTAAGTAGGTGATATTTTTAGCATAATATCACCTTGGTATCAAGAAACTGAGTTGCATGCCATCAAGATGCGCACAACCTTCTCTTATACCGGTGACTCTCTCATTATTTTTACTCTAACTCCTTTCTAGAACCTACTTAGTCAGATAACCGTCTATGTGAATATAAATCTTAACAACCCTCCTTAATTTTTTTGGAAATGCTGCATCCCAAAAAATGAACACTTTATGCACAGATTTTATGGATTTATCTTGTGGAAAATTTGAAATATTTTTCTCGCGCTTCCTTCCGCCTCACGCATATCGTTCAGGTTTGCCGCTTTTAAAATCGCCATTTTCCTATTGGCTATTATCCCACTTTTAATAGGCTATTTTGTCTATTCCCCCCAAGCGCGCAGGCATTAAATATAAATGCAAGTGTTGTGTCCTTGGATTGTACCTTCATATTTCGATTGGGGTAAACTCGCTTCAGTCCAACATTGTCTTCTTCTTGTGTCATCTGAGCCAGTTTTTGAGCATAGCATCTTTCATCCAATAACTAGGTTACTTATCCTCAATAAATCGAATCCCAGAATATTAACAGTTACGACAGGATTGTTTACAAATGGGTTTTGCGGGCTTCGATAGATTTATTGATCATCAAATGAAGATTATCCGGTTATTTACTAACAAAAATTTACTTCTGCTGGGTCTACGACTGCGACTCGCAGCATAACTACTCCGTCTGCTGATGGCATTGCGAACAAAATAGTGGATTTTCTTCATTATCCAGACACAAATGTGACTTTTGTTACGTGATTTAGACGGTATGTAGGACATTTCAAATACGATTTTGCTGCCCAGGATGATGCTCAGAATGTACGCTTATTGCTTTTAAACCTGAGTCTAGCCGATCTGAACCAATATTACAATACTATTTAGCCACAGAACCCATATGAATGCACACTGGACGCCACAGTTCAAAGTTTGAGACAATAATGTGAAGATCAACCTTCACTTTTTAAAGTAAGATACCGCTGTCTGACAGTCGCGATGAATGAAAACGATTCTTTCTTTTCACATGTCAGCGTCGTCAACCGTGAATATTGGCAGTTCAAACTATGATCTGTAACCGATAATAACTTTAGATTTCTTATACTGATTACGGCCTAAATCTCAGCGAATTCATCACAAGTAAGTAGCACCGTATAATATTGACTGTACCGAGCAAAAAGTATGTGATATAACCTATTACTATTTTTGCAAAACATCCATCTCAATTAAGACTTAAACATCTCTAGATATTGCTTCACTATATTGGTTTTACAAGTATTGTTTAGCAATACATATTACTAAGACTTCACATATTTTGATGCAAACTTCACTGTTATTTGTTATATGATCACCTTTTTATGTGACGGCTCTTCCAACGGTCTGCTTGTCTGCCTAGATAAAACAATCACTGCATGTAAACCTGATGAATAAAATTCATTATTATTTTAATTGTCCACATAGACGGCTTACTAATCAACTAAATAAACACCGACCCCATTTCTGTTTACTTTCAGTATGATCTAAAGAAGGTCATACAGGCTCTGCGCCAATATTTGCTTCGGAGTAATCAAAAGTTTGTTTACTTAGTGTTTGAAAATTAGGATGATCAATAATCAGTTCATATTTTATGGGTTAAAGATCTATAGCACATTTGTTGTTAGATTAGCCAAATAAGCTTTGAACTGTTATATGTTTCCAGTTGTGTCTATTATGTTATAATGAAGAGTGGAATCATTTCAAATACTACATGCTGTTACACCCAGTGTCTAGTAAAAAGACTTTTCTTCTTACAACTACTGTTTTTTTACCGAACAACAAAGCTATTGACTTCAGTTTCCGGTGAAAGAGAATTATAAATGTTGTGTTTTACTACTTGTATCCACCTTCATGTGTGATGTGACAATTTAAATGAATGGGGAAAAGTTTTCAATACATGAGGCTAATTTAGTGAAAGCAATGAAGTCATTTTCCCTTTGTAGGAATAGCGAAACGAATTTCTGTTAGATCTTGGAAGTGAAAGGTTAAAAGTTAGAGAAAAACAGGAGCCTCTTCTTCCTAGGGCGTACTTAAGTTTTAATGTAAACTTAGTTCTGTAGATGTACTTCACGAGTCAGTGGATGGAAATCCTTTTGTGTACCACTGTTTTCGTTTTAGAAGGTAGTAACACTCATCTTTTAGAACATGGAAAGTCTAACGTCTTCATTATGTTAGCCGCTTAATTTGAAACTTAAAAATTCATGTGACAACAAATAAAATAATAATCAGGTTGTAAATTAAGTTGAAATATTGGGTGGAAATTCGTTTGAACAGGAAGACAAGTGCTATTTTGAAGCAACAACACATTCAAATTCGCTGATTAGGAATGCACATATCTGATCCTGTTTAATTCTTGAAGATTTGAGTAATACTTTTCATTACTTTACACAGAAATGAGATGAATAACAACAGGCAACAGTTTTTGGAAGTTTCCATGGAGGAAAAACCACTGATGACATTTTCCAGTCACAAACTACATCGTTTTACTCTTGTATTCAGATATTAAACGCATACATTATGAACTGATACAGTGAAGGCATCCAAAATTATGTGAATTAGTAAAACTAACTGACTCTTCAGTTATATAAAGCCTAATAACTCGCTACCGTATACACCAATGGCCCTTTGAATCTACTGTTGAAAAACTTACCTCGGGCAACAATGAACTTTATTAATGCAGAAGTGTTACTAGTGTAAACATATTAAAAATTTAGCTAGGAATACCCATCATCGTAATCCCTCCTATCTATGTGTTTATCGCCACAATATGCACACCAAATAATGTTTTTTGTTGTTCGTGATAAAAAAAATGGCTGGTTACAGCTACATATAATGAAAATGATTCATTTCACTTAACAAGTGGCTTAAAATAAATGAGGAAACTGTAGTCAATTACAGTTAATTGATAATTACTGTCTTCATACTTTGTTGAATAGCATCTTTACGGTATAAAGTAAAAGAATGCTAACATGTCAATAATTTGAGATATGATATTTCTCGGTTGGTTCAGCTTTTCAAAAAATAAAAGCCTGTTTTTTATTTTCTGTGTCTAAAACATTTTGAGGCTCTTTAAAATGGGGTCTATTTCGCCTATTTGAATATATCTTATTTCCTAATTAAAATGATTTGATCAACACTTAAAACTAAGGTGTGATATCGTTTTACAGTCACCGATTAATTTATTCATGAGATTTATTCATGTAAAGTGATCTTTTAAGACTACTCTGAATCACCAATCTTTGAATCTGAGACAACAGGCATATCGATGTTGAAAGATGATTGTCAGTTAGCAAAATGACTGAGGTCTAAGTTGGATTTAATGAAACTTATCTGAGAGCCGTGTCCGCAGCTTTGAAGCCTGATCGGTCATTCGATTCCAGATTTTCAAAGTTTCCTCTTAGAGTATTCCGATTTCAAATTATATGACATTATAGTGTCAAAGTCCAGTGATCTACCAGTGTCTACACGTCAATTCGACCGAATAATAGATCGCTTATTGGTGATTGCTTCGACTACTGTATTAGCTGATATGAGTCGTATGCACTCAGAAAGTGTCATTTTCCAAATAGGTTCAATGATTTCCACAAATATAAACATCTAGTTCCAAGTTGTTTAATGCATTGCGTTCAACTACTCGTAACTAATAACAATAGTGGATTTATATGTCTAAGTAAGGATGTCTTGTCACCACTGAACTATTATAAAGACAGAAGATGGAGTTCTAGACAAGTCAATGAGGTTTTCTTCTATCTCTTCTCCTGTCATCATTACTGGTATGCAATCCACCTTATTTCGATGCCTGCCTAATATCCTTTTCAGCCTATTTTTTAACTTGGATTATGTAGCGTTGTAGAGGATTAGAAAGATCATCAGAAACTGAGCATAGACCGCTATATGTTTATGTAAAATTCTGGTTCATTAAAAGTAAAAGTTATGAAAACTCCAGTGCAACAGGAAGGGTGCATGTACTTCTTTTCACAGTGGTACTTTCAAGATGTTTACGCTGTATCAACTTGCATAATTACTCTCTGAAGGAACAATGGTAAGCGTCGGGTTAATCTATCAAATCTACGAGGCTTATTTTTACTCTTTGTACACTTCTCAAAAGTAATTAATTTGACATATTTTTTGATTATTTCGAAAGTACTTTTATTTAAAAGCAGATAAAGACGTCTGTAACGAATATAGCAATCCAATCATGAGGAAAATTATGATGTCTTGCTGCAAAGCGCCGAAGTTGTTTCAGCTTGAATTATATAAATTATTTCCGTGATCCTATCAAGAGCATATGTCCCAACTCGAAAAGACTTTGTACCTATATTTCAACTAAAAAATGCGCAAATAAACTGCTTTGATTATAATTATAAAGCCTACGTTTCTTAATGGAAAATCCCATGCAACATTAATATATTTATGAATTAGAAAAAGATATATGATTATGTGTCTGTCTATCTAAACTATCTGCTCTAGGCTGTTTCCCGTCATACCTGTCGTTTTACTATCCAATGGTTGGATAAGATTTATTTTTCATGTTGAAATATTATTATTTTGTAGCAACTTAATGTAAAAACTGAATTATGAGCCATTAAATAATTGCTTCTCACGAGTATTAGCACTCTTCATCTGGAAATTAAGAAAATTCGTCTTTCAAGTAAGTTAGTTGATTTTGTTCAATCAGTGCAATTAAAAATATTGCAACTCATGAAGTAGTTTGTATACATATCATTATCTTTGATTTAAATGATAAAAGGAATGTTGTTTTCGGAAATTATCAGCTAAAAATTGACTAATTTCCAAACTTTTGACATCTGTGAACATAAGTTATTTGGGGTTTTCAAGGTGAGCCATATAAGATAGGTAATTTTACTGAATCGTTTATTGAGATGAAAAAAGTGAGAGGAGTAACAGATATTTTTCCATTTTAATTAACTCCCATTTGAATTAGTCGTTTTTATTGGCATCGAATCATGAAACTTTTTAATTCTGATATGTTATCAACGTGAAGTCTTCACGATTATCAACCAAGTATTGATCAACGGTTCTCATCAGTTATGTAATTATTTTCTGGACACTTCATGTCGCTTAAAACTGTTTCAGGAATTTATACATTTTGATACTTTTGTGAATGCTGCAATATTACTAGTGATTTCATTTGTAAGGAACTCTTGGAGAGTAACTAGTGGTGAGTGATCGAAATATCCCTTTAAAGTGCCAGTAATTCCCGTTATCCCTAACAACTTTATATACATATTGTCTGATGAAGTTCATGGACAAAAGTGTCGGCATTGACTTACTAACTGAGATACGTAGTCCTAGGAAAGAAACTCTTTGATTTTATGTTCTTGCTATTGCTGATACATGTATAGATAATAAGTGAAAATGACAGATCTACCTAATCTGTGTAAGTACCCAATTACAAATGTGGTTCATCCATGGAATACTACAAACACCTCTGGTTTTTTTCTACCCTGAAGTCGACAAAGGTATTGCTGATTTACGATTTTAGCACCTATGTGTTTGGCAATACGTTCAGGCTTTGCTCCTAAAAAGCTCGGTTTTTTTAACGGATAAATTTTCAGATTCAAGATAGTTATGTGGGGGATGTCACACATATCGTCTTTAATTAGATGCATATCACAAATAAACTCAAGACAGTTTGGTTTATACACGTAAGAGTAAATTCTACTCAAAGATTAAAATAATAAATTTTCCTTTTCTTTCAATGAATGCTGAGTTGACTCTGTACATGATTACCGTAAAATTAGCAGGGCAGAATAAAGTTGAAGTGGACTACATTATAGTGATCAGCAATCCTCTTGGTGTGATTCAAAGTCAAAAGATATCTAAGAGATGAATGATATGAATGATATTCTGCAAATCTCTTAGAAATTAATTAAGCTCCGATAGGACTGCACGTTTTTATACAATATTCAATTGGTCCCAAGGAACATTGTGAAAGTACTCAGAATTCATTTTCAAATATCTGCGAACTACCATTTTGTTGATAGTAAAACAAGTGAAGATGTAAAATTTGGCCAACCAAATCAGCTAAAGTTAAAGTTTGTAGTCTTTCTGAGAAGTGAATTTAAGTCTAAATAGCTACGGTCTTACAGAAATCTCTTTTGACCATATTAGTATTCAGATGACATCGACTGATGATTTAGCCCATGTGACAGTTTCCTTGAGTAGTACATGAGCGAAACAAAACTCATTATTAAATGTTTTGACCACTTTTTCCAGATTGAGGATGTAAAGTTCTCTGAATGAGAACGAGAAAAAATCGTTATCTGTAGGGCGATAAAGTATTTATCTTGTTATACGCATGAATGATAATAACATTGTTTCATATGAATGAAAATATCTTCCGACATAATAATGTAATTTGACTGTAAGCTGACCAGGTTAGTTTTTTGATCACCAAACTATATGATGTTTGTGATCACAAAACCAGTCTCAACTCAAAATCAACCGGGTGGATGCATAATTACGTAGTCGACATATCTTATATGTTTTGAAAGTGAAAACATTCATCATGCCAACTGTATAAAAAATGGCTTAAATCTCATTCATAAATAAAGCTGTTCATCTTATGTCGCTATCCATTTAATTATGTCTAGTACTGAGTATGTTAACAAATAAAACTAATCGTGTAATGACATAACATTAGTGTATTTTTAAGATATACACTGAAAAGTCTTAGTGATTACCAGATTATTTAACTGAAATCTGAACCTTAAATGAAACTTGTCTAGGTTTCGTTAAAATGAACTTGTTCTATTTAGCTGTATTAAAATGGCGCTTTGATCACATTCAGTCTATACACGTATGAAAGGATAGTGAATTTTTCCTTATTTTATTCCCAATCTTCTTGATAATTTCAACATCACACTAAGTGTTTCATGGTTTGAGAAAAAATAAGAGTTTTGAACAAGTGGTTGTTAATGGTTTTCATCAAGTAGACGCAATTCAGCGCGATCAACGAAAATTATTTCTCCAAAATTTATAGACTATTTATTTAAAATAATTTAGGCAACTCGATGAAAGAGGATTATTCAGTATCTCTGCTTGCAGACCTAAGTTAAAAGCGAATGATCAAGTCTTTCATTTCAATCAAAATGGAAATTCATTGTGTACATTATATTTACTAACGTAAAGCCTGCAGTGTCTAAATAGTGAGATGGTCTCTCAAATATGATTTGTACGTATTTGCACTGTTTGAGTGAGAAATTTTCCATCGCCTACAAACTTTGCATTTTCATTCGATATTAAGGATATACTTCTTCAACAATCATTTTACTCAGCAACTATCACAGTTAGGAATCTACCAACTGTAGACACTACTAGGTATCAAAAATTCTCAATAAAGGACCCTACAGTAACCCTAGTTACCCAAGTCCTTCAGTGTAGTTCACTGTATCGTCCACATGAATTTTAGAAAATGTTCCTTTGTATATCATATGTACAATTTTTTAGTGAAAAATGTCAATAGTGATTATCGACACCTTAACTGGTCACTGTGATCCTATTATTTATATTTATTCATTTGTCTCTTGGGCTCCTAGTTCAACATTGGGCTTCAGTAGCACGTCTCCATTTCACTCTGTTCTCCGCAGTCTTTTTAACCTGGTTACACCACTGCCCAGAAGCTTTCATTTCTTCCTCACATCATCTCCTCCATGTCATCCTCAGCTGAGACACCCAACTCGTCATTTCCCATTTGGATTACACTCGAGGATCTGACCTGGTGTGTGATGTCCCCAATCAGTCTTCTCAGTCTATGTCCAATCTAATCCATCTGTACCTTCTTCGGCATATTTGTTGGGTGACATATTCTTGGTCGAATCGTCCCCAGAGTTCCTGTTGCTTATTCTTATAATTCTATCCACCTATCTGATCCTCAGTGTCAGTATCGGGTGAGCGTAGGTGGTAGCTAATGATGGACGTCTGTAGTTTGTTGGAAATGCTTTTCGTGACTTGCCGAGTCTCTGAACCATCACACAGAAGCACTGACTTGACTGGATTAGTGTTGAAAATCTGGGTCTTGTACTTTATGCCGAGTGCAGTGTAGCAAATAAGCCCTGTCTTGCTGTCTTTACGATGCTGGCTTTGAATTCCACATCTGTGCCAGCCCCTGTAGTTGAAACGATGCAATCTACGTAGATGAAATAGACTACTTCCTTTCGATTTTCCCTGTTGATGGCGATTGGTGCTTGTTGTTGGAGTTGTTGGTTGTGTTTCTTTATCACCTGTCATCTCTACATTCACCTGAAGTCCGGTCTTCGCTTCCCTGCCTCGTTTCTTCTGCCAACTTGTTGGTTTCGCCTGTAGCTCTCCAAGTTTGTGCAACAAGACATTATACATAAATCATCATCGGCGGTGAAATCCAAATCTTCTTTTGGGGTATTTTCATTGGCCCAGCTAGCGTATGCCCCTCTTCTCACTCTTCACAGTTGTCTGTGGCGTGATCCAGTCTTCGCTTCAAAGGAATCACTGAGCTTTCCATTGTGAATCACTTGGCATGTAAGATCATAAGGCATATAGCTATTGGATGAAGTTGATAAAAGTTGGTGGCACTAAACTCACAGTTTTGAAGCATATGCCTGCCAAATTACTTCTCGGTCGACGCTGTTAAAGGCCTTCTCAAAGTCGATGAATTTGAGATGGAGTTGAGTTGACTGCCATTCTATACTCTGTTCTATGATGATATGTGGCATTGTAATTTGATCCGCACATGATTTGTTCTTCCTGAAACCAGCGAGCCAGCCAGCCAGCCTGTTCCGGTCGCAATTTTGAATCCAGCTTCACTTGCCAATGTGTCATAAAATTGTCTCTCGTCTTCCTGCACACTCTCCTTCACTGCTTTGTCCAGTGTAGTGTTTTGTATGTTGTATTAAGTTCCTCTTTTCGTTGTTCATCCCTGCACTGGTGTTTCTTCTGCTTCAACATCACCATCTTCCTCTCCCTTCTCTATCAGCTTTCATGTGTCTGTCGAGATTCATTCCATTCCATTCCTTGCCTCGCTTCTTCCTCTTCCTTCCTAACGCGGTTATGTAGGTTTCCTTCCACATGGCTTTCAAAAAGTCAAAGTGTTATTCCACCCAGCTTTCTTCGGAGATCTTCATCATTGTCCCCCATTTCGTCCTGATGGATCACTGACGTGAAGATGCCGCTCATGATCCTGATCGTGGAGGAGATTGTTTCCCATTGCATGAGAGGGAGCCTTCAACACTCTCGAGACTTCATGATATCTACTCCACATCTCAGTGTGCTGTGCTTGTGGTTGTCGTCTGGGTGACAATAACGAAGTAGATTATTGACTCTCCAGTTGACAGTTTGGAGAGTCCACTTCCATTCCATCTGCTCTCGTAGATTCCAACCACTTCTATGTCATACCTTCACATCTCTCTTGCAATCTGAACAATCTTGTAGGTTCACACATGGTGCAGACATTCCATATCCCCACATTTACTCTTGCTTTCATCGAGAGAAGCAAAGACACACCAGCCAGCTGGTTTCCTGAAGGTTTTCTCCGACCGGCATCATTTCGTCTCTCCGATTCTAGCTAGGAATAAGTTTGTTTCCTTTTTTCATATTTTGTTTGAGCTGTGAAGTTTCTTTAGCGGTTATAATAGTTTTCCGGAGTAGGTTTGCTAGACGTATGGCCAACCTTCTCTCTTTATTCAAGCTTAGAACCGGTTAGTAACTAGTGAACTAGTTAACTGTGCGAGATTCACTGTGGTCGTAAGGATTGCTTATTTTCTCCCGACTTCAATTAAAAAAAATAGCATTTACTCTTATTAGATTTATTAAGGCTGTAGAAAGTTGACCAAGTGAATATTTACGATCTCCTAAAATTTGTTAGTAAGAAAAGTCCACGATCTTCGTTTCCATAATCTTTTTTGTTGACTAATTTATGGGAAATAAATGGTAACCCTATATTTTTTACCGCAGTAGTGATTTGAAGTAAATAATAGTGGTACTTGCTGGGTGAGATTTTGAATTTGGAAAAGTGTTGTAATACTGATACTGGTGATGACTGGGGGTGAAATGAATATTCGAACCGTGGTGGGACTCCAGCCATCGACCACCGCCTTTCCTGCCTGCTGCTTGCTCTTCCAACTGATTTGCGAGGCTAGGCTGATTATCAGATTTTCATTTTTTTATTCATTTGGATTCAAATTAGGATGGGAAGTTCTGACTAGGCAGCCAGTGTGAGTACCATCGAGTGGTAGTAGCTTATCACGAATTCTCAGGCTAGTCGGGTAAAACCCTTAGTGACTGAAGTAAAATACCATGCTGGTTAGCAGTCAGACCTCATAACTAAGTTGGTAAAGTACCAGGCTGAAAATCCAGTGGTTGGTTGTTTGAGTCTCACCACAGTCCATATTTTCATTTCACCATCAATCACCATCCACTGCTAATACTAGTCTACCAAATCAGGACTATCTCAGATAGTCAAAATCATGTCACAAAGTTTTGAGTGTTCGGATGGCATAACGATTAGGAGTTGTGGTTGATTTACTAGGACAGTTAATCCTTTAACCAAAGTTGACGTAATTGAAATCAAACAACTTTGCTAAATTACAACAAAAAGGTTCTGCTAGCTACCAGTTATATGAAGCTGAAAGTAGCTGTTTAGTTAGGATGGTGGAACTATTCTTAAATGTGAGACAGTGCGAAATATCTTTGATACCATTTAATATAATATTAGAATCACGTAACCAGAAGAGTTATAGAGATATTCAATCAAATTGGGTGACTCAGAGAGACATTTAACATAATTTGTAGGTGCTTTGGGTAATCACTTCATTATGAGTGGAAGAAATGCCTTGAAAATATCGTTCATCTCAGGTTTGTATCTAGCATGTTGCAGAATGCATATATATATATATATATATATATATATATATTTATATATATATGAAAACATGTCCCATAGAAGAGGAGAGACAAGATCGAAAAACATACATTATATTATGTCGGTATTCCTTAAAACCGCCCTGTTTGCTTATTACAAATAAGAAGTCAATAAATTTGAAAAATCACATGATGTTATTTTGCAGTTTACCATTCCACATATTAACGGGAGGAGGTTTAAGACAATTGATTTTGAAGCTTGCATTTTATCTCCAACTTTTTAGTGGTTATTGAAACAGGTTACACGTTCAGTCTTAAATGTTATTCAAACACACACTACCCTAAAATCAGGACAGTAGCCGGAAAAAACATATCATATTTCTTCGGTATTCCATGCTTCTGAAGTGGATTTCAGTGCATTCAGGGTGAAATCGACCAACCTTTCTGTCAATAGGATGAAGATATTTGGCTGCATAAAAGCTCATTCATGTCACAGAGTGTATGTGACTTTGTTGAGAATATTTAAGTTTTATTTTTCTCAATTTATATATTATATTAATCTAGAACATTGTTTCGTTGTGCTACTTGTTTAAACGATGCGTCTTCCTTCCGGTATATTGTCTACATGGTTTTATGTTTGTGACATGAAAATCTTTCAGTGAAAGTCTCGTTAAAATAGAACAAAAAAAATGGGGCGAAAAAGTGTATAATACGAAAATCCACCGGAAGACGCTTTTTATTTTTATCGACTCACAACTTTGTTTCGGCTTTTATTGTTGTCTAAAACCACTTCGGAAAACGTGAGATGGATGACCTTGTTTCGTCAGTCATACTTCTGAGCGACCGTAGCCGGGACGGAACGGTGAGTACACAATGTTCTTAGTGTCTAAATTTGTTCCAGTAGTCTGTCTGTTGTTGGGAAGTAAGTATATTGGAATCTTTTAGGGAATTTACTGGCTTTTACTCCATTTAAATTTTTGGCCTTTTTATACCTTCTGAGTAGTTAATAGTGATTGTTGTTCAGTTAACAATGATTCTTCTGTGGTTCGCCACTGGTTTACAACACACCGCTGACGAGACGTGTGATGTTATTAATGACAAAATGTGAAATATGAATGAATGAAATGAGTTAAATTTCAAATGAATTAAATGACCACGATAATTTGTTAAAATAGACAGTTGCGGAACTGCCACATATAAAATCAAATCCAGTTAAAATCACGTTGTACGTGAAGAGTTTGCACTCTTCACTACACTTCGGTATTCCTGCTAAAATGACTTCGTTGTCATCTTCAAAGTATTGATAGTCGAAACCACATTCAATAGGCAGCAAATAAATAATCGTTATCTAAAAATGTGAGCATTACAAAGTGGCTTTCTGGTGAGAATATAATCCATCTGCTCAGAAAATTTCCTTAAAATTCTTAGTATTACATTTAAGTTCACATTAGAATAATTATCAAATATTCACTCTTAAGAAACAACTGTTCCAAGTAATCTTCAATCATGAAACTCTGGAGCACTGATAACAATGTCTATCAATGACATCAAGCTGTTTGTCAGCTAAAGCCGCAGCTCAGATAATTAATCACTCACACTCAGTATACAGTCGTTAACGTTTTACTTGTTTATAGATGTAAGAAGAATCTAAACAGGTTGAGATTAGGTTTTGTCTCATAATGATTAAGCCAAACTGGATGTTCAACTGATTCCAGGATATTCGTAACAGCTATGGTCTGAATGTTTATAAGGATTTATTTAGCTGCATTCTGACATCTAAATAATGAAATAGATAGAAGCGTATTAAGACCGTATGGCGTATTGTTACTGTTTTGCATCTAAGGAGAAAGACTGTGAAGCATTTCATATCAACTGAATATCTCTGACGGGAAAACTACCGTTGCTTTTTGTCGTGTGATAACATAACCGATGGGAATATTTAATTGTGCCTACAGGATGGCATAATAAATGTCGACAAACAACTTTTTTAACAAACAGCTAGTTAATAAAATGTCAAAATAGTTACACTCAGGATATGTTATCGTATAAGATACATCAGTACTTAAACTGTTATTACATAAGATTTCCGTTTGTATGGTGTCTTGTGATGGGCGTCCTTGAAACGTTTTGACAGACATTTCGTTGTTGAGTGTGTGAAACGAATTTGTCTGCAGCCCAGCAGGTAACTGTTCGGAATGAAAGTAATAACCATAATCCCTTATTCCAAGTACTAAAGTTTTATCCACTCATTGTTGAGATTTCCTCTATACGAGTAGAGTTTGAGGGCATTTTCCCCTACGTAAGTTATTTCAGCACTTGAAACTCACCAAATAACATTAGTTCAGCAACAATCTGTTGTTAAACACAAAATTAGAACAGACTTGTATAGCGGCTTCTTAATTTACTGCTACAAATACCAGTGAGGCTGGCATAGTGGATCCGTCCTCAGTTTTTCCGGCTCAGAATATATAAAGTTAACATTTATATAAGTATTTTAATCGGCCAGAGTCCCTGGAACAGTTTTAGCATCCTGCTGAACGAGCTTTTTACCTAAATACAACAAACTTTTACAAAACTTAAACATTTGCAGGAAGAATAACTCTAAAAACCTTACATACAAGTTTTCAACTACTAACAGCCTTTTGTTCTAATTGTTACAATTTTAAATATTCCCTGAAACAAATTAAATAAAACTGTTTACCTATATTATCTTAGTGGTTCATTAACCTGTTTTCAGATTTTATTAGCTTTTGTATTCTTCTATTCAGGTGAACGTATTGTTTTCAGAACACCTAATTATTTCTATTGCATGATACAAATTTTATCCTATAGAAACAAGCAGTTAAACTGAGACCGGTCAACATGAGTTCAAAAGGAAACATCCTTCTTAAGCTCTTGATAACAAGAGTTGAGATATTCAGTTCTGTGGGTAAAATAACTGTTAACCAGAAACTAAATCTGACTATGATATGAGTAGTCGTTTACTAAAATTGAACAGTCACAGGACTTTATGATGTTACCTGCATTAAGGAAAACAGGGTGATATCCTCAGTATCTTCCAAATGAAAACAAGAAATAACAACCCTTTTTGAAAAATCGGGGGTTTATGTCACATATACATATAAGTTACTAATTATAATGACCCTGCTTGATATCACGAAAGATAATCCTATTTTCTTTACCATTATTGTTCATACATTGAACTTAGACTCTTATAAGTAGCCTCATCAATGGGAAAGTTTGTACGAAATGACAACGATTTTTCAGAGTTTCTGCAACTAAAACCAGTGGAGCCTGTTAATATATGTGTAGTTAGGCATAAGAGTATATAAATTACTACGACAAAAAGGTATTCAATATGCCATATACTGAGGTTTCAAATATTAGCGCTGGCGTTTTTAAATTTAGCCACTTAGTAACTGTTATTTTCGAAATCATCAAATTTAAATCCACTGCGTTCCGCGAAAGTGATTCCAAAATTTCTGTTACCTAGAAAGTTTAACTACATCCGGAATGAAATATCTGGACAGCTGTTGGCTGACAAAATAATTTCTCACTTTAATGAACAAACTTAACAGAATTTCCTGAAAGTGACTATTGTCGGGGAAAATATCTTGTATATTTATCTCATGCATTCAATTTATTCCGTTAAATATCAAAGTATGAAATGATTTAAACGTTGTTTTAATGCAACGGTCAAATCAAAAATCTGCTGCTTCTGTTTACCTAAATTTTTATATATTACGGTTTACAGATGTCCAAGCGACTGAAGTAGGATAACGAGTGTCATTAGCAAAAAGAATCTCTTTTATGTAGCTTTATCAGCAGTTTTATCACCTTCAGCAAACTAAGTGAAATTTGGACTGCTAAGAAATCTGATCAGTGAGTTCATCTCCTTTCACCTTAGTCTGTTTAATAATCTTGCAGCTAAACTTTCCTGTCTGAAAGCGAAGAAACTTACTAAGTGTATAGGTAATGTAACGATAACTGCTAAATTATGGTCTTTGAAGATGTCTATGAACCTAAATTAGTGAATTCCATCGAAAGATGTAAAACCAGTAATACGAAACTATGATATTTATTCACATTGTTTCAAAGGATTATTCATATTCAACTATTATTGATCTACAGGGTTGTTGACACCAAAAGATTTTAAAGGAAATAAAATTTATATTACTTGTGAGGAATAGATAATGCATTCAGTTTGTTCATTTTGATGGTGATGGAGTCAAGTAGAATGAAAACGGTATATGGACCTCCGCGTAATTTCTGTCCTGAATTTTCACTATTGAATGCAATCGTACTCAGTTTCAATGTGTTTTATTTTGGGGGGTTTGTGTGGATTTGTTGATTTCAGGGTGGTGTTTGTCACAGACTAGCAGCTGAAGAACTACTGAGAATATGGAAAGACTTAAAAATCCCATACTGGGACAAAATAGCTGTCTAATTTACCCTGGTTTCCAGCGGTTCTCCAATTGATGTCAGTCTGTGATGAATGCCGCCTTGAATTCAATGCTTTTATTTTCATCTTAAATCCAACTAATTCAGCATGCGTCACAGGGCTTATCACTCTGTCAAAGTGAGTTTTATAAAATTTGGGCAGTAAGTGTAGAACGCACTTTATCTTCACACCATACGTTAGGCTTTAGGAATAACGTGCTGCAGGCTTTACAGAAAATAAGACTTTGAAAAGAACAGCATCTTACCCAGCTTTTGACTACAACGTAAAGGATTATTAGCTGTTGTTTCAGCAATTGGATCTCCAGATGGCTGTTTATGTTACTAGATATCCTTCATTATTTTCAATAATAAGTGTATAGTCGGCAATGATGCAAAAATTCACAGGTTTACAACTTTTACTATACGTTATGAAATGGCTACATTATACCACATTTTCAATGTGAAGTGATGCCTAAAGCAGAGATCATAGGTATGTTCAGTAGTTGAATGTTTCAGTACATAGATTGTGTAGGGTTTAGAAATGTTTGCTAGCAGAATAATACGGGTGAGAAGACGATGTGAAAACCACTAGAACATTCCAGATCTTAGTTGTAAGATAAATTAACCGTCTGTTTTCAGTACCACCTAGTCAGTTACAAAGTGACAGCACTTGCCCAGTGCTATGATGTGGAAAATGGTACTGAAAACAGTATGAATAAACAATGAACACAAATTTAGTCTTATCACGAACACTCATCACTGACAGTATTTTGACTGTTACATGTGGATTCGTATGACCATAGTTTTGACTTGTTATTTAACTTATAGTGTCTTATTTTAAGTATGGTCGTGCAAGAAAGAACAGGTTGTCTCAAAGATGTAGATAGCATAAAGAATTCAGGTAAGCAACTTATATTGTTTTGTTTCTTTTCACTAAAAGGCACACCACTATGTATAGCACAATGTAACAAAAATAAGATCGTCACGCTATTGCACATCTGTTGTCAAATAGGAAGTTAAATATAACTAATAAATTTAATCTATCAGCAATGGTATACTAGAACCTACAACAGAAACACCTTTCCTACAGCCTGACATATTTTTTTCATCCGACTCACTTTATTTTCCCCATGTTTCTTAACAATAACACCTGAATGACTTGTCAGGAAACTTCCTGTACAACACACCCTTGCACAGATATTTTTTAGAATTTGACGTCCGCTAAAACTCTGATATAATAAGAAAATAACAACAACGCGGTAAGAGTAGACTTTTCTCATTGATATTTAATCACTCTCAGTCATTTACACACCAATTGTAAATAATCACACCAAAGTAGAATAAAAGAGTGAGAGGAAAGATATCTTGAGCAATAAAAGGCTGTAAAAAGTAGCACTTATTTCTGTTCTTGTTTATTTATGAATGTATGTGAAAAATTCCATAGTTGAGTTTTTGGTATGCTGTTTCTGCTATTCTGCTTCCTTATTCTTCTCCCCGTTATGAAGCTAAACTACGTCCGATTTCATGAGGAGAGCAGAGTGAATTCAACGTCAGCTTATATATATGTATATATATACATTTATATATATATATATATATATGTATATATAGCATGTATATACAATTTAAAGTTTCTGCGGGAGTATAGGTATGGATAGACAGGGAGATGATCATAGAGTGAATATTGGAATGTAAAAATTCATATAGATTGCTTTTTGTTTGTCTGACAGAGATAAAACTGTATCGTATTTTTGCCATACTTTTAGGATGTTTTTAGGTAAACAAAATTCAAAGTAACAACAACAATAATTTTGTTGATGGGATATCAGTGCATTCTGTTACTTTTTTTCAACTCCCCAAAGACGGCATAAAGTGGTTGATAATGATAGTTATAATAGTGTAATCATAGTGGAAATTACAAGTATTCCGTTTTTGATAACTTTAGGCAAATTTTTTCTTTGTGTCAATCTAATTAAACATTAAAGAGCAATTGAATATGTAGATTCATTAATCGTGTAGTTGCTAATCGATACTCACGTCCTCCCACTTGAAGATGAAAATAATCAGATTTCTTTTAAAGATGCTGCAACTCACTGATTATTCCATTTTCATCAAAACAGCATGGTTTGTAAGAAATATTGAAGCTTATACAAAACTCTGTGTAAATACTTGAATTTCGCCACAGATGAATTTGCTTTTATCATGGTGGTCACGACGGTGATGATTATATTTTAGGCAAAGTTGTATTTTTTTAAATGGTGTCTAGATAATGCGTCTATGAATCACTCTAATATCCTTAATATTTTTCAATGAGAGACCAACAAGCTTGATATTTCTGTAAATCTTCATCGAAATGTTAATTCCAAGACGCGAAACAGTGACATTGCTATCAAATCTAAAAATGAAATGGTGGGAAATTTTAAATAAAACAAATTTTCTTCTCGTGAATTATGAGGGTGAAAGTATTATCTTTTCTAAATACTTGTAGTTATTCTATTGCTAGTGTGGTTTTATTTCAAACCTTATTTTGGTTTGTAATGTAACGCGTAATAGGTTAATAGACTAGTCGTCATCAATGCAGCGACAAATAATATCAATGAAGAGCAATGGCTGTCATGATATCTGCACCTAATTGACGTATGATCAAAGGTAGTGAATGGGAGTAGCGATCAAAGCCAAAATCGCTCAGTTGTAATGTAGTGATTTTCAGTAGTGAAGCATAGATTTCGATCTGTGTGGTGTTTATGATTAATGATTAATGATGGACATCGGGTACACGAGATAAATATTCACGGCCTCCTACTAATTACCTCTGTCGATGTAATATTTTATACCTCAATGAAAATCCACATTTTGCATCGCTAGATTCACGTATTTCATTTCGAATAAAACTTCTACAGTAAAAAGCAGTATCTCATTTTTAAAAAAACTCAGAATGATTAAATTAGTTCAACGATTTTCTAGCCATTTCGTAATACGAAGTAAAAGCTTTTATTTTTCATGTGCAATGTAAAAAAATTCTTTCTGCGACAGTTTGCATGTTAAGACTTATTTATCTATATTGTTACCATTTTCATAAGTTTGACATATATGGAGATGAAAGCCTGCATATTTTTTACCAATGTAAACCTAAATGTCGGTCAACAGGACTGAAAGTAATTCTCTGTTATATATATTTGATGAAACATGCTGCATATGTCTTTCTGATCTCTGAATTTTCTTTATTAACTTTACATACCTTTTCACTGCAAAATCTTGGAAGATCAAATTTCATACCTCACTTCTTCGTCCTGTTTAAGACACTAATAGACACCTGGTAGCTGCTGTTATTTAGTCCACGTTTTACGTCTTTAAAGTGACTTGATAGAGCGTGAATTACGTAAATGTGGACGCTTGTATAACAACCTTCAGATTCCACCCTTTGTGGTCACTCAGTTCCTCCGTAATGGAAAAGACGGTAATATAACAATAGGTGTATTTACAACCCTGGTGGCAACGTGTGAAATATATACAAATTACAAGGTTTATATGTATTACAATGACGTCGTCTACTTCCAAGCCCTTTTTAGATTTAAATCCTACTGGCCTTTCGTCACTTCAACCAATCTGATGCTTACACGTTAAAACTTTGAGGTAGAACGATTGGTTGAAAAAGGCCTTCGGTACATGGTTTATGAAGATTTTGTCAATCTTTCTTCACATTACACAATGACAAACATGTTAGAAGTGATACTAAGCTTGGCGATATAACTCTGTCTTTAACGTAAGAATAATGGTTATCGGAACAGGGTAGATTAAATTCTACTAACTTTAATGTTCAAACTAAATTATTACACCATATGTCTGAACCTGCACGACATTCATCTCACAAATATTGGAAGCATGTATGTGAAATTACTACAGTGAAAACCTATTTCATCAAAGTCTAATTATTAATTCATTGGTTTACATCCAGATGGAGTATTTCTATGAAGAAATACATTGGAGAATGCTGACATAATAGTGTTACAGTTCAAATAATGCTAGAAGCATAATAATGGCAATGACTGTGATACAAGTACGTTGTCCATATAGTGGCAACCTACATATTACTGTCACAATAAAATATTTTGGGGACAGAGGAACAAGGTAATATCATACCACCATGTTGCCTTTTTTTATTAGGCTCTCATCGACTACCCAAAACCTCTCCAATACATTACTAAATATAAGTGTAAATTTAAAGTAAATTTAAAGTCAGTTAGTGTATGGGTTCAAAATATTTATTATTATTTGTCCCTTGGGTTCCTGGTTGAACATAGGGCTTCAGTAGCACGTCTCCATTTCACTCTGTTCTCCGCAGTCTTTTCAACCTGGCTCCACCACTGCCCAGAACCTTTCATTTCTTCTTCACATCATCTCCTCCATGTGACCCTCAGATGGGACGTCCAACTTGTCATTTCCCATGCGGGTTCCACTCAAGGACCTGGTCTGGCCTGGCGCGTGTTGTCTGCGAACGGTTTTCTCAGACAAAGCATTTAGACAGACAAAATCAACCTAGAACCTCACACAAGTGCATCGATTCGAGTTGCCACACTATACAAAAGACAGGCGGATGGAAAATAAGTGATATTAAAGCAGACAAAACTGTTTGAGAGAATAAACAATTTAAAAATAGCGGTTTGTTGTGAATATTCAAGCTTTAGAAGATGTCAAAGAGTGAATAAATCTGCTCTATTGTAACCGATTTCCAGCCATGTCACCTAGAGTTCTCAGTCCCTGGTTCCTGTCTTCTCAGATATCTCAATCAGGCAGTCTACGTCAACCCATACGACTCAGAACAACAGCTGCAGACTTCATCGAGTGGTCACCTTGAACCTTGTCCCACCCTAATACAACTTCTTTTAGAATGGCACGTTGAGGTACGGGGTGACTTGACATCCGCCGATGAATGTCCAACACCTCATCAACCAACTTGCCTGTCTCATCTAGTACCCTTCGCCTGACCTCAACATTGTTTATACGGTGGTGCCGTCAAAGGCGAGCAGTCTTACGTGGACACCTATGGTCGAAGACATGTAATTGTTTCTTATCTTCTACTTTTAACGATCACGCCTCACAACCGCATAACAGGACAGGACGGACTGCAGTGCCGTATACTTGTTGTTTAAGTAATAGCCGGATATCTCACCAGTCGACGCCGAGACCGATGCAGCTTGTCAAATTCCGAACGTGTATTCTGTATTTGAGCTGAGGTTTCATAAGCAAGCAGTCTTGATTCAACTCTACAAGTAAGTGAAGTATTCGAAGTGTTCCACCACTTCACTCCCTGTCATTAAACCAGGCATGGTTACTGACCAGTCCTGGAGCATCATCTTTCATTTGACGAGTGCAAAACGCATGCAAAACATACTCAGCGCTCAATCTATATAGCAAAATGATATAGCATAACTCACGAATAAAAGTGAGGAAGACAAATCCATTTTTAATTGATACACTTATATGATAAATTAAAATACTCTGATCATAAGCAAATGAAAAGATATGGGAACAAGAATATGAAGAATTCAGAAGATGGGTTATATAATTGAGTTCACTTAATAGGTTGGCTGGTAATAATTCAAAAACAAGTAAGGGTGAGTTGATTTAAGTTAAACGAGGTAGAAATTAAGTTTGAATTCTATATTTTACTACTGGTTGTGAAAATAACAAGAAATGGAGTTTTTGAATATGAGTGGACTTTATGCGTGGGTTATACAGCTGGAGACAAGTTAGCGACCACTTTCTTCCTGACACCTGAATCTGATCTCGGTGCTTTCTATTCAGAGAGCTGTGGTCAAAAGCAGAATACTAGGTTTGTCCAGCTTGCTGATTATTTTGAAGATTTTAAGGTTTCCACTTGGCGTCCAATAACGTCAACGTTAATCGTGCTACATCCTCTTCATCAAGGTATTTTTACGATGTATTTCCTTCGGATGACAAACCTGAATACCTGAACGAGAAGTAGTTAACATATAACTGACATCTATCGATTTTTGATTTCATCAATGAAAAATATCCTGGTTAAACTGTATATAGAATATAATATATCCAGTTCACTAGGTACTAACCGGTTCTAAGCTTGAATAAAGAGAGAAGGTTGGCCATACGTCTAGCAAACCTACTCCGGAAAACTATTATAACCGCTAAAGAAACTTCACAGCTCAAACAAAATATGAAAAAAGGAAACAAACTTATTCCTAGCTAGAATCGGAGAGACGAAATGATGCCGGTCGGAGAAAACCTTCAGGAAACCAGCTGGCTGGTGTGTCTTTGCTTCTCTCGATGAAAGCAAGAGTAAATGTGGGGATATGGAATGTCTGCACCATGTGTGAACCTACAAGATTGTTCAGATTGCAAGAGAGATGTGAAGGTATGACATAGAAGTGGTTGGAATCTACGAGAGCAGATGGAATGGAAGTGGACTCTCCAAACTGTCAACTGGAGAGTCAATAATCTACTTCGTTATTGTCACCCAGACGACAACCACAAGCACAGCACACTGAGATGTGGAGTAGATATCATGAAGTCTCGAGAGTGTTGAAGGCTCCCTCTCATGCAATGGGAAACAATCTCCTCCACGATCAGGATCATGAGCGGCATCTTCACGTCAGTGATCCATCAGGACGAAATGGGGGACAATGATGAAGATCTCCGAAGAAAGCTGGGTGGAATAACACTTTGACTTTTTGAAAGCCATGTGGAAGGAAACCTACATAACCGCGTTAGGAAGGAAGAGGAAGAAGCGAGGCAAGGAATGGAATGGAATGAATCTCGACAGACACATGAAAGCTGATAGAGAAGGGAGAGGAAGATGGTGATGTTGAAGCAGAAGAAACACCAGTGCAGGGATGAACAACGAAAAGAGGAACTTAATACAACATACAAAACACTACACTGGACAAAGCAGTGAAGGAGAGTGTGCAGGAAGACGAGAGACAATTTTATGACACATTGGCAAGTGAAGCTGGATTCAAAATTGCGACCGGAACAGGCTGGCTGGCTGGCTCGCTGGTTTCAGGAAGAACAAATCATGTGCGGATCAAATTACAATGCCACATATCATCATAGAACAGAGTATAGAATGGCAGTCAACTCAACTCCATCTCAAATTCATCGACTTTGAGAAGGCCTTTAACAGCGTCGACCGAGAAGTAATTTGGCAGGCATATGCTTCAAAACTTTGGGTTTAGTGCCACCAACCTTTATCAACTTCATCCAATAGCTATATGCCTTATGATCTTACATGCCAAGTGATTCACAATGGAAAGCTCAGTGATTCCTTTGAAGCGAAGACTGGATCACGCCACAGACAACTGTGAAGAGTGAGAAGAGGGGCATACGCTAGCTGGGCCGATGAAAATACCCCGGAAGAGGATTTGGATTTCACCGCCGATGATGATTTATGTATAATGTCTTGTTGCACAAACTTGGAGAGCTACAAGCGAAACCAACAAGTTGGCAGAAGAAACGAGGCAGGGAAGCGAAGACCGGACTTCAGGTGAATGTAGAGATGACAGGTGATAAAGAAACACAACCAACAACTCCAACAACAAGCACCAATCACCATCAACAGGGAAAATCGAAAGGAAGTAGTCTATTTCATCTACGTAGATTGCATCGTTTCAACTACAGGGGCTGGCACAGATGTAGAATTCAAAGCCAGCATCGTAAAGACAGCAAGACAGGGCTTATTTGCTACACTGCACTCGGCATAAAGTACAAGACCCAGATTTTCAACACTAATCCAGTCAAGTCAGTGCTTCTGTGTGATGGTTCAGAGACTTGGCAAGTCACGAAAAGCATTTCCAACAAACTACAGACGTCCATCATTAGCTACCACCTACGCTCACCCGATACTGACACTGAGGATCAGATAGGTGGATAGAATTATAAGAATAAGCAACAAGGAACTCTGGGGACGATTCGACCAAGAATATGTCACCCAACAAATATGCCGAAGAAGGTGCAGATGGATTAGATTGGACATAGACTGAGAAGACTGATTGGGGACATCACACACCAGGTCAGATCCTCGAGTGTAATCCAAATGGGAAATGACGAGTTGGGTGTCTCAGCTGAGGATGACATGGAGGAGATGATGTGAGGAAGAAATGAAAGCTTCTGGGCAGTGGTGTAACCAGGTTAAAAAGACTGCGGAGAACAGAGTGAAATGGAGACGTGCTACTGAAGCCCAATGTTGAACTAGGAGCCCAAGAGACAAATGAATAAATATAAATAATAGGATCACAGTGACCAGTTAAGGTGTCGATAATCACTATTGACGTTTTTCACTAAAAAATTGTACATATGATATACAAAGGAACATTTTCTAAAATTCATGTGGACGATACAGTGAAGTACACTATTCTAGAGGTGACGAAGATGCTCAACCAATAGGAGCATCAACATGTAGAATCAGTTACCATTAACGGGAGAAATCTGAAGTAAGTTGTCTCTTTCACCTACCTACCTAGGGAGCATCGTTTCAACTACAGGTGACACAGACAAGGATATGAAAACCAGGATCGGAAAAGCGAAACAGGCTTTCATCAATCTGAAATCAGTGTGGAGATTTAATGTACTGCACTGTACCCAGCACAAAGCACAAGATCCAGATTTCCAACACTAATCCAGTCAAGTCACTGCTGCCATATGTTTCAGAAACTTGGCGTGTCACGAAAAGCATTTCCAAGAAACCACAGATATTCATTAACAGCTGCCGCCCACGCTCGCTCGATAGTAAAGATCAGAAGGCCAGAAAGAATAAGCGACAAGGAACGCTGGCCGGGCAATGGAACAACCAACTAAGAGCCTATCACCCAACGAATATACAGAAGAAAGTGAAAATGTATCCGGCATACACTGAGAAGACCGAATGGGGACATCATGCGTCAGGTCAGGTCAAGCCCTCGAATGGAATCCTAAGGGAAACGACGAATTTGGCACCCCAGGGTGGCATGGAGGAGATTATGTGAGGAAGAAATGAAAGCTTCTAGGGAGTCGTGGCTCCAGGTTGAAAAGATTGCATAGAACAGAGTGAAATGGCGATATGCTACTGAATCTCCATGCTCCACCAGGAACCCAAGGGAAAAAATATAATAATAATACATTGTTAAGTTTTGTGTTTGCTGTTTTTGTAATATCATCATATTTTTAAATCAAGCAAGCTATTTATTAACAGTGGCTTTCTTCTGTTTTTTGTACTCAGTTCTATTATATTTTTCAATGGATTTTTGTGAATAGCTATTCTTATTCAGACATTTCTCGATTATCAATGCTTTATTTCCGAAATTACCTTCTGAAAATGCGTGTTTCTCTTTACAGAACAGTGTTGTAACAAGTACGTAACTAGTTGGAGGGACAGAGGATGTTTCATTCATACTTTCTGTGAATAGATCGTCTGAGAGTGACATCTGTTTTGCTTTGAGTGCTAATACCTAAAAATTTGAACCTACAATCGTGTGTATGTTACATCGTGAAACCAATAATATTAGAAGCATTACTGAAGCATTTGAGCGAATGAGACGGATGCTCTAAATTATCGTACACAATAAATTTATCGTCAACATACATAGAGTGAGGTTTCTTCTCTCATGACCATAAGTGGAAAATGTATACGAAAGGAAATGCTTATCGGAACTACCTTTTCTAATTAAAAGTCAGGGGAATGATGAAAAATGTTCTTTGATCGTTAAGACAAGAGTGAAAATGTTAAGAATAAAACGTCATGCATATTCATACACTTGTTTCATTTTTGTAGGTCTTGTCTTATCACAGACTGATTAATTCAGATATGCAGTGTGAAAAAAATTGGATATGTTAAGATACAAATGTAGATAATCTTAAGAAGTTTTTCTTGCACAATTAATTTTCTATATAATGGTAATTAGTGCAAGCAAACTGAACAGTAACCGCTGCATGAAAGTATGAATTCACTACACCTCAGAGGTTTCACATCAGCTTCTCACAACCTAGAAGAGTAAGGAAGTATGTAAAAGTGTCTAGAAAACGTTGCTGGAAATAGTGTGTAACGTTTGAAGATGGCTTTGGTTTGATGTTGTCTAAGTGCTGAAGCTTGGTCATCCAAGTTTCACCACCAGATATGGTGATATTACTATGCATTAATGTTTTTTAAGTTTAGTTACTTAGTTGATACTTTTATGTGAAGCAAAATAAAGATTAATTTAGTTTTGCATAATAAAGTTCAGTGCAAGTGAGTTGATGTGACTGAATTTATTCAAACGGGTAAGTTGAATTGCGAATGAATTCGGCTATTCTATGTGTAGATTCAACCATATGATTCATGAAATGACCATAAAGAATGGGATGACTATATTACTTGAATAAGTAACCTAACTGTTCCTGATTATCTCAAGTTACTGCAAAAGTCACTTCCTCTTTTGTTCAAGGTTACTAACGACTTACTTCCCACTAGAAACTACAGACTCGTGTTGCATGAAATTTCGTCCCATGGATATAACTGTAACTCTCATTAATTGATTGATACAATAATATGTAGAAATGGTTGAATGGGTCAATTTAATCGTTCCCAATAGAAGTTTGATCAAAAACATAGGTAAGTTGGTGCATATTTCTGCATGAACCTAACCCTGTTGGTCCTTAAAAATGATTTGATTCTTGTTTTGGATACTTTTGTTGAAAAAAATGGAAGAAACTTGCTGGTATATGAAGTTTTTTAGACATCAAAAACGTGAACGTTCTATAAAGGTTTTGTTCTATTGGTGCAACTCTCCTAGAAAAGTATTGAGATGTTTGGAATTACTGGTAAGAAAGAAAACCTATATATTAAATCAAATTTTTCATTTTTGGTTTTCGTACAAAGAGTTGCGGATTTGTATACTACAATAAGAAAGATAATATGCTGTGTCTTTTAAATACATTGTGCTAGAAAGATGGCTGGCATTTCGGAAGTTAGAAACAAGATACCTCTTAACAGGTATAATAGCCGGTCATGATGGAAAAGGTTTGTAGTTCAAGATGAGGATGACGGTAGTTAGATGTTCTCTGAGGTTCAATATTTTGTTGTCAACGTTTCACCATTAAACTTAGTGACATTTTCAGCACTAACTTCATAAAGAAGTGAAGCATTATCGAATAGTACACGAATGTTTGGGTGATGTTCTTATTGACTTCAGGTGTCGTTTAACTTTTTTTACCCGCCCTGATATCTCTGACCTTAAATTTCCCTAACTCATGTTCCTAGATAATCTTTGTTGGCGTGAAATTGTGCTGCTTGTTGTTGTAACACCATGCATCATTACTGATTTGTCTGGTCAATCTACCCTTGGTTGATAGATGACTATTTTCTTCCTAAGTAGATTGTTGATTGGGTGTGCATTCATATATCCGCTGACTGACATTTTGTTTAAATGCCATGTTTTTAGAAAACACTATCTAAACATTTTTGTAATATTCTATAATGCTTCACTTCTTTATGGAGTTAGTGCTGAAGATATCAGTAAATCTGGTGATGAGATGTTCACGACAAAATATTTAAGCTCAAAAAACACCAAATTACCATCATGTTAGTTAGTCACTACACTGATGCTCAAAGCTAGTTCTCCATTGTACTTCAGGGATGTTCCATTTTGCAGAGATAGTAATACTCCATGTGAATGCTTTTCTTGTTTCAGTGACACTATTCAGTCTTATTTCAGTTCATATTGATAGTACTAGATATCGGAGATATCTTGGCTATGTTCCTTCAGTTAAATAAATGTCACTCATTAAACAAATAAAATATAAATAATGTGCGGAGAATGGACTTTTAAAATTTAAGGGTACTGTCTTAACTGACTGAATTCTGAGCTGCCTGTAGGCTTGAATTTTAACATGGTTTGCTACGCATGGCCGTATGTTTGATTGAATATGATAGCGTCAAACATTTTTGTTTATTCTCTTTTTCGACACAAGCCTTTTAAGCGTGATCTGAACGCTAGGATATTGTAAATATTGTTTGTAGATGAAAGAAGAACACCAAGAGAAAACGAATCTCTGGTTTTACTCTTTTACATTTATAGTATTCCGGCAAAAAAACTAAATTTCTGGAAAACGAACCAAAAACTGTACACTTACTCGAGTCTTATTGCTCCCATAAACATCGTTAACACACATTAGGGGGTTCGGTTCTACTTTAGTCTGTTTATTAGATGTGTCACACAGTGGGACATTATTAATTACTTGATTACTTGTTGAAATCGGGGCACGTTGATGTAGATAGTTAGGAATCATTTCATTTTGTAAGAAATAAGATACTGCATATTTGATGATTTGTAAATCTATCTTCTCCCTGTGTGAAAGACGGAATATTTGAGGCCTGAAAAAAGTGAGTGTTTCTGTCCGTCATGAAGTTACTTCTAATTTGGTATTCAGCTGAATGATGACAGAGAGTACCAGCAAGTACAGTTGCATCAAATGTGTGTCAGTAACAATATTTATACTCTGATATGGTTTAAGCAACCGTTAATTACATCATCCATCTAATCGCTCATCTACAAATTTAGTTTACAAAACTTTCCGTGGATACATATGTTTTGCAGTCTGGAAAGTTAACACTAAATTTTAAGTTGAAGATATTTCATCATTTCGCAGTTTAACTTATTCAATGAAGGGTTTAACTGAATCATATAAAATAGTTGTTCGATTGCTGTTAACATGAACTGAAAACCTCTATTACATTATTAAAAAGTGAAATGCAACTGGGGAAGTCTTGTTTCTTCTGAGCGCTGCACCACATCAGTCCTAATCTAAATGTTGAAGGAATTGATGCATGATGAAAATCATATGACTTTTAATTGGCTAAGCATTTGTCAATTTATGAAACGTTTTCAAAGTTTGAGTCAAGCGATCAGGATGTTGTGGCTTCTGCTTTCATGCCTGACAATGTCAAATGTAAAATGTCCTGCAGGCGGTTAATGACCAAGATAATGTTCTGTTATCCATACGAGTCCAAGCCATTAACCTTGAATATCATATCTCAATAGTTTGGTGGGTAATTTGCACACCTAAAAATCATTCATAATGCATTAGTGCTGTGAAATATACTCCAATTAGATCTTGTTTTTAGAACTTCCCATCGTAAAGCAAGTGTCTACGTTTAAATAAACTCAAGGCGAATTCACTGAAATCTATGAGGTTATGGCCACTGTAAAGCATTTTGTTCGATCTTGCCACTAAACTAACCCTATCTTATTGCATGTAATAATTTGGCACAGCCTAGTAGGTATCCAGGTATACTAACCGGTAAGACCTGTTTGACGAGAATGCCATCAGCCTTTAGATTCTACTTTATGATCAACATTTCTAGCAAACTGTTTTGATTTGCCAAATTTCATTCCCACTTGCAAATTTTCACTACAGAGATGTATACTTGGAAAACAAAATGGTTGTGGCTTTATGCTCTCCTTGATTAATGCGGTTTGCCTTCATCATATCTAATTTAAATATAAATTACTTGTGCTTTCAAAGTCATTAGATCATATTCAAAATGGTATTCAATTTCCTGATTCGAGAAAGCTTTATTCTCACTTTATTGGGTCTAGCGGGATTCTGAGTCAAATGCATCTCTTTTATTAGATGTTCTCTGATATCATTTAACAATTTTTTGAAGTATTGAACTGACTAACCAACAGGTAAAGAATTTGGGAGAACTGTTTAGTTTTTGTGTATTACGACTAATAAATCAGCTGTGCGTTGTTTTAGAACACACTTATGAAGGTACTAAATGATAGTAGAGTATTGTGGTAAATTTTTGGGTATCTGAATGCCATATAATCAAGAATTAAGTTTGTGCTTCATCTATGCGCTATACTGGAATATTATTGATGCGTCATTGTCATACAAACGTTTGCAGATTCGTATTCAAATAATGTACTGATTTAAATGAACTAACTCATTCATATCAGCTTGACGGTGAAATGCAAAATAGATTCCAAGCGAAAAATGATGAACTTATTAGTCGCTCAGCTAAATAAACTAATCAGTAATAGGGGAGTACAACAAGAAAATTGGTGAAAACATATATTGTCATCACCATTACTGTTCTAAATTTACCAGCGCTTTCCTTCATCATATCTTGTTTGTTACATTTCTTGTAATGACAGCTTATCTGATTAAGGGAGACAGTTAATTGAGTGGTACATATACAAGAGAAGCCATTTTTATTATGTTTGCCGAAAACTAGCTAGATTGAAACTGTGATTCTGGGAAACGGAATCATCCACACACATGCAAACAAATAAAATATGGATAATTCTTAACGATTTTCTGACGCAAGTAATTTTTATACAAAGAAAGAGAAAATATTGGTGATATAGCCCACTAGTTGATTGACATAACTAATAGTTATGCATTTGACGGTTGTATACCTTCTGTTTTAGGAAAACAATGATACTAATGCCCAACATAAATGTTACCTCTTGCTAAACTCAAATGTAGTTTTCGTTTCTATTCTTATCAATTTCTATTCTGTATTTGGGTTGATTGAAGCTGTTTCATCTAGTTTCCAATATTCTTGTAAATTTATTGATAGGTCATGACCTAAAATCAAGAAAAGGAGATTTTTTGTTAACAATATATAGTACTAACATTTGCTTCACTCTAATCAGGTTATACTTAATTATATTGGAAAGGCTGCGAAAACTCTGAACCGCAAAATCAGTCCTTTACAGCAGTTCACTGTATTCCCAGTGATATTTATCTCAAAGGTTAAATCAGCTTTCTGTTTTTATGCACAATTTGTTAACTGAGCAAGAAAAGTCCAACTGACTTTGAAATATAATTTAAATCTCTCAAGTTGTTATTCATCGTAGACTGACATCAGTTGGAGGAACAAAGGAAACCTGGGAGCACTGGACAGCTGTTTCGTCCTAGTATGGGACTCCTCAGCGGTGCACACCCACGACCACACACTAGCAGGGATCGAACCCGCGACCTTCAGGTTCCGCGGCCAGCGCGTTACCATTGAGCTACTGGGTCAGAATCCAATGCTCCATATTTCCAACTTCTGTTAGCTCCCTCAAAATAATTTAAATCACTGGTTGACTAAAATCGGTAGCTTTCAGGTTAGCATTTCCGCCGTATTAAGTCATATATTTGAGATGCTTACCCTGATATTATATCTGTTATCTAAACATTATAAGCACAATATGAATGATGACAGTTAATTAATAGATTGTGTGCATAATTTTTTTAAAGATTGTGTATTCTGTTCGCATTGGCTGTCTAGTTGTCACAGGTTTTTTAAGCTGATATAGCCGAATAATTAACTTCAGAATGGTCCAAATACAACAAACTGTTCTGTTGTGTTGCTTCTTAATGAGTGTTTTTATGATTAATATGGTTTTATATACTAACAATAGTTATATTCTCAACATTAGTAGTTGAAATATTTTATTGCCTGGCATCAAAATTTTATTAACATTACAAAGTGCTTTTCATATAAACTCTTAAATCTCCTCAGTAATTTTTGATAAAGTTTATTACGTTATTTCAAACGCAACAAAATGTAGCAGTAATTTCGATCTAATAACCATGTAATTAAAGTTTACTCTATAACACATGTTCATGGCATGCACCTATCCGTATCAATAAGGAAGTATAACTAGGGCAAGAAAGTCAAATAAATATCTCGCTACAAATTTACAGAGGTAAGTTTTCTGTTTTCTGCGTTTTCATTCCTTATTTTAAATTTAACGGATGATAAAGCCTCAAAGTATCAAGTACCTTCTGATTCAAACAAAACGTATGTCGTTAAAATTTCAAATAAATAGCACATATTTTTTGTAATTGAGATCAGGAAGTGTTGAACAAAATGTTCAACTTTGGTTGGTGTAAAGGGAAATTTGATGTGTATTTGCTAACCGAAAAATCATTAAACATATGTCTAGAAAATTTTTGATAAGTATCTAACAAAGGCTAAATACTAGTAACTTTTCTACGATAACCCGACGGTTTTTCTACAAAGCTTAGAAGCTATCAAATATATCTGATTTACTGGAGATAATACCTAGCAATTTTGAGTATAACTTGAATCATTCCATCAGTCAGGGTTTTACATCTTGTTCAAGGTTTTGTAGACGTAGGAAACGTAAGTTCGCTGTGTCATGTGAGTGATATATTATGCTTTAGTTAAAGTAGCGTCAAAGCAAGAAAGACTTTATCACCTAAGCTTATATATCCTCTTCATGCAAAACATTATGCATTTATTATATCGATACTATTAGTCAAGGAGCAGCATATGACATCGAAACAGACATATTTTATTATAGAACCTTCTCGACAGTCACTTTAGAGTCATAAAACTTTTAATTCAGCTAGAAATTCATCTCCAATTCTGTTTATTAGATGCATTTTACAGTGGCAAAATTATCCTCCTTATTTATAAAAATATAGACAATGAATTGTATCCAAGACTTTATTCAGCTAATAGTGCTGTTTCACAGCGTAACACACTTAATATACATACAAAAATGGGACTACTAAAGTCCGCAAGTTTTATCCTCATGCTAAAAATATCATCGTACCTTATAAATTTGAAATGAACAATTGAGGATTGTTCATAAATTCAGAAAAAAAGAATGATACTTACATATTTACGAACCCTGTGGTCCGCATATTTAATGGTAATGAAAAAGATGCTAATCAGCTATCCTATGGCAGGGTGTACATTTTCTCAACATAGTGGATCTTTTCCGGCATCGTCATTGTCGTTGAAATAAGCCAACTCATTTCGCTATGTAACATTTTTTGATTTGTTTGGTGTAAGGAATGATAAGAAGGCAATAAAAATGTTATGGGGTTGGAAAGTTTGTGCTGTCTACTGCTGGTTGTCTTCTGGAATAATAATATAATTTAAAGATAGTGATAACTGAGCCAATGAAACTTTCAGTACGAATTTATCGTTTTATGAATATACATCCTTGGTGTTTATTAGCATGCAGTAGGAGGCTGATGTTTTGCTTACAAATACCTACAGAACAAACAAACGAAACGAAATGCACTAAACCATCTTGTACACAACCGTGCAGTAAGCAACGAGTCACATCTATTGTGTAAGAGCTAATGATACTACCTAGCTGCCCAAAACCTCGGAAGCTGATGCGTGGTTCGAAACCGCGAACCACTGGTTGAAATTCAACTTTCTAGACCATGTGTCATAGCTTTACTAATACTCATCTTAATAGATATCGTTTATTTCTGGGAACTCTGAATTCAAGACTGATAATACCCAATGTGCACTTCCAACTTTTACTAGAGGTGTAGTGACTACTAGATGTGATAATCGCAAATATCTCTTTCATAACAGTGATGAGAGAACTTGTTCAATGACCGATGTCATACGTCTTCATTTGTGCTCCTAATTAGACACTTTTATGAATTCTTATGAATTTTAACGCAAAATTACTCCTGCGGTTTGATGGCTTTTTGATTTTAATAATAAGACAGTCGCATATATGTGAAGTTAGTCAGGCTATAATTTTCATGTTCAAAATTAGCCTTAGGTCATTCCGTTACATTCTTTTGTCTCTATCACGCAATATTTGTATGTTTACCATGTCACATAGGATAGGATTCAGCTTAAATTATTGGTAAAAATATTTGAGTTAAGAATAGTGTGGTATAGTACTTAAAGGAAAAATGTTGGTATTGTAATTTCAGAAGGAAAGGTATACAAGTCAATTAGAAGCTACAAGATTTCAGTAAGTTATATGGCTAGAACGAGTATTCCGTAATAGGCCTTGTAAGAAGAAATGTTTTTGTTTTCTTCTGTGGATAATTTTAACATGGTCGTCGTGCCAGTCATTGCCTTAGATACTAAATGATTTTGTTGAAGAATTTATTTTATTCATATGGCATGACTATTATTCTATCATTAAAATCAAACAGCAAATGGTTCTGTGACTGGATTATTTAATTAAGTGACATTTTGGGAAATCGTGTTCAAATTAATGAGATATAGTCTAAATTCAATGGCTGTTATTAGTCCCAGTTATGCCTAACCCTCAGTGCCTCTTGTCTTATGGGAATTGTCGTGATTTTAACTGAGAAAATAAGATAGATGTAGATAGTTTTCTGTGTCGTAAAGCTTCCATATATATAATTTGGCCAATGTGGTCAATACTTTCATAAGAATCTGCGTCCAGTAGGTTAAATATTAAGAATAGGCTCACACCTGGTTTGGTGCAAAATGACGGTTGTTATAAGAATTTCAGAATATGGCAAATATATGATAAGCTGGTCTGACGAAGATGAAATGCTGTATCATTCATCTATCATTATGCTTTAAATCTACGTTCCTTTTGGGTCAGGTACTTGAAGCTGTTATGAGTGCTGAAAATCGTCATCAGGACTAATTTGATATTCATAGAGAAAAAAGTAAGGCGAATCCGGCTTACATGTTAATTCAAAAGTTTCCGAAAATACTAGGATCAATTTTTTCATAGCGCGGAACCAAGTAGCTTACACAAATTTAAACCATCTTAACTACCAGCTATCGAGTCTTAAAATGTTGTATGTACCATTCCTCAACGACAGCAATTTTGTAATAGGCCTGTAGAAGGTGGTCACGTGAATTCAAAGATAAATGACCTGGGAATTTAAAAACTGTCAGAAATCAATCTCTAATTATCAGTGTAATTGTAGTCTACATTTCTGAGATGATGACGATGAAAATCTAGATTAAGACTTCGTGATAATCACGGGGTTATACTCACAGTATTGTGACTTTTGGATTAAGTTCAGTCAAAATTGAATTTTTATAAAATTGTTGAGCGATATCCGGCTAGAAGACTAGATTTTATAGTAAGTTCTTTAGTGAAACTACTCAAGTATAAGAAAAGCACTTGAAATTTCTGCTGTGTTCGAATAATTCATGCATATATATATATATATATATATATATATATAACATGGATTTGCAGGAAAAATGTGTTTACTTTTAGGTATAAATATTTACTCCAAGAATACTTGCATATTTCACTAATGTAAAACGAAAAGGTTTGTCATGTAAGAGGGACAAAGTTAGTATAGGAATATAACTGGAGTTGTTTTATTTATGTAGTTTTTTTCCTAATCTAGTCTTTTATTGCTTGCAGTAAGGTCATATGCACAAAACAAGAGTTTGTTATCATTAATTCTTTTTTTTATGATGATTAACTTGTAAGGAAGCATCACAAGAAATAATAGATAAATGCAAGTGCATTGACTTCAAGCGGTAGGTTTCTACATACTCTGATATAAGGGAAATTCATAAAACTGGGAAAGTTTTAGTTGTTTCTCAATCTAACGGATAATAATTACTTTTACGAAGCAATTTATTTTTTTTAAAAGAAAGAAACCACGTATCTTACTATTAAGTATCATAAACCCATCTGAAATCCTTAAATAAATTTTGAATTAAATTTTCTGTGAGTGATATGGAAATCTAAAAGAATACTACTATTCATGCAAGCTTACACTAACTATGTAGAATATTCCTCTTTAGATGAAGGCACATGGAGTTCCTCACATATTTCCGAAGTGATTTCATGAAGCTACCCCGTTAAACCAATCCAGCCGCCAAAGAAACTTCACAGCACAAACAAAATATAAGAAATAAAAACAAAAATATTCATCGTTGGAATCTGAGAGGCGAATGGATGCCGACTGGTGAAATCCTTAAGGGAAACCAGTCGGAAGTGGACTCTCCAAACTGTCAACTGGAGAGTCAATAATCTACTTCGTTATTGTCACCCAGACGACAACCATGAGCACAGCACACTGAGATGTGGAGTAGATATCATGAGGTCTCGAGAGTGTTGAAGGCTCCCTCTCATGCAATGGGAAACAATCTCCTCCACGATCAGGATCATGACAGCAAGATGGATTCAACTCAAAGGGAAGCAAAGTCACAATCGTACACCCTACGAATAATGTGGATGAAGAGAGGAAGGAGGAATTGTACAAACAACTGTAATCAGTACTAGACAAGACACCACTCCAGTTGGTGATGGTGACATCAGAATTCAAATGGATAGGGTGACATGAATGACAGAATTGGAGTGAACAATACAGGAAGGGAACTCATCATGCGTCGAGAAGCACTCGGTGAAATGATGAGTGAGAATGGAGAACTGTTTGCAGATTTCTTCCCACCTAATGATTTGTTGGTTGGAGGCAAGACAGTGTGTACAAACACAAGGGTATTCACAAGGCAGCGACATGGATTCGATTTCACCAGACACCACATCAGGACACACTCAAAATCAGATTGACTTAATTTCAATGTGAAGGAAGTGGAGACACAGCCTACTGGACACAAAGTCAGATCAAGAAGGGGGGCAGATGCAGGGAGGTTCACACCACTCACTGTCTAGTACAAGGAACCTACCTTCAAAATCAGGTTGAACGCCTTCGCAGAAGTTGGTGATGATAGACCACAGTTCATGTTCAACAACCACCCAGAATAGAAACTGAACTCAAGTGAAGGAAGAAACTATGAGCGCATCTTCACGTCAGCCATCAAGACAAAATAGGAGATATCTAGCAACATCCCTGAAGATACCTGTGTGGATGAGCACTGGAACTGTTTTAAAGCTATGTCGGAAGAAACCTGCGTAACCGTATTAGCAAGGAAGAAGAAAGAGGATAAGGAATGGATCTCGATGGACACATGGAAGCTGATTGAGCGGGGAGAGGAGGATGGTGAAGCAGAAGATGAACCAGTGCAAGGATGAACAATAAGAAAAGGAACTGAGTACAATGTGCAATACACTACATGAGACACAGAAGTAAAGAAGAGTGCACGCAAAGACAAAAGACACCTCAACGACACACTGGCAAGTGAAGCAGAACAGGCTGCAGGTAAGAGAGATCTGATAACATCATATCAAATATTCAGGTTACTTGCTGTCTGTGAAGAGATCAACACAGATGAGATCAATAAAAGATGATGAAGGAAATCTAATTACCAAAGAAGAGAAACAACGGAAACGATGGGCTGATCACTTCAAAAAACTCTTGAATCGAACACCACCAGCCGCAACTAGTTCAGAAATACCACCAGCTACCCAGTCACAGAACTACAAATCCTCCGACGAAAGTCGAAGTCCTGAACGCCATCAGGCTACTGAAATGCGAGAAAGCTGCAGGACCAGATGGATTCTGCCAGAAGCACTGAGAGCAGATACAGAGACAACAGCGGACATGTTCACACCACTATTGCAGGAGGATTGAAAGGAAGGAAGGAAGGAAGGAAGGAAGGAAGGAAGGAAGGAAGGAAGGAAGGAAGGAAGGAAGGAAGGAAGGAAGGAAGGAAGGTAGGAAGGAAGGAAGGGTGCCTGCCGTCTGATGGGAAGAAGGGGTACCTTGTCAAACTTCCGGAGAAGGGAGGCCTCAGTGTTTGCAAGAACTGGTGCGAAATCATGCTCATCTACACCGAATCAGAATATTAGGCCGCATCATCCTGGAGAGACTAAAGGATCAACAGGATTGAAAACTACGACCTGAACAGACTGGCTGGCTGTCTGGCTTCGGAAAGTACAAATCATGTAGGGATCTAATTGCAGCGCTGCGTCACGCATCATCATAGAACAGAGTATAGAATGGTAGTCAACTCAACTCAACTCAACCTCAACTTCATCTACTGTCAAAGGGCCTTCGACAGTGTCGATCGAGAAGTAGGTTGAAAGACAGCTGCTTCAAAACTACGGTTTTATTGCCACAAACATTTATCAACCTCATTCAACAGCTATGTGCCATATGATGCTACCTACCAAGGGATTCACAATAGATAGCTGAGTGACGCCTATGAAGTGAAGACAGGAGTAAGACGAGGTTGTCGCCTACTACCACCGATGATCTTCTTGATTGTGTTCGACTAGACTGGATCATGCAACAAACAGTGAGGAGAGAGAAGATGAGGAAACACTGGACCGCGGAAAAGAACCGAGAAGATTTGGATTTCGCCGACAATGATTTATGTCTAATGTCTTGTCGCACAAACTTGAAGATCTGCAGGCGAAAACTTCCAAGTTGACAGAAGAGGCAGGGTAGCAAGGACGGGAGTTCCTTCAGGTGAACGTAGAGAAGACAGAGGTGATGAAGATACACAACCAACAACAACAGCAACAACAAGCACCAATCAACATCAAGAGGAGAAATCTGAAAGAAGTAGCCTGTTCCACCTATCTAGACAGCATCGTTCCAACTACAGGCGGTGGCACAGATGAGGACGTCAAAGTCAGGATCGGAAAAGCAGGCAAGACAGGCGTTCATCAGCCTGAAACCAGTGTGGAGATCTACTGCACTGCACTCAGCATGTGTCGTGAACAAGATGCGGATTTTCAACACCAACGTCAAGTCAGTGCTTCTATGTGATGGTTGTGAGACTTGGCGCGTCACGAAAGGCATTTCCAACAAACTACAGACATTCGTCAACAATTGCCTGTGCTGGCTCGTTACTGAAGATGAGATCAGATGGCCAGAATAACAAGAATAAGCAACAAGGAACTTTGACCTGCCAACGAACCAACCAGGAACCCATCGCTCAACAAATATGCACTGGAAGGAAGTGGAGATGGATTGGGCATGCTCTGAGAAGGCCGACTGGGGACATCACGCGTCAAGCCAGTTGCTGGAGTGGAACCTCGATGGGAAGCGACGAGTTGGGCATCCGAGGTGAGGGTGACATGGAGGAGATTGTGTGAGGAGGAAATGAGAGGTTTTGGGTAGTCGTGGAGCCAGGTTCGAAAGATTTCAGAGAACCGAGTGTGCTGGAGACATTCCACTGTAGCCCTATGTTCTACTAGGAACCCAAGGGACAAATAATAATAATAACACAAAAGAATATGTAGGTAGATGCTCATTGACTCATGAACACGGCATAACTCCAGTTCTCGTCAAATTCCACTCAGCATTTTTACATTTCGTATTTCAAATTTGTGCACAAATCATCTATATCTTTCAATTTCACAATTGTTCCATTTTATTGGTAACTCACTTCAGCAGTTCTCTATACAGTCTTGATGCAAACCAGTTGTTCGTATCTAATTCTTTGTAAGAATTCAGTACTTTTGTGAATCATTGAAACCGGCTTCAGTTTTGCTCCTCCTAATTTGGAAATATTTGTGGTATCGAGATTATCTCATGTACTCATTGAACAGAATTCTCAAAAGGTTTATGAGTACTGAGAATAAATGGAAAGCTTTTAGATTTGCTAAAGTGTTTTCGTAAGCCTAGAAAGTGAATTCAAGCTATCGAGTGGCTGTCAGAACTACAGTTTTTATTTCAATATCAATTCTTCTCGAAAATATTGAGATTCTGAAAGTATTTGACACTTTCGACTCAATGTAAACAGACATATTTGCATTCGGCTATCTCAAAAGTCCATCTGAAGAGTGCTCCGAATTTTAAGCTATCAGATAGAGTTGTACAATGAGAAGACATAAATGTGGTCTGTAAATATATCTTCTTATCGCACAACAAGTTATTTCAATCCATAGAACAATATATAATCCAACGTCTCATATAATCGGCTTGAATTACTACAAAAAAAGACATATTTCTATTTGAAAATAGCCGGTTTTTAAGAAGTCTTTTTCAGGTGGAGGTCTTTTTGAGCTATATGATACTATACAGATGTCTTAAAAGAATTAAAAAACCTGACATGAACTTCGTTTGATAAATTTATTTTAATTTCATTGAGAATCACTCTGAAATTGGTCGTATATCTTTCAGCTAAAATACAACTTTCTTACCTCTGAAGGAGTGTTGATTGACAAGTCTTTAGTTGCTCAACATAATGTCATATTTGGCTTGTTTAAACATCCAGCTACTTTTTTATTTTCATGCACTTTTCACATAACACAACAAGTTATTCGCCATTATATTTAATGACTAGAAAACTTGTGAGGAGGAAAAAAACTGGCTTACAAACAAGATGAAAGCGACATCCTATAAACTGAGTTCAATGTTTGGTGAAATGGAACCACTAGACAAAAATATTCACAATGATGTTGTCACCTTTCATACCTAAGGATGACTCACTAGTATGAGAAAGACATTCTTTTGGATTCTGTCATACTAGCTTGTCATGCAAACTATATCATACGGAAACAGGGGAAACCTTTTTCCAAGAAGGCTTATGTATTTGTGTGGTTCATGTACCAGGAAACACCAAATAAGAAATCAAGTGAGTATGACATTGGCTCACATTGTTGCGGTCATTGGCTACACTTTATATGTAAAAAACCGTGCCTCTCACTTCCGGTCACTTCTACGTTTCGTCAGTCTGGGGTCCTTTATAGTTCATACAACTGTAAGAAGATGCTTTGTCTAATATATTGGTCGTAAGATGCATTGTGTTCCTGTTGTATCTCGCGCTGTCTGGCTTATAAAAGACATTAAAATAAATCCCTTCACTGATAGTTTCTTCCCCCAAGAAAACTAGTAAGAATTACAAATCTGTTCCGATTTACGTTTCTTTGGCGGTAGATTGAAACATGAATGTATCTTTCATGTTATTTTTCTGAACCCAGTCATCCTGTAAACAGTGATTATTGTCACCAAAATGCACGTCCAATATCAAGATTACTACGATGTCATTGCAACTTGACGTACCGGTTTGTAGAAAAACCAACTTGTTGGAAAAATAACCATTATCATTGCACTCTACTTCTTCTTTTGATTGCAAACAGCATATTTTCTAGTGTATACTTTGATTGAAATAATTTTATTTGGCGGAGTGTATTGTTCGACAAATTTTTGGTCTAAAAAAATAAGCTACCTAGCTAGAATTGTCTTAAAATGCATAGAAACTCACATTTTTATCAATAAATTTGGTCTTACATTTGACAAGTATACTCACTTTTGACTCAGTGTAAACTTATCATCCGAAAATTTCTATTCCTAATAGTTCAACAGATAAGATGAAAATATAATTAATACATCGTCACACTTTTACTAAACAATAAGTCAGTCTTGATTTTCTCTACTCTTTTTTTTGTCTTTTATCTTAAAACCAAATGATTAGGTCATTTCGTGACCATTTTGGACATAATTATATTTGAACTAGATAGCTTTTGTTCTGAAGTTAGTAGTTCGCTTCAGTCACGCCTAAATTCACAAGAAATAACGCTAGTCCATGGTTAGTTCATTTGACACTATGAGTCATGTCAGGATATAAATTTTCAGTGAGTGGATTTACTGGTAAGTAAAATGTTAACAAAAGAAGGATATAAATTGTTGAAGTCAAAAACAAGCGACCATAACATGAAAGTATTAACACTTATGTACCAGTGGCATAAATCTCCGCAGTATGCTAATAAATATGGTCTTATGACAGTGGAAAGCTTAAGTGTTGATTAGTTCAGTAAGTGTGACTGAGTGTGTGTGCGCGTAATTCGCGAACTAGTTTAAAGTTCACTTGTCTGGAAAGGTTGCGCATCAAAGAAAAAGGAAGAGTCCAGTGTCTTAAGTGTAAACGTGCATAAATTCAGTTATTTGCTGCAACAAAAATTAAATGACCAATTTTGGGATACATTCTTCAAAGAATAGAACACTTTTATTATTCTTATAATAAATACATCACGTTTAATCATCTGAGGTTACATCAGAAACAGAAAATAAGTAAATTGAGAAATCTTTAGCATTACCTTACTTTCTGTTCCAAAATATGAAAGGTTTTAATCAACTGCCTCGAAAATGAAACGCAAATACAACTTTTAGCTACATGCACCCTAGAAACTGTTTACTACCGCCATAATCAGTATTTCACCACAACTGCCGAAAACTTAAGACTTGGGGCTAACTTGACAGTTGTAAAGGGGTCATTCAGTGTGTTACTATAACATACCTTAAAATTGGTTTCAAAACGTTTGGAAATTAATTAATTCTATGAAGTTTTCCAACGTCGTATATTGTAAATAGGCGTATTGCACATTTGCAAATAGGAATAAAACATTTAAGTTTTTCCGTAGCGCTGAAATAAAGGTTCAAAATTACTGGTTAGATTTTCCTTACATTATCTCCAATTATAACAGAAAGTAATCACATTTGTGTCGTTTTAGTATGGTGCAATATGTGGAAGCTTCACATTTTAAACAGCATAGACATAATGTTGTAGGTAGTGGCGTCTATTAGATGAAAACAGTGGAGACTTTCAGTTTCGCACCACAGAGTATTAGATGGCTCAGTCTTCATTTACATACACATAGAAACATATTTCTGAACATCTTGAAGAGTTAAGGCAAGTGGGGTTAAAGTAGTTCAGAAAAAAGCTTGAAAGCAGCTGCCTCACCCAGGTGCTACAGTCTCCTCACATTCACTTTTTCAAGTCTCTCTTTCAATCTGATAGCAAGCAGTAGCTGTTATGCAGACATTTTTTTATATTTGTCTGATGTTTCATTAGAATATCGAAAGCATATTTTAATTTTGATTTTAAATTCTCTTTATTTGTTTACAGGGATAAAATAACAATGCTTTATGTGATTGTATATCTGCATAAATAATCTAAACACTTTTTAGTATATGAGCAGTTAATAGTAAATATACTGTTTCCTTTGGTTTACACTTTCATTTTTTACTCAACGTCACAATCATTTCGAAAGCAGTTTTTATGGTTACTCTTTAATACTGCAATTAGTGCTCTATTTTGTGTAGTGGTATATTTTGATGCGAAAAAGATTATTTGGTAAGTTAGATTAGAAAATTAGTTGTACTGTGATTAGAAGGTGGATATTAACTGATTAAAACAATGTGCGAAATTGGTTGGTAATAATTCAGGTAATAAAATGAAACACTGTCATAGGGTTACTAAACAAAAAACAACCGTACTTTTTGGTTACATTTAAACGTATAATGTAGTCTAATGTATAAAAATACATACTAAAGCATCTAAACTAATTTAAGCAGATTTTTCAACTGTCAATATTCTTATGGATACCTCCGTTAGTATTCCCAAATAGTCCTGAATATTCCTTTCTTCAGGTATCATTTGCGATTTTCAAGACCTACTAGTCACAACGATCAGTTGGTTTCTTTAATATCTCATCGGCCTCATTAACTGTAAGACATCACTAGCTCTTTCCTAACTTGTTTCTTGATCAGTTTGCTTTCTGATTTCATTATTCCACTTTCCAGGATATGTTGTTTTACCATGCTTTATCAGGGTATCTTAAATTTTTTCTTCACTGCAAATTTCATACCATACAACATTCATTCTTTTGACGCTAAATTTCAATTTATCCACTATAGAGAATTCCTAGTCATGAGTGAAAGCTTCTACAATATATTTTAAGTTTTTTGTCAACTTTTAGTTTACAGCCTAACAATTTGATACGAGTCAAAGCGGTTTAGGGAAATCCAAGAAAAGTAAACATTTCCAAGTATATTTGAAGGTCATTGATGAAAGTATTTTCGGTGGTTATCATGCTTCAGTCAGATTCATTTTTGCAGAAGCCACCGGTTTTTTGACGAAATGACTGTTTAGTCAATTTAATTTTCTATGTTGATGTTAGACTGTGAGAGTTAATCACAAAAAACCTTTAATTTCACCGTCTGATATCAAAATACAGTGGATCTGAGTGCCGCATCATTCTGCTCAGTGACCACTTGTAAAAACTGATTGACAGACTTTGATCAGTATTAGGCAACAAGGACCAGATGGCTACATCTGTGAACAGCTTGTCTAAGATTTCATTTGTACTTTTCTTGACGCACGTCATACAGCTGTTGTCATTTTCCTTCATATACATAAGTTGTATTACATATCTGCTTATCTGTATCCAAAATACTATGACAATCACGTCTTTTGCTAAGCTACATAAACACACTTTCGAAAAATATTACCAGAAATGCATACTAAATAATCTACATTAAACTCAAGCAGGACAGCCAAGAAGTAAACACTGTATTAACATACCGAAACCATAAGGACAATTATAAATATTAGGAGAAAGAAATAAGTGAATATTCATGATTTTCTGAATCCAAATGCATAGTTTAGTAGAAAAATGTAACCTACATGTATTATTTCTTGCAGTTGGATTTCGCATAGATAAAATAAAAATATAGGATAAGTATTTGCTGAAAGATACATTAAATATATCAGTGTAAATTTTGTGCACTGTAGGATGATCAAAAAATTTTTAACGCCAAGTTTACACACAATGATTCGTTTTCATTTTGGTAATATTTCGACCAATGTTACTGCACGTGATCATACCAACAGTTGGAATATTTTAGCAACATTTATTCATACATTTACGATTTGGCGTCATATAAATAGTCTTTACTCATTGTTCGTGAGTCTGTTTGTTGACTATAGTGTTCTATTCGGTTGATAGTTGTTTTGATTTACCTTTGTTGCATGCTGTTTTTAGCGACATATATAATTATGGACTGTTATTAAAACAGTTTTCTCCGATCAAATAACTTAAAGCTTTTGAATGAAAGTATTCTGATTGCTCTTCTATAGAAATAGCCAGTGTACCTCTGATCTGAAAAATTGTGAAGGAAAGCTATTTGAATTTGTTAGTAATTTATAACACTGGATATCTTAATTAAGTTTTAGTATCGGCAGCGGGCTATTGTCAACACAAATCACATAGTATGCTTTGGTCAGTCTATCTTTCGAGTGACTAACTTCCAGAAGAATCTTCTAAATTTTGAAAGTCCAAACAACACTGTACTATTGTTAGATAAGCATTTGACATTTAGATTTATTTGAGAATAATAAAAATTTTCTTTAAGTACGCTGACAACTAGAAAAGTTTCATTCATCCTTATGTCGCGGACTTTGCGACCAATGTTTCTTGATGCATTATTATCCTTCAGTTTATAAATAATCAGAATTAAGTGAACAAATTTCAATAAAGTATGAATGTTCACAAACTGATGAGGAACAAAATGGATTCAAAGTTTTGTTTCTTTGCTTTTGAAATATCTTTTTAAGTAGTACATCGAGTCATAGTAGTTTAGTGTGCTGTTCTATTTAACATTGCAAATCAGTGTAAACATCCCGAAGTCAAGTGTTGTATTTTTGAGCAGAGGAGAAAATTGATATATGAATATTAAAGCTGACAGCTAAAAAATCGCTTTTTGTCGCCAGTTTCAGAAGCTCTTAATGACACTCCAGAATTTCAATTAACAGAGTTAACTGTAGTAAAAATGTATCTGAAAGTTTGGCTTCGAAAGAATGAATCGAACATACATGCTAGTCATGGTGGAAGATATACTTTGTATTCTTGTTCTGAGATGTAAATACAGATTAAATGCGGCGGTTTGCTTAAAATTTGAGCTGGCAAATATTTTCCACTGCAAATACGACATCCAATCGCTGCTGTTGAACTTATTTTAATCACTTAAATGGCTTTGATCTAAATGCTTAACTCTTTCATACTTCACAATTTTTTTTAAACTATCGTTTATTAACACAGAAACGAAGTCAGGAGACTTCATCAAAGGAGATTATAGTCTATTCTTTAGCTTATAGCAATACATGAGATAACTATGTCTGAAACAGTAAGCTCTGAAGGTAGGTTTTGTGCCGCTCAAATTAAAAACCACCAGCAAAAGTTTTATTACTTTTATTGTTCTCCCTTATGCTATAGAGTACCTATAGACTAGATAGTAACGTAACAATAATTGGTCGTCACACATAATTGCTCCCAATGCTGGTATTATTAACATTATTTAGGTGCTGTGATTGTTTTACTTGAAAATAGTGTACAAGGTGTAATTTTGTTAAAATACTACAGACTGGAAATTCCAAAATGCATGAAAGATATTATTAACAATCGAAATAGTCCAACCAGATAATAAAAACTAATAGAAGACAAATCAACGAAGAAAACCTCTTTTTTGACGAATCATTTTCAAAAGCTGTACATCTTAATCGTAGCTACAACAAAATGTATGTATCTATCAATGCCAAATAGGTCATACAAGGTCATCAAAAACAGTTAATGAAGTCATAAGGTGAAAACGGCTAGAAGGTCAAATCAAGGCAACCAAAAACCGCCTAAAGAATTATAGTAAATAAACCAAGAAGCAAATAAACTGTCTTAGGGAAATTACGACCAAGGCGAAATTGAAGATTATATGTATCTCTTCTCAATGCAAAGATCAGGCTTATACCACTTGTTTGCTAAGCCTTCTGCTTTGTTGAGGTGGTGTATACGCACTAGATTTGAAGTGTTTGCTTTTCATTTACATATAGTTTTGAAAGACGATTCTCGTGGGGCACTGTAAACAGACACATTCAAATCTTCAAGAATCGAGCTGCTGTTGCCTTTACATTGTTTTTCAGACAGCCATGTATAGCGCCTTTCAGAGGTGGGTTCGGATACAACACACTTTGTGTGTGTGTGTGTGTGTGTGTGTATGTAATCAGGCCCACAATAGCTATTGAATTAGTAAACACAAATGGAGGCGGCCCAAAGTGGTAGTTTATCCCTTACACACTCTCGAATCGGCTATTGACTGGAGAAAACAATCCGAAGTAGGGAGGAAAAGAACGTCTTCCTCAGTGCTATGCACAGTCGATTATTCAGTTTCTCTGTCAGTGTATCTACCTTAAATCTAATATTCATAAATAGTGTCTTCTTTGGAGCTTGAAGGGTTTATTCTTTGAAATTCTTAGATCTCATGTTCATCTCAATCAATCCTGCAGGATAAGCATTCTCGGTTGACACTCTTCGAAGTACTTCCAGCTTCTCTTTTACTGCATCATCCGTACAAATTCTCCTAATTCGTGCGGACAGTGAATGAATTAGATTTCTTTTTCTGACTGTGGGAACCCAGCTTTGAAGATAACTGTAATAACCATTCCAGGTTTGTTTTCTGTAAATCGATCTCCCTAGGGAACCATCATGTTTTCAGCCCAAAATAACTTCCAGGAAGTGTGTACATGAGTTATTTTCAGTTTTCATGGTAAATTTATTTGAATGATGACATCAATTGGACTTTGTTATTATTTCTTCAGTGGTTACTATCCACCTCTTGGATCGTGGATATATCATCCACGTATCTCTTAAATTGAAGAAAGTGGTGGATCAAAGGAAGTAGTTTACTATTCTCCAGACTGGCCACGAAGCAGTCAGCTAGGAGACAATTCAGTAGCGAACCTTTTACTACTTTATCCATTTGTCGATAAAGTTTGTTGCTAAACCTAAATTGTTTATTAAAGGTACACTGTAAGAGAATTTCCTTCAGATAATATTTAGGAATCCTGTTTCAAGCTTGTTGATCTGAATGTAATCGTATAGAAAGCAGGTTATTTCTGTCAAAGGGACATTCATGAAGCGCGATGTGGCGTCCAGTAATAACATACTTTTCTACACACGTCGACATCTTTTATACAGTCAACGAAGTCGAAGGAATCAAGAGTACTATATTTAGGAATCTGACCTTATTCAGAGTTTTTGTGACGTAATGACTCATCCGTCACTGTTGGATATATATATATATATATATATATATATATATATATATATATATATTGCTTTGACTATGCTTACGTTGAGCAACTTTTGAAAATGGTTCGTCAAGAAGATAATTTTCTTCGCTGAATTGTCTTTCGTTGATATTAACTGCAATTGATTGACTATGATCACTGTATTTTAAAATATAGTTTAGTCACCTTTCTTTTATTCGCCTGATTAAACCAGGCTTGTCCCAGTGCACTTAGAATTGAAAGAGCTCTTTGACCTTCAATCACAGGTTGAAGGCAGTTAAGGTTAATTTGGAAAATGGGCTTCTCGAAGTCAAAGTGGGAAGCTGTAACCCATTGGGTCAACCAAAATGACAGACAAGAATAGTGCTAACGGATGACATTCTGTTGTGTTCATAGTGAACTACGAGTTTACAGAAACCGACAAAATATGAACTGTTGTATTGTAAACAAGTAACCCATTAGTAAAGTACTTTTCATAGTATTTGACGATTTTTAATTTCATTTCCAATGTTGTTGTTAATGCAAACAGCTTATAAACTCTAGACTAAGACGATGCAGGCATTCAGTACTCCCAGGTCTTTATTAGTTGTTACAGTGATGCTGGTTTTTGATCATTCTTGCACTAAACTCCGAATTATACTGTGGGACTTCATTGAAGAAGTTTGAGGACATTCAGAGCCTCGTTTGCGGCTTCTGTTACCTACCAGTGTCATCATTACTTCTGTACTAAATATCATCCTTGGCTTCTAATTTTGGCTCCGCTCTAGGCGAGTTTTACGCGCTGTGGTCGAAGGAGTTCCATTTCACCAAATAACCTAAATAACCCTTAGATAATCAAAATGCTTTGTCTAAACGATAATAAAGACACGTTATGTGAGTAAAAATTTGTCATTTGCCAAATTTTGGTTTTCATTCCGTTGTCTGACTTAAGCGGTCTATGTCGATATTTCAGGAAGAGACTACCATTATGAAATCCGAAACTGATAGTCTGAAGGGGTTGGCTCAAAAAGTTAAAGTGTTATTCCACCCAGCTTTCTTCAGAGATCTTCAACATTGTCCCCCATTTCGTCCTGATGGCTGACTGACGTGAAGATGCCGCTCATAGTTTCTTCCTTCACTTGAGTTCAGTTTCTATTCTGGGTGGTTGTTGAACATGAACTGTGGTCTATCATCACCAACTTCTGCGAAGGCGTTCAACCTGATTTTGAAGGTAGGTTCCTTGTACTAGACAGTGAGTGGTGTGAACCTCCCTGCATCTGCCCCCTTCTTGATCTGACTTTGTGTCCAGTAGGCTGTGTCTCCACTTCCTTCACATTGAAATTAAGTCAATCTGATTTTGAGTGTGTCCTGATGTGGTGTCTGGTGAAATCGAATCCATGTCGCTGCCTTGTGAATACCCTTGTGTTTGTACACACTGTCTTGCCTCCAACCAACAAATCATTAGGTGGGAAGAAATCTGCAAACAGTTCTCCATTCTCACTCATCATTTCACCGAGTGCTTCTCGACGCATGATGAGTTCCCTTCCTGTATTGTTCACTCCAATTCTGTCATTCATGTCACCCCATCCATTTGAATTCTGATGTCACCATCACCAACTGGAGTGGTGTCTTGTCTAGTACTGATTACAGTTGTTTGTACAATTCCTCCTTCCTCTCTTCATCCACATTATTTGTAGAGTGTACGATTGTGACTTTGCTTCCCTTTGAGTTGAATCCATCTTGCTGTCATGATCCTGATCGTGGAGGAGATTGTTTCCCATTGCATGAGAGGGAGCCTTCAACACTCTCGAGACCTCATGATATCTACTCCACATCTCAGTGTGCTGTGCTCATGGTTGTCGTCTGGGTGACAATAACGAAGTAGATTATTGACTCTCCAGTTGACAGTTTGGAGAGTCCACTTCCATTCCATCTGCTCTCGTAGATTCCAACCACTTCTATGTCATACCTTCACATCTCTCTTGCAATCTGAACAATCTTGTAGGTTCACACATGGTGTAGACATTCCATATCCCCACATTTACTCTTACTTTCATCGAGAGAAGCAAAGACACACTGGCCAACTGTTTTCCCTGAAGGATTTCACCAACCGGCATCATTTCGTCTCTCCGATTCCAACGATGAATAGTTTTGTTTTAATTTTTATATTTTGTTTGTGCTTTGAAGTTTTGTTAGAGGTTACTTTAGTTTTCCGGAGTAGGTTTGCTAGACGTATGGCCAACCTTCCCTCTTCATCTAGGCTTAGGGCCGGCTACGAAACTACTGATCTAGTTAACCAGGCGAGGTTGAGAGTTTGGTTCAATTGCTAAAATAATAAAAACGCTGCAATTACATATCATTCACAATTTGAGGTGGAAGATTTTGGTATGTTCATGATACAATCATGATACAAGAAGTAACATCCTTAATATCTCTTTCGGAATACTTTGCTTTGTAATCGGGTACGCACAGTTTTGCATTCGGGATGAAGAAAAGCCACCGAACTCAAAAATGTAGGGTGTACCTTCAGACTTGTATTTCTGTCTGTGATGCAAGTCAGTATCATTTTGCTCAATAAGAATGTATTCTGTAAGATTGCAGTACTGCTTCTGTTCAATTTTCCAAATTTCTTAAAATGTACTCCAGTATTTAATTAACTAAGACAGTTGCCATTCAAATGTGGTGGTTGATTTCAAATGATTTTTAGTTTATACTAGATAGTACAAGCTTGATTACTACTTGTTCATTACCCAAATTATTTACTTTAGCCACTGTTAGGGTTTCATTTGTTTAGTAGGAACGTGAATGACACCTATACGAGTTGTCAAGACAACTTCAATATTGTTAACATTATACGCATTCTTTACTAATGAGGGCCGACAGGAAGGACAGATAAGTTTGCCTGTATACGGCAGGCAGCTCTACCAATTCCTGTGTGAACATATGCAACAAAACCTTGCGTTTGACATATGCTTACTTTTTAAAAAAGATATTCATGAAGCAAGTCAGGTATTCTGGTTGGGAGATAAATCTTACAGAATTAAAACCTAAAGTTATAACACTTGAAGATTCACCACTGGAACCTTAACAAACCAATTTTTTTTTCTTGAATCTAAACGGAATGAGGTTTGAGCTAGGATATATAAAATTTCACTTCATAGTTATGGTTTATGGTTTATTAAAGGGTATAGTGAATGTGACACAGACGTTACTGAGCAATAACCGGTTTCATTGAGGGACTTTTTATGACTGCAAGAATATTATACTCTGAGAGGCGATCAGAGTTTCATCATATCTTACCTATTTGTCCTCTTTCTTGTGTTAATGACTGTCAAATTAGTTTGCAGTATGATGAGATCAGGCCCATTGTAATGGAATAAACAAACATTTTTACTATTTTGGTATTTGCATTTCTCAGCGAATGTAAAACAAAATAAACTTGTTTCAGCAAACCAATTTATTTTATTTACATTCACTGAGAAATCCAAATACCGAAATAATGAATATCATTCACCTAATGCCCAATTTTTTTCAAACCGTCAAATCCCTACTTGACTTAGATATCTATAAACCAGTTTTCTGACGAATATATATTACCGTCCGTTTGCCAGTCAGTGAAAAGAAATCTGACAAAGATCAAATGGATATGTTTTACATGAATAGGAGGTTACATAATCCCGCATGCAAATCAGATTTCAGTTTAAGTCTGCCTACAAGCAGCCTTATAATGATTACGTATGCTCTACTGGTGTGTGTCTGCTTATACCCAAAAAGTTGTTTTACTCGCCGTAATATGCATGAAACGCAATCAGACTATCTGTTTATAATATACAAAACCAAGCGATTCATCTACCATGCATAGTATTCTACATATAACTAATAACAGGACAAATAAAAGGGGTACATATAATTTTTTGTCTTTATTACAATATGAATGGGTATTTTTATGGACACTATCCAGTCAAGGAGATAGAAGGCGAAAATACTAGTTGTTTCTCAGAAGAATGGAGAAAAATGAAACAGAATATCAGCTACTGTATTACAAAATATAAGTGAATGAATATTTAGCTATAGCTTTCACTCTTGAATTCAGAGATTTAGTCTAAGCATAGTTGAAGTTTTTTCCCATATGTTTTGCGAAATGCTTTTGTGAACTGCTGGACGTGTGCTTCAAGCGGTCAGGCACGATATCATGATGTGGTAGAAATATACAGATGGAAAGATATTCAAAATGTAATTTAAGCAAATGCAACTTAAGAAAATATTGTCCGAATGTTTTGGAATTGCTTAGCGTGTCTGTAAAGAGATAACTGCAATGAACTGAAGCACAAGGTCAGGTATATATATATATATATATATATATATATATAATTCATGTATGAGTAAATTACAAGTTCAATTCACGATTTTAAAGTAAATTGGTCACCGTAAAGGCAAAGGTTTATTGAACATTTAGGGTAAGCACACAGATGTTCATTTTCTATTTTGGTTACTCTTGTTAATACGAAAATATTGAAAGTTCACATTAGTATGAATATCAAAATCAAAGTCTGGCTGGAAGCTTGGCAGAAACCTTTTACAAAGCTATCAAAAAGTCTAAGGTAGACATGTCATCCATCTATAAAGTTATTTATTTGGTTTTCATGATATTAAGAACAGACTTTTCGAGGATAACTGTGACGAAATCTCCAGACGGGATTCTGATGATATGCCTCTTATTTAATTAGGCTGAAAAACTGTAAGATATTTTGACTATAAGGCCAGACAAGTCATCTCTAACAAAGTATAAGTTTGCAGACATCATACTGTATGCTCACATACTTCCTATGATATTTTTAAACTTCGTTTAAACTCAGACTAGATTCTGTTGTATCCTCTCCATTTCATAGTACATACTTGTAAAGCGTTTCGTAGTCGCCTGTATTGGTGAGAAAAATTCTGTTGTTATTGTGTTTTTTGTTTTATTTAACGAGTCCGATTAGATATGCTCATACACTCATTCCTTGTGAAAGAGCAGAGAGTCCGGTTTTCACTTGTAAAACTACTTCTAATACACTTGACAGAACGCGCTGAAATAATCAAAAACTTATCACACGGGAAATAAAGTTCAGGTGGAAAAGAAACATCCAAAAAATATCTCATGCAGAAAAGTGTATCAAGAATTGAAAAAAATGTTTTTTTCGTCTTCAGTTTTAGATTTTTCTAATTTGTACAATAAACGGATCGAAATTGGCCTCCCATTTTCCAAAAAAGACGATTAAACATATGAAGAAATCATTTAGAGCCTTATTTTTTATCTTGTTGAACGTGTACATTTTCTATCTTCAGTAAGAGAATAAAAGCGTTCCTATTTTGTTCTTTTTTATCTTGAAGTATTACTATGCATTGACTGTCAACATAGAAAAACAATGTCAAAGTAAACTGTTTCATATGTTGAAAGAATTTTTAACAGAAAACGCTTCTCAGCAATAAGCGATAAACTGTAAGGTATTTAATTACATACTGGTATAACGTCAGTTGTGTGTGTGTTTTCGTTCACTTAATTGTTCGCAGTGAAGGGTATAAACGTTTATCCATTAAACAGTGTGATACAAGTAAAAATAAGTAGGAAACAAGTTTGTTTTGATCGCGGGTGTACTAACGTTTCGTATCTGACTATTTTGAAGCTATTTATTTACCAATGAGGGAAAATTGGAGTTAATTCTGATCGAAATTAATGCTTTGATATAAATAGACAGTCTATTCTACTAGTATTATTAAGGTTGTAATTATTCGAAGAATTTGTATGCCATTTCATGTTTGAGATTTTGACTGGGAACGCAGAAAATTTGACTTCGTTAATAGAATTTGTTTTATATGAAGTTTTAATGGTCCTCCAAAAAAGGTTGTAGATTCACTCGTGCCTAATCACAGTTACGCACCTTTGAGATTAAAAACCTGAAAATATATATAAAATATTTATCAAATGGTTAATTTTTATTGAATCTTGAAAAGACATTAGTTGAATTTTGAATCTAATGGCAATCTTAGCTACGTGAAATACCTAAACATCTTGCTTTCTCAAACAGTATCCGGGTTCGATTCTTCCCATCAAAGCTCTGCTATAGACAATAAGAAGATGCACAACAGGAGAAACTTGTTTGTAACAGGTATAGTCAGTTTTTAGTGTTCGATTTAATAATATTTCTTGTTAGCCTTTAGTATTATTCCATAAGGATGTCTTGCTATAAGGAAAGGCTTTAACTACTGGGTGAATCTGTGGAAAAGCATTAGTGCACATTTCACTTCCTCTTTGACAGTGTGAAGATTGTGTAATTTAATAAGCTGATTCAATGAAATAGCTTCTTTTATTTACTATTTTCCAAACGTGTAATATGAACAGTTGCAATCTGATTTGTAAACAGTGTATTCCAGAAATTAAAAGTCTTACATTCTTTACAATGCAAAAAGAAAATGTTCAATGAATATTTACATGTTGTGTCTGTTTCAGTATAAAAGTCATCGTTATGATACATCAAATAAAAAGATCTAATACGATTTGGACAAAATATGCACATTCGCAACATAACATTTATCATAATATCTGGTTCAGAAAATCCTTTTTTAAACTCTACTGATAGGAATTATAGACCACCAAGTCTGCAGACAGGGTAAGATGCAGGGTTGTCCAAGGTTTTTAGCGCACTTCTAGGTAGGTAAATGTCATTTAAATTGCTATGCTAACTGTGTGCTGCACGGGACATATTGCTTACGAACGGTCAATGGAGATTCATCAAAAGTGTATTTACATGATAATATATGCACATGTACTAATGTACACGTCACATAGTTTTTGTCAAATGAATGAATGATATAAACCGACAATCCAATGCATGTTTAATATAGCAGGTATTACTGTTTACTCGTTGGCGGCTTAAATTGGTTGGTAGAACTGAAGAAGGTGGGTTGGGTTCAAACTTATCAGTCGCTGAGTGGAAACTGAGTATATTGAACCCTAGAACAAAAAATAACAAGTACTCAGTATAAGTAATCATTCATATCACATGTTATTTACACTAATGTACAATGTTTTCCAGATCATGTCTAAATCATGAGACAAACTGGCAGTCATAAGTATACATGTTTTTATTTTTTTAATGGGACTACAATTTTAGTGATGACGAATAACCTAACCAATCGTTCTCATTTATTTCACAACAGAAAGTCTATATATTTGTTGAAGTTGTAAACAACATACTGAATTTTTTTAAAAATAATCCCATTCAAGAATGTAATTCCAAATCACACTTTCCATGCACCTATTTGAAAATTAATCAAACTCATATGCTAACTGGCAACTTACACAGAAACTAATTGAAAGCATAGTGACAGTAGTTACACATTGTGGGTGTAAATTTATTTTACTTAAATTCGTTTTTCTGTTAAATGAAAGTTAACTCCCTCTAAATATGTTTCTAAGGGATTAAAAAATGCTCATACTCCTAATAGTCCGGATTCTTGTTCAGTGACACTTACCCATGTTCATCATCAGTTTTATTACGGGATACAAAACACAGGTCCAATTTTTACCCTACCTACATAACACATGATATTTCATTTTCTTCTTAAAGGTAATGGGTGTTATTTATTATTTATTTGTCCCTTGGGTTCCTAGTAGAACATAGGGCTACAGTGGAATGTCTCCAGCACACTCGGTTCTCTGAAATCTTTCGAACCTGGCTCCACGACTACCCAAAACCTCTCATTTCCTCCTCACACAATCTCCTCCATGTCACCCTCACCTCGGATGCCCAACTCGTCGCTTCCCATCGAGGTTCCACTCCAGCAACTGGCTTGACGCGTGATGTCCCCAGTCGGCCTTCTCAGAGCATGCCCAATCCATCTCCACTTCCTTCCAGTGCATATTTGTTGAGCGATGGGTTCCTGGTTGGTTCGTTGGCAGGTCAAAGTTCCTTGTTGCTTATTCTTGTTATTCTGGCCATCTGATCTCATCTTCAGTAACGAGCCAGCACAGGCAATTGTTGACGAATGTCTGTAGTTTGTTGGAAATGCCTTTCGTGACGCGCCAAGTCTCACAACCATCACATAGAAGCACTGACTTGACGTTGGTGTTGAAAATCCGCATCTTGTTCACGACACATGCTGAGTGCAGTGCAGTAGATCTCCACACTGGTTTCAGGCTGATGAACGCCTGTCTTGCCTGCTTTTCCGATCCTGACTTTGACGTCCTCATCTGTGCCACCGCCTGTAGTTGGAACGATGCTGTCTAGATAGGTGGAACAGGCTACTTCTTTCAGATTTCTCCTCTTGATGTTGATTGGTGCTTGTTGTTGCTGTTGTTGTTGGTTGTGTATCTTCATCACCTCTGTCTTCTCTACGTTCACCTGAAGGAACTCCCGTCCTTGCTACCCTGCCTCTTCTGTCAACTTGGAAGTTTTCGCCTGCAGATCTTCAAGTTTGTGCGACAAGACATTAGACATAAATCATTGTCGGCGAAATCCAAATCTTCTCGGTTCTTTTCCGCGGTCCAGTGTTTCCTCATCTTCTCTCTCCTCACTGTTTGTTGCATGATCCAGTCTAGTCGAACACAATCAAGAAGATCATCGGTGGTAGTAGGCGACAACCTCGTCTTACTCCTGTCTTCACTTCATAGGCGTCACTCAGCTATCTATTGTGAATCCCTTGGTAGGTAGCATCATATGGCACATAGCTGTTGAATGAGGTTGATAAATGTTTGTGGCAATAAAACCGTAGTTTTGAAGCAGCTGTCTTTCAACCTACTTCTCGATCGACACTGTCGAAGGCCCTTTGACAGTAGATGAAGTTGAGGTTGAGTTGAGTTGAGTTGACTACCATTCTATACTCTGTTCTATGATGATGCGTGACGCAGCGCTGCAATTAGATCCCTACATGATTTGTACTTTCCGAAGCCAGACAGCCAGCCAGTCTGTTCAGGTCGTAGTTTTCAATCCTGTTGATCCTTTAGTCTCTCCAGGATGATGCGGCCTAATATTTTGATTCGGATGTAGATGAGCATGATTTCGCACCAGTTCTTGCAAACACTGAGGCCTCCCTTCTCCGGAAGTTTGACAAGGTATCCCTTCTTCCCATCAGACGGCAGGCACCTTTCCTTCCTTCCTTCCTTTCAATCCTTCTGCAATAGTGGTGTGAACATGTCCGCTGTTATCTCTGTATCTGCTCTCAGTGCTTCTGGCGGAATCCATCTGGTCCTGCAGCTTTCTCGCATTTCAGTAGCCTGATGGCGTTCAGGACTTCGACTTTCGTCGGAGGATTTGTAGTTCTGTGACTGGGTAGCTGGTGGTATTTCTGAACTAGTTGCGGCTGGTGGTGTTCGATTCAAGAGTTTTTTGAAGTGATCAGCCCATCGTTTCCATTGTTTCTCTTCTTTGGTAATTAGATTTCCTTCATCATCTTTTATTGATCTCATCTGTGTTGATCTCTTCACAGACAGCAAGTAACCTGGTTATTTGATATGATGTTATCAGATCTCTCTTACCTGCAGCCCGTTCTGCTTCACTTGCCAGTGTGTCGCTGAGGTGTCTTTTGTCTTTCCGCACACTCTTCTTTACTTCTTTGTCCAGTGTGGTGTTTTATGGATTGTGTTCGGTTCCTCATTACGTTGTTCATCCATACACTGCACAGTTATATAGGTTTCTTTCCATATATTTATATATATTTAGATATATATGTATATAAAACTTCAGTATGGACTTAGTGCTGAGAATGTCGTCTAGCGAGGCGATGAAATTTCCCATGGCTAAGCAACCCAGCTCAGAGAACACAATACAACAGGATGGATCAAGCACATTTTAGATTCTTAAGCGAGGAGGGATATTGAGTGTTTTTAGAAAAAAAGCAGTGTACACGATTCAAATAGGAATCAGTGTTTTGATTTATTTCAAGTAGTTATAGATGAGTTCCTGATGTCGATTAAGGAGAAAGTGGAGCCAAGGAATAATAATAATATCTGCTTTATTCTAAACAACACATAAGGTACTATGTGCAATCTGCATCTTTTATTATTTCAACAACCTCATTCCCTGTACAATACCTCCAAGACGAACAATCATTGAATCCCTTATCAACAACAACAGCCACAATGTGAAACAGGCACTAAGAATTACATTGGCAATTGGTTTGCATTGGTGAATGAATCGAAAACCGAGCGTAATTCAGGGGGTGGTAGTTGATTTAGCCAGTACTTAAATCTGTATTTCTATACAGTTATCAAAGAAACAGTAATATACTGCATTTCTATGCGTTTATGAGCCTATATCTTATGGGTATTGTTGTTTCTTTGTTTTATTGTTTGCTTGAAAAGCAGAAGTTTGAAATCCCTAATCGTTTCCAGAAAAATTCATAAAAGTTTTTAAGTTTCACTTATGAAACTGATTGGTTTATATAACTATCAAAAGAAAACACTGAAACTCATCGTTTGAAAAAAATAAAATATACAGAATTATATGTCGGCTTGGATACATAACGAAAATATCTTACTCCAAAACTTCCTTAAAATATGTTGATTTTTCGTTCTGTTAGATAACTGCCAATCTAGTAGCTTACTTCGAATACCACAGGTAAAGTTTCTAGGAACCTTGGACACCCTGCGAAGTAGACAGCTGCTTCTCAGAAGTTCTTGAGACTAGCACTACCTGTTATTTAAGCAAATTTAAAAGTAAGTGCTTGTATGGTATCGAAATGCATTATTCAGTGGTCAGTTAATGTACTGATTGAGTTTACAAATGTAGAATTGTTGAATTCTTCGTTACTGAGAGGATCAAGCACAGACCCAATATAAAGAAAAACTTACTCATCACTGGAATCGAGGAGATGAAATGACTTCGGTTGGTGAAAGCCTCCTGGAAGGTCCCTGAACGATCCTGCGTGGAAGAACATTGGACTTCTTTGAAAGTTTTGTGGAAAGAAACCTACATAGCTGTGCAGTGTATGGATGAACAACGTAATGAGGAACCGAACACAATCCATAAAACACCACACTGGACAAAGAAGTAAAGAAGAGTGTGCGGAAAGACAAAAGACACCTCAGCGACACACTGGCAAGTGAAGCAGAACGGGCTGCAGGTAAGAGAGATCTGATAACATCATATCAAATAACCAGGTTACTTGCTGTCTGTGAAGAGATCAACACAGATGAGATCAATAAAAGATGATGAAGGAAATCTAATTACCAAAGAAGAGAAACAATGGAAACGATGGGCTGATCACTTCAAAAAACTCTTGAATCGAACACCACCAGCCGCAACTAGTTCAGAAATACCACCAGCTACCCAGTCACAGAACTACAAATCCTCCGACGAAAGTCGAAGTCCTGAACGCCATCAGGCTACTGAAATGCGAGAAAGCTGCAGGACCAGATGGATTCCGCCAGAAGCACTGAGAGCAGATACAGAGATAACAGCGGACATGTTCACACCACTATTGCAGAAGGATTGAAAGGAAGGAAGGAAGGAAAGGTGCCTGCCGTCTGATGGGAAGAAGGGATACCTTGTCAAACTTCCGGAGAAGGGAGGCCTCAGTGTTTGCAAGAACTGGTGCGAAATCATGCTCATCTACATCCGAATCAAAATATTAGGCCGCATCATCCTGGAGAGACTAAAGGATCAACAGGATTGAAAACTACGACCTGAACAGACTGGCTGGCTGTCTGGCTTCGGAAAGTACAAATCATGTAGGGATCTAATTGCAGCGCTGCGTCACGCATCATCATAGAACAGAGTATAGAATGGTAGTCAACTCAACTCAACTCAACCTCAACTTCATCTACTGTCAAAGGGCCTTCGACAGTGTCGATCGAGAAGTAGGTTGAAAGACAGCTGCTTCAAAACTACGGTTTTATTGCCACAAACATTTATCAACCTCATTCAACAGCTATGTGCCATATGATGCTACCTACCAAGGGATTCACAATAGATAGCTGAGTGACGCCTATGAAGTGAAGACAGGAGTAAGACGAGGTTGTCGCCTACTACCACCGATGATCTTCTTGATTGTGTTCGACTAGACTGGATCATGCAACAAACAGTGAGGAGAGAGAAGATGAGGAAACACTGGACCGCGGAAAAGAACCGAGAAGATTTGGATTTCGCCGACAATGATTTATGTCTAATGTCTTGTCGCACAAACTTGAAGATCTGCAGGCGAAAACTTCCAAGTTGACAGAAGAGGCAGGGTAGCAAGGACGGGAGTTCCTTCAGGTGAACGTAGAGAAGACAGAGGTGATGCGGATGCGCAACCAACAACAACACCAGTCACCAATGACCATCAACGGGAAACCTAATTGAAGTATTCTCTTTCAACTACCTAGCTACCTACCTACCTACCCATGGGTGCATCGTTTCAACTAAAGTTGGCGGCACAGACCAGTATGTCAAAGTCAGCTTCGGAAAAGCAGAACAGGTCTCAATTAATCTGAAACCAGTGTGGAGATATACTGCACCGCACTGCCCTGCACTACACTGAGCATAAAGATTGAACAAGATCCGGATTTCCAACAGTAATTCAGTCAAGTAAGTCAGTGCTTCTATGTGATGGTTCAGAAACTTGGCGTGTCACGAAAAGCATTTCCAAGAAACCACAGACATTCATCATCTGCTGCTGCCTATGCTCGCTCGATACTGAAGATCGGATAGGCAGAAAGAATAAGCAACAAGGAACGCTGGCCGGGCAATGGACCAACCAACTAAGAACCTATCGCCCAAGGAATATACAGAAGAAAGTGGAAATGTATCAGGCATACACTGAGAAGACCGAATGGGGACATCATGCGTCAGATCAGGCCAAGCCCTCGAGTGAAATCCAAAGGGGAAACGACGAGTTAGGCGTTCCAGCTGAGAGTGACATGGAGGAGATTATGTGAGGAAGAAATGAAAGCTTGTGGGTAGTGGTGGAGGGAGGTTCAGAAGACTGCAGAGGAGATAGTGCAATGGCGACGAGCTACTGAAGCCCTATGTTCTTCTAGGTACCCAAAAGACAAATAGTAATATTTCGGAATCGTAAGATGTTTGCGATTAGCCATGTTTATTTCTGGACTGTGAGGAAGATTCCTGGCTGTTGAAAAACTATTGCTTCATGTATTATGGTGATTTTTGAGGGGAACTGTCGTGCAATCTTGATTAAGAAGCAACTTTGGATATTTGAAGCTTAATAATTGTTAGTGATTAAATTTTGAAGGTTTGTGAGATTTATTTTTGAATTGAAATTTGTTACTCATCACTAATTGACATCATTAAGAGAAGCACTTAAAACTGTGAGCACTTGACGGTTGTTCCGTTTTAGTATAGGATGCCTTAGCAGTGCGCACGTATGACCCGCTCGAGACCGAACCAATTGTGTCGCCACTGAGCTTTTTGCATTAGATTCCGCCAACTCACATTTTCCTACTTCTCTTAGTTTCCAATATGGCGTGAACTTCATCTAGTTTCCTCACGTCCGACTTGGCTCTTCCCACCGGTCACGGTTTCTCATGAGAACTTCAGGAAATCTCATCTCAAAGCAAGCAGTATTAGGAGTATGAAAATGTTAACCATTTGAATCTTGGCCACTGTCTCACTGGTAACGTGTTCTCCACGAAACTTTAAGTTCCGTGGTACGGACAGCTAAGATGTCCTACACCAGGACAAATAAGCTGTCCATTTGTCACAGGCTTTCAATGATTCACCAGCAGATGTCAGTTTGTAATCAATACCGGCCTGAAATTATCAATGAGTCGATTCACTCTTCTGCCACAGAACAACATTCGACCTTATTTGACATGATGATAAAAGAATAAGCATAACTGCTCACACAAGCATGTACATTTGGGAAAACAGACCTCTATTTAGTACATCAATGAATATTATTCTTTTGTGATAATAACTGAATATAAATCATTATGACTCCATAGTACTGTTTTGTGATATCTTTTTAAAATCGTAAAATGTTTTTTACACGCAGTTAGCATACACTTTCTTATGCAATAGAATACATAAGTTTCTGTGTTTACTTCTGTAGAGAATGGCAGAATTAGTAAGAGTGAACTTTGACTAGTTAAGTATCAATATTTATAAGAAAAAATTACAGATAATACATTCTGAATTTATAATAAATAAAAAAGTATTACCTCTGAACAATCACCACCACTTGAAAAACTGCTACAAACTAGAAAGTCATGACAAAAAATCTCCTAATCTTCAATGCCTTCTACAGCAGAACTAATATCACACTAGTGTTCTAAATGTAATATATTTATGGACCATAACCAGCAGTCAATAACATAAAGTTCAGAGAATGACTGAAAAATGTATTGATTACAAAAGAAATGAATGTTTAAGTGGAGGTATTCTTTAAGTAAAAATTATTTGTTACAAGGATTTCTTTTGGCAAACCACACTGAAAGATTTCTATAGGGTTCATATACCTCAGGAAAAGTGATTACTCATCATAGATAACGTTGATTTCTTTCCAGAGTAAAAGGACGTTACCCAGGTGATAAGATGCCGGTCAAAGGATCACTAGGCTTTCGTTTTCGAGGAATAACGACTTTTCGGTTACATTTTGTGAAAAACTATCTTCCTTGCTGAAACCAAAATCTGGTTGATTTTTTCACCAGTTGGTAGGACGGATAACTTTAACAAGTGTTTCAGAAGTTCAAAACTATCAATATAAGTGACTTTAAGGGCCACCCTAGCAACTGTAAGACAACCGATTATTTTTTTCTATAGAAAAACTTACTTTAGTACCGAAATAAAGTTGCACGACTGATTATTTTAGTTGGTGCTAGGATGGTCTTGAGGATCACTACTCTTGTTACGGCCCATATTGCAATCACGTTTTTCCTAAAACGTAGTCGGAACTAGTTTATGAAGGTCAGGTTTCTCTAATATTTTCCACTAAGTTGCTAGACTTTTATTCTAAGTTAACCAGGTTTGGATATTACAACTCAAATGTAATCATGTTAATCATAAACTTCCATACCTAGCCAGCATGCTTACAGAAATTGAAATGTGAGTACTATTTGGATCGCTCATAGTTTACAAAGAAAATGTTGATAAGATTTCGGAAAACCGCTGCAGTCTGACAGTATGAAAAGTTTTCATTCTGTGTTATATTACTATAGGTTTCCGAATCTGATAAGTAGTCTGTTGCTTTTTTATTTTAGAAGAAGAGAGAAACGTACTAGACAAAATGCTTCACTAGAATGCTTATCTACAGGATCGTGCTTGTCTTTTTGCTAAATTCTAACGGAATCTTTTCTCTCGATCTGCCTGAGGAAAAACCAGTACAAAAGACAGAAAACTTGGCCATAGGTGAGTCGATTTGCATTAGAAATTCTTTCGAAAACAATATCACGAATTTCCTAAAATCAGATCTTGGAAAGATTTTTATATAATTATTTCTTCATCCACCAAGGACGTCAACAAATTACTAATTACCTGAAGTAGTAATTACAATTTAAAGTACAACTTACTTTCTCTCTGCTGTAATGTTCTACAAATCGGATGCATGGAAAATTTATTGAATTGATTTACAAGCCATCCACACTTTTGCATATTTTAGTTTTTCGAAAAAGTTTCATTACCTAAAATACAACCAAATTTAGTGGAATGCGTAAATAACTACCGATCATCAGAACTTCTTAATATTTGTGAATTACTATAATGAACTATAGCATAAGTCAAAGTTTAGGTAGGTAGTTTCAAACCACTCACTTTTTATAGACAATAATCAAAGGGGAAAAATAGTCACCGTTTACTCCCAATATTGATTTGTTTTCAGTGAGAAGTTTAAAAAATGAAATGATATTAAATGGATTACCGGAAGCGGTCAATACCTAATAAAGTTCTACCCAGCTTTTTGAATACTATTTAGATTACTACAATCAGATAGCTGTTTCGCATGAAGAAAACATTGCAGATTATGGCCTAAACTTTAGAAAATATTATAGTATCACGTTTCTGTTGGATCCAAATGAGAAAAGATCACTGAAAGAAGCTTTAATCCAGTGTAATTTCACTTTCAGCAGGCAGCAGGACTAAGTAAAGAGCCTACAAAAGAATACTGTATAATAATAGCATGATGATTTCTTGCCTGAAGTAAACATAGAAAACTAATTCATTCCACTACCTTGAATTAAAGGAAAACTGAACACAGACTCAAGTCTCACATACTGAGATGATAATTCATCAACAAGACATTGTTTGGTAGTGTCATGGTAGCTGCAGATGTATTAGGTGTTTTTTTGAAAATAATTACCTCATAAGAATGATTTTGACAATATTGCTGTGTTATAAATAATTCCAGTTGTGCAATCAGTAATTTCTAAACATTCTACCAATCAACGTGCAGCTGCACTGCAATACGTTACAATAAAGTTACTTCTTGATAGTAGAATGAAATAAATGACAAATGAAAGATGACAATTTAGTTTGCTAGAGACGAATTTAACATTTATTTTCAAATTTTAACCTATTCCTTCTTTACAACAAAGTAATGACCGACATGCTAAAGAGTGGAGATGAGCTATTTACTTCCATTTTTACCAACAAATTCCTAATTTAATGGAATCCACGGAACAAACTTAAAATATTTTTCTTACAAATAATTAGGTTTGAAGTTAATGTTTACGAATCTATGTAGATATCTGGTACTTATTTTTTAAACTAATATTTGATTTTCATATAGTTAACTACTTGAAAACATAGTTTTTGGAGGATACTTACAACCATTAGTCACATTAGATCGTTACATTGCTGTTTTGCGTAAAATTCCGGTCGCTGAGCATTCACAGTGTATTGCAATTGAAGTTGAGTAGTCAAAAGAAAACATCTTAATCATGTTTTATATTTCATTTTCGTTATTAGCCCAGTATCTTGTACAATCTCAAGAAAAAATGTTAATTCAACCTCTAATGGATCCATTGTATCAGTGATGGAGCACGTCTTTCAGAACTGCTCGCAATGTTTGTTAATTGAATGCAATATTTGAAAACTTATATAAAGCAAAGTGTCCTAGTAACTACTAACAACTGTAAAACTGAGCTTGTTTTCTGGTCATACTTCCGCATATCCAATACTTTGTGTTACTCATCACATGTTTATATATATATATATATATATATATATATATATATATATATATATATATATAATGCCAGTTATTTTTAGCACAGGGTGTGGACATTTACGGTTAGTTAAGTTTTTTGTTGGTAATTTTTCTGTTTCATGTTTCGTCGTCACCACTGCATCAAAGGTCCACAAGAGAGGGGAATGACTGGTTTTGGCTGAGTTTAACTTGATCCACCATTTGAGGAGTGAGTGGGTGCATATTTGACCTGACTGATCGGCTGTATCTAGTTTTCCCACAGGTGTGTAAACAAGTTACTGGGAACAACTCACTGCAGATACCTTATTGTAGTAAGGTCAAATATGGTTTGCTGAACTTTGATGACAGGGTACCGGGTTAAATAGCTGATGAGTTCTTTATATCTATGATATCAAAGTAAATCTATCATTTTACCCTTCTTTATCACTTGATGTCGATGTGTTCTTTATACTGAAATGCAGTAAATTTCATCAAAGATTTTTACACTAATTTCATCAGTTTTCAGCTATTGAAAAAGAAAATGAGCATATGAAACAGGGACATTTGGGTCATGTTATGTCAGCAGAAAGATTTCAGTTTTCATCCTGAAGATAAATTATCGTTTGTGTAGTTTTTTAATTTAAAGTAGAATAATAGCTAGTCAGTTAGCTATCAACAAATATACAAATCGGAAGTAACTGAGCTGAAAAACGGAATCACTACTTTGTAACTTTTGAAATAACTTTGACTTTCTGTCTTATTGTCTGCCAGCTTATTACGCTTTTGTGATAAAATATGAACATAATGTCATAAAACACTGGGCATGGTTAACGGAGTTCATAAATAAGCAGTTTATTACGTTTAAGCCCTCATGATGCATCCCATCAGTTTACTTAAATCACTTATCATTCGTAGTTAACTAGAAGTGACGTTTGATCGGTCAGGTTTTTTCAACTCGTTTCATCCATTTGATTTCTTTTTGAAATATTGATGCCATACGAAACTATGTGAACGTATCAAAAATTATTCATTACTTAATGGGTTACCGAAAATCTGTGTAGGTATATGTGTATCAGAAAAGATTTCCATTGAGACATTCAAAAACACAAATGTTATTCAGCGAGGGAAATTTTATTCCCGACAAATCATTTTTAGCAGCTGTACAATCGTATTTGGTGTAAAGGGAAATAAATAGATTAGTCTGTTATTCGCTAGTAGGTCAACACATCAATAATAATTCTAATCAATAATTGGAGTACAGCATTGTGAAGCGGAAATTTGGGAACCACTTCAACACTGCGGTTTTATTGCCACAAACATTTATCAACTTCATTCAACAGCTATGTGCCATATGATGCTACCTACCAAGGGATTCACAATAGATAGCTGAGTGACGCCTATGAAGTGAAGACAGGAGTAAGACGAGGTTGTCGCCTACTACCACCGATGATCTTATTGATTGAGGTCGACCGGACTGGACTAGATCATTCAACAAACAACTGTGAGGCTTTAGAAGATGGGCAAATGGAGGCTGGGCCGGTGAAAAGACCCCAGAAGAAGATTTGGATTTTGGTGATGATGATTTCTGTCTAACGTCACACAGGCTTAAAGATCTGCAGGCGAAACTAACAAGTTGACAGAAGAGGCAGAGTAACAAGGACGGCATCTTTTAGTTGCATAGAATACTAATCTGTTACTTTCGTTAAGGTATCATAGTATGTAAAGTCTACCGTTATTTATCTAGCATAAGCTGCAAGTATGACTTTCGTTAATTTGAATGGAAGTTGTTATTACCAAAGACAGTGTTTAAAACTAGTCAGGAAGTTGTACACGAAATAATTTAAATTATGTTGTTTTTCAAAAGATAACCAAAGGAACTTAGAATGTCACTGCAGAGGTCAGTGAAACTAGTTCTATACAGAATAAAATGTGAATCATCAAATTAGAGGTGATTTTCAGAGTTGAAGAATTTGTAATCCATCTCAAAGTTTGATTAGCATGAAAATACTTTGAAGTGAACTATGAATATTGGCACGGAAAATGAATCTTCATTTTCAGTCCCTACTCAGATTCTAGGAATCACAATAATCTGAAACAAAAATCTAAACGCATTGATTTCATTTTTCAGCACATTTATGACTCTCTTCTAAATGATCAGGAACAACAATGCTGCAAGCATATTTTATGTATCCACGGAACAATTTACTGATATTTCTGTCTTTTCTTGAGGATGTCTCAGGATTTACACCTTTCCTTACGGTCATCTGTTAAAAACATCTCCTTAAACATTTTGTTTCAGAGTATTTTGGAGGCTGAATGACATCATTTTCGACGACAGTCTGCACAGACCATTTCGTTTCAAACCCAATTTTTCCTTTTGAATACCACGTACCCGTTCACACAGTCACCTTTTGAATTTTTATGGTTGATCTGAAGTCCAGCAAAATTTTACTTGTACATAAATGTCTACGGCTAGTATGTTGTTACTTAAACAAATTTAAGTAGCATGAATTGTATCTTAAATATTTAACTTGCCAGGTAGAATCAAGCGATCGGAACTAACCATCAATTGAATTACTATACTTAATATGAAAAATAATGAGTAGGTTTTAATTAAAACATTCATTTCTGCTACTCAGAATTGAAGAGAATAAAGACTTAATTTTTTAAATGAAGGTTGGTTGTTATTGTATCTTACCACTTGTAATTTCCCGTTGTTATACTTGATCGATAACTAGTGGTATATAACCTGCCATGGAGACGCCTTGATACGTCCTGATTATTGATAACTTGCTTGGTGGCACGCAGTTTAATATCGAGCATGCGCTTCGACTTACTTGAATGTTCGTCAACTGAATTTGCTGGCATTCAAGTGGGTGATGTCTTTCTCACTGAGTCTTAGATTCCGCATAATCCACCTCAACCACCGAACCAAAGACTCCTATGCCACTAAGACAACAAGGTCGCCTCTTGCCAACATAGGTCGACTGACTCGACTCAGTGCAAAACCTGGAGGTTATTGATATCAACAAACAATAATAACTAGTATTCCTTGCACACTGACCTGGACGACAGCGTTTTGGCATTCGAATATCTGGGTGCTGAGTTCCACTTTCGTTTGGAACATCATTAACTACTGATTTACAGGTAAATCCAGCTGACAGTCCCCAAGCTAGATAAAGAGAACTTCCTGGGTTCCATTTACAGCCACCACTAAGTAAATTATAAAAATGTGGGTTGTTTTTCCGTGAGCTGGTTCAGAATTTGATCATAATTCAACACTGAACAAATTAGTCGAATGCTAAACAATAATTTGTTTTTAAGTTGTTATTCATCGAAGACTGACATCAGTTGGAGGAACAAAGGAAACCTGGGAGCACTGGACAGCTGTTTCGTCCTAGTATGGGACTCCTTAGCGGTGCGCACCCACGACCCCACCAGCAGGGATCGAACCCGCGACCTTCAGGTTCCGCGACCAACGCGTTACCATTCAGCCACTGGGTCACAACAACTTGAAATATTTCCAAATCTCCACAATCCCCTCAAAAATTAATTTGTTTTTAGTTAAAAATACAATATTCTTAGTCTGAGACAACTGTAACCCAACAATGCATAAAACGTTTCTTCAGAGCCAACAAATAACTATTAAGTTAAGGAAAAACCGCGACGAATTCGAAGAATCAAACACCTTTTTTGTTACGGCGTAGCACTCCTCAGTCATCTGCATCCATGAGCTTATAAGATGTTCAAGATCAAATATTAAGCATGGTAAATGAACAAGCCCAAGAAGGACCAGTCACTGGGTTGGAATCCTTTGATCCACAACAACTGATTTCTTTTAGGTAACGATACGGTGCAAACTTCTTCCGTCGTGATTCGGAAGCATTAATTTTCTTGCTAAACTTTGTTCTACTCATAATTTCCAGCTACTTAACAAAACATCCAGGAATATGTTTTGATGGGTCAGTCGTAATGTGCTCACCACGGTACTAATGAAACGGGTACCTTATATAATAACGGGTCATGTCTGCTTAGCTTTGAGGAGTCACTGACCAGAGCAATACAACTGCCTTTTACTTCTTTATTTCCCCCTCCTCCAACAGATTTTATCACTCTGTGAAGGAAATCAGTAGGAAATCAGATATTTCCCGGAATACCACTTAGCCTCTTACTAATGCCGCTATCAGATGGTAAAAATGATACTAGTACAGTCATTGATCATTCTTCTATACTATTTATCATTTATTATTCCTAAAAGAAAACCTATTTTCTGTCAAGTCAATAATCGTAGGGATTAAGCTCAGCCTGATCACTAAGGCACTGATAATGGTATAGAGTTTACAAAAAGACACAATTATGTTCACTCTCGCTACATCACAATGATAATGTATTGCATTTTTTGTAATGAAAGTTAGAAATAACGTCAATGTATTTGCGGATGAAAATGCTCGAGTTTTAATTGTATTAACCAGCTGTCCAATACTAGAGTAGTGGTTGAACTATTTACCTTCGTGTGTTAGTCTACTAAAAATTAGTTTTCATCACGGAAAACTAATGAACACGTGGAAGCAATGAAGAGTTGTTTTGCCTAAGTGCCGACTCAAAATTTATTAGGTTCCAGTAAGAAGTCATTATCTATTAGGTGACTCGAGATAACAGTGATAATTGATGCCCATTGATTACATTGGACGGTGGAAGCTTTACACTACGAGTCAACCGAAGCAAGAAAATGCGGGCCATTGGATTTCATTCCAGGGCATAAATGATAAAGTGCTGGCTATATGATTTGACAGTCTTTGGCTTGATCTCAAGTGGCATCATAAGTGTACATTACTGAGGAATCCCAAACTAGTATGGAATATTTATTAAATGTTTTAAGACCTTTGAAAGTTTATATAGTGATGTCCTTGCATTATTAAAACTACTTGAAATCGGTTAGTTTCTACAAACCATACTTTGGAGTATTATTATATTATTCATCATTGACAGTGTTCATGAATTTTAACACATGAAGATATCATCATGTTTTCCAGCACAAAATAATAAATGGAGCTGCATAATCATTTGAAATGAACACTTTTTCCCATCTTTTCCAGTTAACTATGTTATAAATTGAGTGATGATAGTCTATTAGAAAAATGAAGATACCCACATAGGAATACTTTTCATTTAGTGTAATCATTTATAAATGCATCAAATCTAACCAGAACATTATTTTTCAGTACACCTGAAGTGTGCTAAATAATAAAAGTGTATGAATTCATTTGAAGTGATTACATGAAGTAGGAAGGAATAGACAGTTTGTTAAGCTGTATCAAGCTGCGTAAGTGTTACGATAATTGGCTAACTAGTACTAACTACTCTCATTTAAAATATCAGTCAAAACTGGTTAATTGTAAACTAATTTTCCTTTTCTTAGCTTATGAGTGCCTAAGATACCCTGAGATCTAGCAGCTAAGGAAAATAAGAAGCTACTACTTAATAATTTCTGAAGTCATTAAATAAATATACAACCTAATGATACCTCAGGATAACTGACACTGAGGTTTCAAAATACTTATTTTTAAATTCTTGTCTTGTTCTTGAAAATAGGGACTTATACATGGATTATGTACTGGAAGTCTAGCGTCTATGTTTTAACAAATGGCAAGGATCTTTTGGAAAAAATACTGGTTTGTCTGACAACCACTGGAACTGAATAAATCTAGTCTAAATGTATCCGGCATGCTAAAGATGGTAGAACAGAACGCTTTCACTATCTTCCTCTGAGAAACTCAAAGCTAGCTATTCTCTTCTTAAGTATTTGACTAAACTGCCCACTAATATTCATAGCTGAGAGATTATTCTTTTAACCTGACCAGTGATACACTTTCGGCACTAAATTGATTTACATCACACTGGTTCTTATATGTTACTAAACGCTTGCGCAATAGCATGCTTTTACCACCGTCTTCGAAAATAAACATACTGACATAGATTTAAAGTTATGATTTAACCATCCAAGGTAGCCGTAGTTTGGCAGACTAGTATATGTACTGGGTGATGACTGAAGGTGAGATGAAAATCTGGACCGCTGCCGGATTCGAACCAGCTACCACCAGGTTACCAGCCTGGTGCTCTACGAACTGAGCTACGAGGTTCAAATGCTGACCAGAATTTTATTTCACTTTAATCACCAGGGGGTTTGCCCGACTACTGGACTACTTCAGTTTTCGGACCTCGTAGCTCAGTTCGTAGAGCACCGGGCCAGTAACCCGGTAGTCGCTGGTTCGAATCCGGCTGCGGTCCAGAATTTCATCTCACCTTCAATCATCACCCAGTACAAATAAATTTAAAGGTTAAAACTCATTCACGTTTGTCTAAGACTTACCTCTATATAACCAAGCGTTAGGTTTAAAGTCAACAATTGTTAAAAAATAGAGGTTGTTAACTTCATTTCCCATCATCCTCCGATATCAGTGTTTCAAGCTGCAAACGACTGTTTCTTGGGTTAAAAAGAGTATTTAATTACAGTATCTTATAGAATATTTCATTCATATGGCCATATGAAGCTTTCTCTGTGATCACAATAAGTATATATCTTCATAGTCTGTCATTTACCGCTTGTAGTATGAAAGTATATTGCTGAATATTTGTTTATTTGTAAGAGTACTTATGTATATCTCTTGAAAGCAGAATCTGTTAATTGGTGGTTTGTTGACAAAAATTAATAAATTCATAAGTACACCCTTTAATAAAGCCGACTGCAATAGTGTCAATATTGATTTACTCCTACGAATTCCCAATGTACTGTGAAAACTTTTTTGACTGAATAAACTTGCCTGCGTTTTGTCATGGTGAACTGCGCTTTTACTAACTTCCGCTGCCGCTAATAATACTAGTGTTACCGACTATCTTTTTAATTATTTCTGATTAAAAAATGTATGTACAAGTGGTCGCATAATGCAAAAGTATGAAAATAACTATGAATTTATTACCACCAACTTCTCTAGGAAAGTAAAATCTAAAGCTACCAAAAATGCGAATAGATTAGAAAAGAACTATCAGCGGTTCATTCCTATTAGTTCAAATCTTTGGTTAAACACCCACCCGATCTCATTCATATCGCCTTAATTACCTCAGTTCACATTTATTTTTGTTAGAATCGACTTTGAAGATAATTATGACCTCAATCCTGCAAAACTACTTAGTGATTAGCTAAGATATTTGCCGGGGGCAGCTGAAAGATATGTTTTGCTATAAGTATATTCTGTTATATCAGTCTGTAGGTCAAGATTACTCCCTTTTAAATTTTAATATCACACCAACCAGCTGCTGTTTATTATATGGAATTTATTTTTCCAATCTTAACGAAATCCATGACATTCTGTTAGGACAAGGTTTTTCAATAAGTGATATATGAAAAATAAATTTCATGCAACTTATCAAGTAGTAACGTTAGCATTAATAAAAGTGGGAGAATCAACAATGTAACAATGAAAAGACTGATTGTAGAAGAAAGGAGGACTTTCAGATTCATGGTTATGAATGAAATTCATTTCACGGTTACACTGACCTTAAACATTTCAAGGAATAAATCTAAAAACTTGCAAGATACATTTCAAAAACGCTGAACTATACCAGTATCTGGAATTTTGCCATGTAATCTTTATGTGGTATGACTGACGCTATTGGTTATTATTTCGTTCAGATCGTGTGTAGAATGCTTAATTTTGAACGTAATTACTATTAATTTTTGCACCTATTGTAATATTTATGATATTTATTTGAACGGGATAATGACCACTAATACCTGTCATACCGTAATGAAATTGTTCAAAAAATATTTTCTCTGGAGTCCTAGTTTTCTGTAAATTAGTATCTTGAAAATAAAGCGTAGAAGGTGAAATGAAGAAAGGTTTCATGCATCTTATTTCACTTCAACTTCTTGTATATCTAGCAACGATCATGATGCACCGTAATACTGGGTCACCCAGCTTGCTGACCCCATAGGTACAAAAATTAGTCAGCGTTTGGGACTAGACAACATACTCTAAAATAGCTGAACGAAGACTGTGCATGTCGAAAAGCAACTAGTCAGTTAAGTTTGAATACCAAACTGATAAATAGTTGTGATAACAATGAACGCCTAAATAACTGCTATTATTACTATTTGTGCTCAGAGACTGTAGGAATAAGGAAATAAAAGACAAGGTTTAGACATGGAAAAAGAATTCTCTTGAAACTCACTATTCTATTCCACGTTCAAAGTGTTAAATCTGTAGTTTGTATACTGTTTAAATCTATACTGCTAGTTGAACATTATTAATAATAACTTTTGGTGAATTCCTCACTATTTTGCTTCCGTCGGATCGGGCTGAATAACTTCAACTTCAAAGTTATGTTGAGAATAGATGGATAGATTGTGAACTATTCACAATAAGATATTTGTTGTACACTGATGTTTTTTCTCAGTTGAGTGATTCACAGTCAGATAGCTTCATTTTAACACAGTTCCAGTTTACTAATGCTGGTGTTAAAATGCAATCTTAAGGCATGAAGCCGGTTAACTACATCTATATAATTCCAAATTTATAACTATTAAAGTGATTTTTCATATTCATATATTTTAAGAGAGCATATTCCATAACCTAATATCTAATTATCCGCTGCTGTTAGATCGTTTGTAGCCCCAGTCACCATCTGTTGTAACCCTGTTGTCCCTTGTTATATTTTTGTAGTGATTACTTGATGTAACAGAAGTCATGTACATGTGCGGATGCTTGAACAATAACCTTCAGGTTCCACCCCTCGACGGTCGCTCCGTTTCTCAATAAATGGAAAAGGCGGTAAGATAACAGATGTACCGCAAAGTTTACAAGTATATCCACAATGCAATGGTTTATATATATTTACACTGGTATAGGCTATTAGCAGGCCTTTCTAGATTTAAATGTCTCATTGATTTTCATCCATTCAACCAATATGCTATTAACATGTTGGTTCAACTGCTTTCCCTAGAAACTTAGGAGTGAGACGATTGGTTGTAAAAGGCTCCAAGGATACACGGCTTCTTATGAAGATTTTGTCAATATTTCTGCACACTGTAATAGATTGTTATTGTTAAACATTTCTTAGGTGGCTTCTAACTTTTGATGGTTCTACTTTATATAATAAGGAATCGACTATCAAGAATTCATCTACCTCAATCTGGTTTACAACTCAGCAGTTCTGTCCTCATAATACTCACCTCTCGATTATCAAACTTCAAATGATCTAGTACACTGATAAATGGTGACGAAAAGATAAAGTTAATGAAAACTACAATGTTGACACCTTACCTCAAACTATTTTCCAGTGGATGCATATGGCGTGTGCTTCTTAACTAGCTTATTTCAATACCTTAGTTGTAAAGAAGAGAAACAGCACGTCCATACGGAATCGTTAATGTGAACGCGATAAGTTTAATACAGTTCAGGAAGCTTTTAGCTCCTGGCTTCAGTAAACTTCTTTTACTGTTTAAGAACCGAGAAGTAGTATTCCGTAAACACAAACAATACCCTAAAATATAGAATTTGGAAACCATTAGTAAACAATATTTTCACAACGTGCTTAGTAACTGGTTTTTTGAAGGGTGTTCTAGGTGATCATAATGACAGTTAAATCTATCAAGATAACATGTTCACTGATTTTCTTAGTTATCGCTAAACTGAGGATATACTACAGATGTTTTGGTTTTTTAAATATCCATAAAGTGGTTTATATACACAGTCTGAACTTCACGCTGGCTTTTTGTGTGCTGTCTTGATGGCAAATAAAAGAAGTACGACCAATGGAATGACATCAATAGATATTCTAAGTAATGACTTGATTTTTCACGCTTTTCATCTACACAAGGTTTGGATGGCCAAGAAAAAGAGTAAATACGGCTACCTTAGTTTGAGAACAACCAGTGGAACGAATTTTAGGTTATCTTCATTTGTAAGACGACATATAAGCGAACAATTAGGACTCATCAGGATTTTCATTGGTATAGATGGCACTCAACATAAACGTGGAGTATAGACCATCTAGTGGTAATTTATCATTCAATGATGGTGAGGATGCGGATTAAATACTTTAGAATAATTAAAATGGCGGTAGTGTTGGGAACCATCTAAATATTGAGAATGGTACAACAATGTTAGTAGGTGTTTGCACAGTTACAGTAGGTCAGGACTTGGCTAATGACAATAAGGGTATGTAATACTGAAGGATGATGGTAGTGGATAAATCTCGAATACGAATACTGTCGGGGTGTGAAAGAGATGACAAAAATAAAATTAAAAGGGCCATTTTAAAAATCTACAGTTGAGGTCGTTCATTAAGACTTCCCTAGCCAAGGAACAAATTTCTGTTGAATGTAAATTTTTGGGTTGTTCTTTCGAATTCTATAGCTTGAACTGTATGCAAAAAGTGAAGTGAAACTCCATTGGAAAGCTTCAGTGGAGTTAAAGTAAACCACTTTACATTGACTCTCGCCTTGTTGGTGTAGATACGCTAAACTCCTAGTAACCATAACGTAAACTGATAGGACTAGAACGAACTTAATTCTACGTTAGTGTTTGGCGAATTGATAAACTAACTTGTAAAACTTTTGAAATGTTTTCAAGCAAACGCACATAAATGTGAAACTTAAAGCACTCTTTTATAACGAATAGGTGTGTTTAACAGTATCTTATGCATGGTAATAGAAGTATTCTAGTCATGTTTAGACTGTGCGCCTGATTTAATACAATTGTTGAACACATTTACTGCATTGAACTGAACTGACTAACAGCTGACTAATCCACATCCAAATGAATAAGACTAAAATTCCAACCAAATAGTGTTCGGACTCAGGAATATGAACCAGAAGTATGTACATAGATGAGGCATTGTAGTATAAAATAATAGTAATTTAACCCTCACTCAGCTGGCAGCTGATCAGCAGTGATGTACAGGTAGCACTTGCGCAAAGAGTTAGGGTTTTTTATAATTTCTTACTAAATTAGTTTCTTAGACAGAGAACAATGATTCAGTATTATTGCTAGATCTATCAATATTGTGGTGATATTGCGTCATTGTATTATATCTAATATGGATAATACAGATTAAAGGCACCCAGTGAAGGTGGCGTTAGAGTTTTTCTGAAAAAGGTCAATAAAACTCTTTCTTCAAAATTTGTGCATTGTATGTTATTTTATCCAAATCCATAAATCCAAAATAACTAGCATTTAATCATGGTTGTCAGGACGTTGAGGAAGACGGTGAGAGGTTCACAGAAAATGCCTTTTTCGACAAATTGGTTCTTTATAACTGTGTTATGGAAATGCATATGTAGAAATATGTTTCGGTTGTTAAAATATTTTATATTCGAAGTTTTTCTAGATTTTCTGAAATATAAACGGGGATGGAGTTAAGTGAAATTCGTGGTAGTTTAAAAACATGATGTGAGAAAACATCAAGTGCCAGTAAAAATCTGAAGTTAATTAGTATGCGCATAGCAGAGACTTCTGTAATGGAAGCAGTCTGAAGAATATCACTTCTCATAAATTTCTCTTTACTACGTAAATGACTTTAAACAAGGATTTCATATTGTTAATGTAGGCAATACTGATTAGGTATTTGTGAGTCGCCTTTCTGGTGAGTCCACTGGCACCCTTTTGAACAGAATGCATATAAAAAGGTAAGTGTGATTAGCTACAAAAAAGAAGCTAAAGTGATACATACACATCGTAGTGGACAGATACTTAAGTCTGTTTAATAAGGTATTGAAAAATTTTGAGTTGCCTGAAAACATAATTCTATGGATTGAAGAAAGTTCCTACTTGAAAGTCTGATATTCTTACCTTTGGGATATTGGCAGTGAACTCACTCATTAGGGTTCGGACTTATTTAAAGTATCCTTCTTAGAGTGAACGTCTTACATTTTATCCATGAGTTATTCTACATACTTTTTAATAGCCACGATTTTCCTAAGAAACCAAGGCTCTTCTTCCAAACAATCATTAAGTGTCTACGGCTTCCAAGCATCCAGATATGAATGTTTGTCAGCTGGTTATTACATAAGGACTTCCTGTCGTATGGCTTCCTCATTGTCACATCATTTCTTCTGGTCAACTTTACAGCAAGAAGATGTGTTTCTGATTCATTTTCAGTTCAGGCAATAATTTATTTAAGGACGAAAACTGTTAAATGCTTGTTGAACGATATTCAAGTTACAATCATCTGGAAATTTGATGAAAGCATCTTCAAAATACTTTTCGTACACAAGATGACTGTTTTACAGATTGAAAATGTAGGAATCTGACAACGATGAGTTAACTGAAGAGCCTGTATTACTAATGAACAGCTGAATGGTTTCCAGTGGAAACTTTGTTGACACCACATTTAGAAAGTTGAAGAATAACTAAGCTGTGAGAAATGTCAACGTGGGTCGTGCAATATGTACATCATTTGCGAATTGAGCATCTTATCTTTCCCGTATGTGTATTTTTACTTGTGTAATCTCGGGGTAGTATAGAAGAACAAATGACGAAATATACAAACATTTTGTATTATTCCTCAACGTTTCGACCTTGCTAGGAAGATCCTTTCAACAGTATGAACATGACATTAAGCTTTCAGGTTAATGTTCAAGTTTTGATACAGAAGGTGACCTTTACGATCATCCAATTACATCAATACAACGTAGGTTAGTGAATTAGCAAATCGGTCAGAGAGACTTTTTTCAGTTGTGCAAGTAAGTTGGAACCAAAATAGGGTGGGGAATTTTAGTTCGACTATGAAAAGTACAATGAGGTTGTGAGTCAACAAGGGTGAGAAAGAATGGATTACTAGTTTTGAAAGATGAATATTTGAACATCATGGGAATGTTGGTGATAACGATAAAGGTGATTTGATAACAGTTGAAGAATGAATGATAACGGTTGGTAGAGGAAGGGGACAGAAACCCGACGGTCGTCAGTTAGAATCCGGCCGCGGTTCAAATTTTCATCTCACCTTTAATCATCACCCAGTATAAATACTAGTCTGCCAAACCACGGGTATCTGAGATAGTCAAAATGATAATGAAAGTGGATTATGTAATATACAGAATGGTTCATAGAATGAATGCATAAAATTAAAAAAGCAATCATTCCACATATTACATGGTCCACTTTGCTATCATTCATCCTTCAATTGTTATCAAAATCACCTTTGTCGTCATCATCATCATTGCCATTATTATTATTATTATTATCAATTCTTATCTATTATATACGTAACATTTAATATAATCCCAGCATGTTCAGAAAACCAATTTTCTGAATCAGCGCTCAACTTCTTTCGGGACGCTTGTAACAAATATGGTCTGGATGTTTATAATTCTTAAGTATTGTTTGATGTTCAGATATTCATCTTTCAAAACTAGTAATCCATTCTTTCTCACCCTTGTTGACTCACAACCTCATTGTACTTTTCATAGTCGAACTAAAATTCCCCACCCTATTTTGGTTCCAACTTACTTGCACAACTGAAAAAAGTCTCTCTGACCGATTTGCTAATTCACTAACCTACGTTGTATTGATGTAATTGGATGATCGTAAAGGTCACCTTCTGTATCAAAACTTGAACATTAACCTGAAAGCTTAATGTCATGTTCATACTGTTGAAAAGGATCTCCTAGCAAGGTTGTTCTTGTATATATTACGCCGAGACTACACAAGTAAGAATACACCTCAAGTGATGAATCATCATGCTAACTCTGTGCCCAAGTTTTTCAAACCTTCCAGTTCATAGTTGATCAGAACACGTTTACATTATGCCTATCAATTCTGCCACTCTAAGTCAATTGTACACTAAATGTACACCTAAGCAGTTACTCTTTTCTATATGAAGTGGGTCATTTTCCCCTGAGCATTTGAACCATAAACTGATAACCTCTTTCAGCCCATTGTTTATGCAGTTGGAGAATTTGCTAGTGTTATGGGAATAACTGCAGTATGTTTTGCTCCTTAAAGACTAAATCCAGGTCATCTACTAAGATAAGGCTATTATTATAGGATCCCTCAAAATAAACAAATCTAAGAAGACCGTGTATAAGTGGAATTATGGATCCTGTTAGTATAAGGCACTCACTAATGTCCTAAATAATTATTCACTCACTTTTAATACTCTTCAAAGGATCATTTGGAGATCGTACAAATGGTTCAGTCCTCATCCAAAGACTCAGAAAATTCCCTATAATCTGTTACTAGGGTTTTTATTTTATCAACATATATAGTTCTACCTGTAGGAATTATCCCCTCAGTCTTGTCTGAATGCCTTACCGGTAAATCTTTGTTATTTCTTAGTTGTTAACTTGTTAACTTTATCTTCCTTAGGAGTTTAAGGAACTCAGATTTTGTGTTAAGGTAATGATGATAGCAAAGCTAGCTCGTTAGCTTCCTTTTCCCTATCTTACTAAATTAAGTGTTAAACATCCTTTCGAAAATCTAGCAATTAACTATTCAGATAACTGATCTGAAGCCTTTATTTAGTAATCACTTGAGAATTGCTTGTTCTGAGCTGTGAACAAGTAAACTCATCTCGTTATCGCTATTTCGATGAATGTTAACTGCATCCAAAACAAGTCAGTAAAAAAGTGACATAAATGAAGAATAAAGGTCTGCTAAAATTATACAGGTGAGCTGTTAAAGTAAGTATGAGCAACCAATAAAACCAATCCATATAACACCCATGAAGTACTAGGTACTTGCAGTCCTAAGCAATGCAGACTAAGCTAAGAATTTTAAGTTATGTGGTCGGCAAACCTGATAAAACAATAGGAGCCAAATAAGTACAGTGGACATTTCCCGAGGAGCGTTTCAGAGCTAGTGGGTTCTTTTTCGAATGAATTTGTTGTAAATCGAAGTGTAAGCTTCCATCATTTCGTTTTGCTGCTAAGTTGGGAAAGTTTTTAAAAAATCTAAATTTTACCATTGTTACTCTTGACCATACATATAAACGGCTGATATTGTGAAAACAAAAGAAAAAGAAGCAGTCTTTTCAGCCAATAGTTTTTGTTCATTTATGAAGGGGTAAATGACAAACGTTTGAAGACTGCTGTCTCATTCTGTTGCGAAGTTCACAGTAAATACTCTACTTTGGTCTTATTTAACACATAAATACGTTAGCATAGTGTCAATCTCGCTTGGTCGCAACGATTACAAGAGTAAATTTTCTCAAGCATTTTACAATGTGCTGGTTTTTATATTCTATACCCCGTTCATCTTGAACACATGGTAGTTATAGAAAAAGTTAATAATTGACCCTAACAAAATGATCCAGGAAGACTCTTATAAAGTGAACTTAAAATCCTCACTTCAACGCATAGATGACAAATTAACAATAGACTTTCGCACGGAATTCAGTGTGTTTTGGTTTAACATCCGGCCATGAGAAACTTACTTCTTGGAGAAGGCATGGAGAATTAAATTACCAGTGAGCTGATATTGAAAGGCTACTATCTATAGATGTATAAGGTCCTTGGAAAATATTTTTTTAGAAACTTGAATCCTTACCTCTTTTTGGGTAAGCATAAAACAGTCTTTTTGGATTTTTACTTTTGTCTAATGATCGTCAAATAATATGTCCTGCAGAATTCAGTGCACAGTGAATAAACAGTTGTTAGTTATTTGATTAATTTGAATGATTGCCAAGCTGTTGTTCTTGCTTGACTGAGTCTTAACTCCAAATAATTCATGAATACACTGTGTAGCCATCAGGGAATACATAAGAAAATACAGTGCTGCAAAAATGCTCCAATTTGTATTATCTATCTCTATTATTTTGTAATATTTATTAGGATTTTGATATGATGTCTTAACAAACAGGTTAAGAAAATTAAAACAGGCTTGCACTATTGTCAAATGAACTCATTCCCCTTTGAAAATTGCATTTTCTTGAGAGCAGGTTATCGTATTTATGAACATTTAGGCCCGGATTTTCAAAGGAGTTAAGTTAAAGAAAGATTGATAATGCACATTTAGAGTACAAGTTTACATAAGTGTTGATAAGGCAGCTGCCAGAGATGTATATGACCTCAACTGTGAGGGATAAACGAAACATTTATGGGACTTTTTACTTTAACTACCAACCTTGATCTAGTTTGTCCGATGAAATGTGTGTGCAAAATACTTCCATAATGTATCACCCCAATTCTATTAATGAGAATATTTGTCCGGCCTACATAAACTAGTACATCGATACTGACACAAATTATGTACATAATTTTTTTTATTTATATCATTTACTTGGTGGTTTATATATTTGTATCATAACGAGTTTAACGCAATAATAAACCATGTCATATAAAGTCTTACATCACTTTTTCTGGTTTGATACAGAGAGTAGTGATACACTTTTACTTAAAACATCAGAGTTCTTGCGTAATTTATTTCTAGTAACCACTAAGTGAACAAAACAGGTGTGCATCATATGGCACTGACAAAATTAACTTCAAGAAACCGTATTGTCTGCAGTTGTAGCAACCGTTATTTCAGTACGAAGTCATCAACAAATGTTCAAGACTGACCAGCTGAACAACACTTAATGAAACAACTCTGTCCTAAGAAATGCCAAGCATAATTTGAAATGCGATTTAACTGAAAAACGGGTTTGCAAAACGAAAATACAGTAGTATGCATTGCAGTACTACAGAGGATGCTAATTTTCCACGCTTTTTTGATCAATACCACTCTAGAATGAAGTCTTATTTAAGGCAATCAATCAGCATTAGTTTGAAAAAAATCTTCAGCTAACATTACTCTTCATTCAGTCTTTAATTACTTTAGAGTATTGGATTCAATGTTTGGTGTATGAAAAACACCAGTCTTACCTGAGTAGCTACACTTATGATAAGCAAGTTTATTTTGTAACTAGTTTTTTAATTTGAGGAATGAACTACTCTTGGTATTACATAGTATGCAGTAGTAGATAACTGTGATATTGGGGGGGGAATCACCTTTTAGTTTCTATGGAATCTGTGGGCCGGGTGAGCCTTCTCTACTGCTTTTACATCTGAAGAAAGAAAAATTGGATGAATTCATAGTGTAGAAGATGAAGTGTTACATTGGATTTTCGGTTTCACATTTTATATTAGGTTAATGTTTTTGATATAGCACGAGGTGAAGTAAGTAATAGTGCATCGTTGCGTGCTACATTCTGCCACAGTGCCCAAGTTTTACAATTATTTTCAAGTCTTGTTCCCTAAACACTGAGTGATAGTTCCACTAAGGACATACATTTTGGTGAACATCAAGAAATGATAAGAATGCGAATAAACTATTTCTTACAATGTAGTCTGTTTTACGACAATGGCCGTTTCGCCTTTTTCCATTCTACTAATCACTCTAACGAAATTGTTGATCACTGCATACTAGCTTTATATTTATCATATTTAAAATTATACTGAAAACACCATTCCAGTAAGTATTCATAAAGAAACGTCTTGAACTTGTGAACAGCTAACGATATTGATTCGGTTAACTCATCAACACTTGTCATTTTGAACGAATGTGAATTAATCCTTAAACATTCTTGTTCCGAAAACACAGAATAAGCTAATTAAAATGCATTTATTGCCAAAAATAATAAAACATGAGGAAACAAGTAAGCTAATATGGAGTAAATAAGAGACATTGTTTACTCGTTGCAAAAGGAATACAAAACAGACCAAACGTCACGATCGTGGAATTGAGTCATACTTTCATACCAAGTACTAGTCAGAAGCTTAAATAATGGTGTTACATAAGTTGTCACAAAATAACTTAACTTCACTCAGTAAGGCAAGCTGTAACTGTCTACAAACAAATGCCACTTTATTAACACTAAACCTGTAGGGAAAAAATGGTGTTTCAAAAGTAAGGCATAATTTTCGCAGCTGAAAGAAAATAAATCCAAAATAAACCTTCTCATCCATAGCTGTACTGTTATTCATAACTGAAGCATACCGTGCAACACAATCCATGCGATATACTCTGTGGCATTTGAAACGAAGTTTTCATTCGTTAACCGTCATGAGTATTTGATAATCTTTGGATTTAAACTGACTGAAAGACTGTAAATAACATAGGTTTTCTTCTTTCAGTTACTAAGGGAGAGATTAAATTAAAACTGGTCTAGTGATGTTTCCTCATTAGTTTTTATCGTGACAGGTCCTGTAATCAATCTAAAAAGTACTCTTCTGGCGACTGATTCTCAATATTTTCTCCCGTCTTTTATTTTAGTCCCTAGAAGTTTAAAATAATTCATATTTATTTATTGAATCCTTTGTTAAATTCAATAATCGAAAATAACAAATGCCGACTTCTACATCTTACGGCAAAACTTTAGACGATAACATATTGTATCCTCGAAAAGCATGTAATTTATGATTTTGAAAACAGGAAAAGCCGTACAAAAAATTTAGTAATATGATTATACATGAATTTTCTCAAAATATTTAAAAATTCTTCCTAAATTTAACTTTAAAAGGAATAATGTTTCTCATTGGCTATTCCTCTGACCAATCATTTGTCAGATAAGTCACTTAGCTAACAACTGAAAATATTTTCTTCATAACATCTGCTTCCACGGATGACGACGATTCACACAGCAGATTGTAACATACATATAAAGAAGACGATTATCACTTTCACAATAATTACAAATATTTCACTGATTTCACGTTTATGATTAGATTGAAATTCGTAATTATATTAACTAAATTAATTATTTATATATCTATTGTATTCAAACGTGTAAACACCAATAATCATCTTGTATATTCAGGAGCCTGCAGTCAATATGATGCCGAATTTTGCTCTAGACAGGTGGAGAATAGTGTCTGTAATCAAGTGAAAAATGAATGTTTTTGCCGTAAAGGATTTGTTGCTATTCGTGAAAATGGTCGCGTTACGTGCAAAACATGTAAGTGCTGTGTTCAGATTGGAGATTTAATAATTTTGTATGCATAAACCCAACATAGCAGTGTTTACGGTTATACGTAAAACAAGTGACTTTACAAAGAACAGTTTTGAAGAATTTATGAGATGAATAAGAAATACTAAGCATAAAACTGATCATGTAATTCTGAAACCAAAGGATCCCTTTTTAAATGCTAGTGAAACACATTATGTACTTCTGTTTGCCCAGTAAGATGAATAGGTTGGCTTATGTTGGTCTTGCACCCATTCTTAACTGACACTGTCCACTGAATAAATAACATGAGCATAATAATGATATTTAGTGACATTTCTTCCATCATCATTCTTTTTGTGAATAGAATATTTTTCACAAGGACAGAAAATTACCCACGCATACTGAGTATTGTAAATTTATGCATACTGTTCAAAATTGATTCTGAGCAGAAACGTCCGTTTCCTGATAACGGAAGTTAATACAGTGTTTCGTAACTCAAATGTTCTAAAATAATAAAAACATTAACAATATAATTACATCAGACTATGATTTGAAGATGATTTACAGAGCACTAATTGAGTATTGTTAAAAACTCGTCAAAAGAAGTAATGAATATGAAAAGGTGATTCTTACAACTTCAGTGAAATAAAATATAAGTTTAACCACAATCATTCAATCCACAGTCATCTTCGAAAATTGAAAAAAAGCCTTTGAATGATCCTAAACTGAAAGTACAATTATGCATAAAAGTGTGAACTTAATGAAAGAATAAAATCAGAACATCAGAATAAGAAATACTTTTTTATGAAATAAGAAGCATTCATATTGCAAACTTTAGTTTCAAAGCCTTTAAAGCTGTATTCTTTCCGTTACACTGAATCTCATCAAGTGTTAAAAATGCAAAAGGTTCTTAACACAAGAAGCTTCCACGACTGACAGAAATGTGAATACTAGAGATACGTGCTTTCTTTTACACTTTGATAATCTCGGCAACACTTCGATGCACTTTACATTGCATAAATTGGGCTGTGCTTGTGTCAAGATTTAATCCAACAGTCTGTAAATTCTCATCCCTATGCTGAATAAGCTAATCCTTCAAATACGAAGGAACTGATAAAGAAAGCGCAATTGTTACAGGTTAAAATCAATAGTTCATTCTATTAAATAAAGTCTTCTACAGACGTATTGATGGGATAGTTTTTCTTGATGTTCTGTTTATTTAATGACATTGATAAGAGTAGCAACGATCATGAGGCAAATAAAGCTTTTCAAATAATTTTGAAAAAACCTGCTTCTCTTTCAAAATAGACCTCGAGAAGTGAAAAATGTTTTCATCAAATGGGCCGTAATTTCAAACCCATAATAGTTTACCAACAACATCTACCATCATTCATCAACAACTTTTATGAAATATAATGACAGTGCTGTTTGCCTAGATGTGATAATTAGTTTTAAGACCTTTCAAGTAAAGCAGATAGATAACTCAAGGGATGTTTGTAAACGTTTTACTTTTTGCGAAGTCTTCCCTGTCTTGAAATTGGTTTTCTGATCATGTTTAATTTACTTAGTGTTTTACTCTCATTAGCTAGCTAGCTGAACAGTTTTTATTGCACAAGGATAGTGGACAACTATTCCTTATTTGATAAATTAGGAAAATTGCACTTCTCTTTATCGAACAGTTTGTAAAAATTTTCAAAGATGCATATAGATATTTACTAAGCAGCTGAGAAGCTGAAAGACAGTGTTCAGCAACAATTCCGTGAGGAAACACTACACATGAATAGCCAATGACTACGAAAGTGAGATCCGTTCAGAAGCAGAGAAGAAAAATAAGCCGAAACAGGAGATTTTAGAAAAAGTTCTGTCTGTTTCGTAAGAAGAGGGTGAGTTTCGTTCGCAAACAACTTTTATGCCATTCATTACGAGCAACAAACTGTATTTTCAAAGGATTTTTCCAATGAGAAAACTATAAACATTTCCTTTAGTTCACCAATTGATTCTATCACAAGGTTTTTGGCAAAAAAAATATCAAAAGTAATATGGGATACAAGAATTCATTACAGTTTACCTTTCTAGGACATAATTCATTCATGTGAACTAACAGCAGCAAGAGATAAATAAGCATGACTTCAGTCATACTCCATATTAATAAAATCCTGATCTTGTTGGAATTGTTCTGCCTGCATATATTCAGTTTATGCCAAGTAAAGCAATGACAGAAAATTATATTGCACTCAACAAATTCAAAATGTCAACATTACTAGCAAGAAGAAGTGTCACAAATGAAGGCTGTTTTTCTGCAGTGTCGAATTCAGCATTTCTACATAACTTTGCGTTATTTTGTATACCGAATAACCAACCAGAAAAGTAACATTATTCTCAATGTATAGTGGTGTTATTAATAAAGACAATATGAGTTTGAAGATGAACTAGAGTTTACAATAACATCCGATGAAATTTCAGCTGCAGGTGATATTTCCCTGAAATGAAGTTAGAGACTATAGGACTGTTAGCAGCAATAGCAAATAAGGTTTGAAAATTTATTCACAATAAGCAGGAGTACGAAATGAAACGAGGTGGGAATGTGAAGGAGACAAATTTACAGCGCAAAAAGATGCACAGAAATCAATTCAGTGAATAAATTTCCTCAGTGAATACTTTTCAGAAGCTCGAAATTATTGAGAGGAAAATTTCTTCACTCAATTCTCCTTTTAAATTTTTCGTTACCCAGTGATGTTCATTTTTTGTTTGGACAGTATTAAGACTCCCGAGAAAGCGAGGAAACTCAATGAATTTTTGAAGTTTCCGATCTAGCTTGCTGAAATGAATGCTAAAATCAGTCTCACAAAAAGCTAAGCAGAAAAATACACTTCGTTTTGACTGTTGATAAGAATATAAAAATTGGCAGAATTTTTCGTCAGAAAGATTTTCTTTGTGTAAACGTCTTTTGTTAATTTACTATTCATTCCATAGATAATAAGCCACATCTTATGTAAATGACCAGTATTAGAAAGTGAGCTGCGAAAATTTGGTAATTGGAGCTATTTTTAAACCAGGGCTCTACAAATGAAAACCCAGTGCTTAAAGTAATGAGTTACGGCTTCAAAACCAGACCAAATTGATACATTTGATGAAATTAATCTTACGAAACTTTGTTGAGGGAAACGTGTAACAACCACAAAATAGTTTCTGACTTTGAATTTCGGTGACATTTCTGAAGTCGACAGCTAGACCTGAGACTCATTTGCGCTGGGTACTAGCAATAGTAAATTTCGAATTAGGAAAGCTAACTGTTTTCTGATTGGACTGATAAATGGAATTCATGACTTCCTGAATAGTTAAATTAGGCGATAAAAAGAATGTAATTTATGCATCAGAAATCAATGTTTCATGCGCCAATTAGATTGGATATCTATTACATACTACGCAGAGTAACAATTTACACATGAGTTTTAATGTATAGAGAATAGGCCACAAGAATTAACTACAATTTGGAAAAACCAGCTTATGACTCATATGCGAGTGGTGTACGAAATTTCACTGATATATTCTTTCTTCCTAAGTACGAAATGACGGGAAGCACAGAGAAGAAAAGACATTTTGCATACTTTGTAGTGATTTTGGAATGATGTGGCCTAATGTTGTGTAACTCGAATGAAGAAATGCTCCCAAATCTCCATTATTATGAATCTTACTATCCTAGTAACTTATATCCGTTCTGTCACACAGGAAACATTGCACAATACAATTATGAGAACGATTAAGATGAAAAAATAACTAAATCATGATGTGCTGAATCGGATACTTGGGAAAGTCGCATTCCTGCGGAAATCGGCTGTTCTGTGCAACGATTCCTTTCGTTTCAGGATTTTAAAGTTTGCTTAACTCATACAAAAGGTCCTCTGTCGTATTTAATAAGTGAATAATTTTTGGCCTCATGACTACTTTCACTATGAAATAAAGTGCCCCCAAACTAGGAAATAAACATTCTGTTGCGAAAAAAAACTATTTAATAAGAATTTTCAAGTTAACTACAACATTTGATTTTCTGAGTTTTCCTTGTTCTTTTTTCCATTCATTTTTGCAGTATTAACTGATTTAAAATGTCGAGTTGATCGTGATTGCGTACATGTCAATCGAAGTAGCTGTCATCCTGGTGCAGGCTACTGTTCGTGTCCT
>OX104134.1:73008585-73300095 GCA_944470555.2 Heterobilharzia americana
GCCTAATTCAGTTATTTTCTTTAGCTATATGATTTAAATATGTTGCTTTTAAAAAAACAACTGTATAATAACATGACATTCCTCTGTTTACCTCACCAATTGTTTTAGAAATTTATTTGGTTAGAAAAATCAAAATTTGTTCTTTCTCACGGAAATTTCAGGAATTAAGTAATTACTCATTATAGTTCTACCTTCTATTTTGAACGAACAATAAAAGCTCACAGCTCACAATTTGTGAAAGAGTTAGTCAGTAATGATGATATCCTTTGTCTGCACACTATTCCTCATCGAAGACTGAAAGCAAAATACACTATATCACATAGACATACAACTAAATACAAAACTTCAGTCTTATTTAGGTCGTATATTATATATAGAAATGCATTTTACAAACAATCTTATCCACTAACTTTTTAATAGTGAACAGTTATAATAAATCTACGGTCGATGCGTATTCAAGCAGTCCTGTTACTATGTTGTTATTTGTAGGAATGAACATAGGTCCTGGATACCACAGCTATCCACTTGTCATCATTAATATAAAAAGGCTGTTATTCATTATAATCTATTGTAGACCATTGTCACTATAAATATAATTGAAAAAAGGTGTACGAGAAGTAAATATCTGCAACATAAGCTGTTGGCGATTCTGTAACTTAAACAACATTATGGGTGGGAATAAAGAAAACACATTATTATTAAATCACTCATGTTTATTTATATGAATCCTAGTAAAGAATTGACTGCAAAATTTCACAAATATTGTGCTTCTGAAAAGGCATTCTAAGGCATAACCTCGAAGTGCATTCATCAATTATATTTTCTGCTTATATTTTACAATAACACAAGTGAGAAAAATTCATGATTATTTAAGGTGTAGCTAATCTGCACAGATGACTAATTTCAATGACATGTACACAAGATGTTTTCCTCCAGAAGTGAGAATCATCTATACACATTTAACCATAAATTATGGATGTGTATTTTGTGAACAACTATTTTTTATAAGGTACTCATAAGCCACTATATTTCTTTTCTACAGCATGATACTGTACAATATGAAGGAATTTTAGAAGTTCTTGTGAATAATTCACTACGTAATCCTAGTAGAGATAAAGTTATCCCCCTTAAATGTATATCCAGGATTCCTAACCGACCAATGATTTCAGCAAGCAGGTAAGCGTTTTTTATTATTTACCTTAATATTTTTCATTGCTTGACTTTCTTATATGTAAAATGGCTGCTTGTTCAAAGCATATTCTTTCAAACCAAAGCGCCAGAGGCTTATTGTATACATGCTAATAGCATATACCTATGCACCATTTATACGAAGGTTAATATTTTGCTTCTCCTGACGTATTAAGTACTTTTGATTTGAAAGTTACAAAAGACACCAGCGAACTAAGTTGTTTGTAACCCTAACCGTATATTGCATAAAGCAAAAAATAATTAACACCAACTGATACATTATATATATATATATATATATATATATATATATGTATATATATATATGTATATTTCAGAATCAAGTCCAATAAGGATCTGGTTGTCAGCGGCGGTGATCTACTTCAGTCATTATAATTTTTTCAAATATGCTCAGCTGATTTAAGAAATGCATATAGCGACTCAAGACACTAAAGTTTGAAAGTGGAGACAATGTAAAGCGACTCTGATATTGCAGACACAATATTATTGATACGTCCCGGTTTCTGCGTACTGTGATCAATACAGTAAAAATTGTTGGGTATATTAGACTTACAACTATTATCATAACACGTTTGCGATGAAAACAGTTTAATTCCAAATTAGTGTCTGATGAATTGAGAATAGGTTAGGTCTCGTTCCAAACTGCACATCGGGGCCTTCAATGTCGATACCCTCCATCAAATTGGTCAATAGATTTCATTAGCCAAGACTGTAGCAACCTCAGGCCTTGGATGTGTGCTGTGTTTGTGAGACAGGCATGTAAGAACCAAGTGCGGTTATTCACCTGACTTCTCCCGGCCAATCTAGTGAATCCGCAGAATTCACTCTCCGAGTTTCTGGAAATTCGAAGGCTAGCTTTCGCGATCTTGCAGTTGTAGGCATAGTGTTAAGCTCTAGGGCAGAAAGCTTACCACTAGACTGTATGTTAGTTGACAGTAGCTTATGCCCTTTCTGTCTGAACGGGACACTGAGAACTGAAAGGGAAAGTAAACTCACCATTTTCTCTTTGTAATCTCTGCTTATGCATCCACTGACTGCCATTCGAATTAAGTTAAGGACGAGTTCAACAACAAACTGCCCAACCTCATTCGAAAGCCAACGTTCGGCCTTGGTGGTTGTAGCACGTCATTTCAATGGCCAAATAGATGGACTGAGTGAGGCAGAAAAGGACTAAGGTGGCACTTTCGGAATCCCGGCTGGATGATCAGATAATAGTGATCGCTCACTACAAATATGCTCAGATAACCACTTATTTTTAGCCAGCACAAATTTCAGACATAAAAAAAGACACTGTCTGACGCGGCGTCCACCCAGCTCAACTCAGTGATAGACACAGAATGGCCACATTGCTATCAGTCATCGCTGAAGAGAATCGGTGGAAGACTACCGTTCCTTCTGGAGTACTGTTCGGATAGCCGCCACGTGTTGGTCCGACAGCGTATGTCCCTTTGTCCCAATGGACATAAAAAAATTGGCAACAAAACCATTACGAGTGCAGCTCGCGAACGAAAACACCAAAGCTGCTTCGGTGAGAAGTTGCCTAGACAGTTATCGGAGCAGAACACTTTCATTCACCCAGAAGGAGCTTGGTGCCATCTCCATTCTGCTGTGAGAGCGGCGCCGAAGACCGTGGCCGACTCTGAAATAGCGGCTAAAAAGAGCCAGTGGATATCAGCAACTTCTTCGAAACTGATGGATGCACGTGAACGCATCCCTGCAGGCTCTGAGTACAATGGAGAGCGAGCGCAACTTAAAAGTAGATTGAGAAAAAGTCTACGCAGCGATCGCGAACAGTGGTGGGCAGCGAGGCTAAAGAGATGGAAAAGGCAGCGGCGATCGTAACAGTAGACAGTTATTTAGACTTATTAAGGAGACTGAGGGGAAATGGTCAGCAACAGTTAGTGAGGTGATGCTATAGCGGAGAAGGATGGATCTGCGATTCACTTGCAGGGGAGACGACTGGAAAGATGGGCATAACACTTCAAGGAACAGTTTGACTGGCCTCCACCATTACGTTGCCCGCTATCCAGTTGGATCCTGAATGGAACATTGAGATAGGCCCCCAGCATTAGCAGAAGTCGTTAAAGCAGTAGGTAACCTGAAACGGGGAAGGGAGGCAAGACCAAACGGACTAACTCCAGAGGTATACAAGGATGGTGGTGGAGTGTTCTTAGCCAGGTTAACGGAAGCGTTAAACAGTGTATGGGAATCAAATAGAATCCCGTCTGACTGGTCTAAGTAAGTAAGTAGTCAGTCCTCTTGTGATAATCATATAGGAGTCAAGTTGAAGAATATACTGGCCAAGATCCTAGGTTCTCTAATTCTTCGACGCCTGAGTGGAGCTTGGGAACGGCAAGCCAGAGAAAACCAGGCAGGCAGGCTTTAGACCAGGCCGCTGGTGTGTCGACCAAATATCCACACTGCGCCAGATCCTGGAACATAGGCACGCTTACAGACGCCCGACGATAGCTGTACTTCTCGACCTGAAGGCGGCATTTGTCTCCGTTGACCGAGCAGTCTTATGGCAATGTCTCTCACTGAAAGGTGTACCGAGTAAGTACATCACCTTATTGAAGGCTCTCTACTCGAAAACTTGTGGGCGTGTTAGAGCCTATGGTGAGTTTTCCAGGGAGCTGTGCTCATCCAGTGGTGTCCGTCAAGGGTGCCCACTCTCTCCATTCTTATTCAATTTTGTCATAGATATTCTTATGGAGGCCTCCCTCTCGTCACATGGTTACACAGAGGTTGACCTAATCACAGGAGAATTTTCGTTTGACGTAGAATATGCAGATGACATAGTCCTGTTAGGTGAAGACGCTGACAAAATGCAGTCTTCTGAACACTATGAGTGGCAATTTGTGAATATTTGGGATGCGTTTCCCACCACCCAAATGCAAATTGTTCCTCCAGGATTGGTCTTCAACAGTGCCCCACTGCGGTTAACAACAGAGAGTGTAATGGTTGAGTGTGTCGACCACTTCACTTAACTGGGAAGTAGGGTCGGTCTTGGTGGCTCAGTAGCCGATGAAATCTCTGCAGCGATACAAAAGGCTCGGCTGGCTTTCGCCAACTTACACCACCTGTGGGACCGCCGTGATATCTGATTGTCTATTAATGGTCGCATGTACTGCACGGCAGTCCACTCTGTTCTACTGTATGTCTATAAAAACATGTACATTAAAGTTGGAGGACATAAGAAGGCTGTCTTAAGGTGTTTGACCACCGTTGCCTTGGTAGTATAGAGCGTATTCCGTGGTGTCACCAGGTGAGTAACGCAGACGCCAGGAGTAGAGTTTTAGGGAGTAGAGATAAATCAGTTGACACGGTTATGAACCTTCAGCTACTGAGATGGTTGGGACACATACTACGTATGCCTAGTTGCCGATTGCCACGTTACACAATGTTGGCCGAAATAGGTCCAGGCTGGAAAAAGACCCGAGGGGGCCAGACTAAAACATGGCACCAATGTATGAAGTCTCTGACTGTTGGGTTGAGCCATGGGGGGTGATTCAGACTAGGTGGTTGGGGTCGGCGGGACAAGAGGAACCAGTGGTTGGAGACTCTAGGGGATGTGGCTGAGAACCGATGTCAGTGGAGCAGATGTATCCACACATTATCCTCATCTTAGTGATGCTTTGCCGAATCTCACCATTTCTGATTCTTCCTTTCTCTCTTTTAGTAATTTACATTTCTTTTGACTAAGTTTTCTTTTCTTCACCTTCCACTCCACTGTATTTTTACTTGGTGCACTGATATGAGGTGTGGCAACTCTAACAGCTACGGAGTAATGCCTGTTCCTATGTTGATGATGATGATGATAAGGTCTCGTGCACATAGTTCCTGGTAATTTGTTGGTAGAGTAGCTTCGTTCGTTTTACTCCCAGAATTGTAAGTTAGTCTTTGTTAAATATTAAACATATTAATGTAAACCTGAAGCGGAAATATTTCCTCATTTTCCTGCGTTTGCAGTAGGAATGAGTAACTTGTTGAAATGAAAACTTTCTATGCATTCATTTATCTTCAACGTACCTTCAGTAAGTAGCATGGATATTGTTGTAAAATACTAAAATTGCCAACCTCGTTTAAATATCTTACCCAATTTTGATTTCATTTCATTTTCACATCTATAAATTACAACACGTGAATAGCCAGTTATATATGCAAATGAAAGATTTACACACCGCAATGACAAACATTTAGGTGTGAACAGTGGTCTGCAATTTGGAATTTAAAAAAAGACTGTTTTAGTCCTAATTGTTAGATTTCTCGTGTCATTTAGTTTCTTTCAAGCAGTTATCATTTATTGCCATTACAAAGTTAAGAATTTGACTGAATTACGTTATCGACATGGAAAATGATCTCAAGTCTGCATGAATCACTGGCGATGAATGCTAATAATATTTACTATGATTTCTTTACACAGCAGTTTGCTACTTTTTTCACTTTGAACAATATCCTTTGAACACGTTTTGAAAGGTAATTTTCAGTATCTCAGCAATGTGTAGCCCGATGAATAGCACCTAATATCCTACTAACATAAAAGTGGTCAAAACAATCTTTTTAAATTTTAATTAATGAGCTGCGTTTAAACAGATTTTTAGATATTTTCAAGTGGAAAATCCTGTGAGGTCTCGACAAAACAGGAAGAATGCCAGTGACTTCAAATCTAAAACGCTGAAAAGGTAATTAGGTTTCATATCCTTCAGCAATTCAAACAACACACGTTTTTTATAATTAAGTTGGACTATTTTACCAAGTTTGAGTTATAACAAATTACTTTCATTCAACAGGACTCCACAAACAATTGCTACAATGAATCCGTCAGCAACCCTAACCCGTCCACAGATAAGTCTGCGTATACTAAATGAAAAGAATAAAGAAATCCTATCAGCATTTGCTGGTTCACGAATACGCTTGGATGCGTTGTTACTTAACCCCTCAGGCAAGTGTTGCATGATATATTCTCTTGATTTAATTATCAGCAGCTAAATAGCATCTGTACGAATAGGTCATACATAAGTAATGAACTAGTGATGCAAAATGACTCAACTAAAATTTTATCGGTCCATGCTAACTCAAAAAAATTTATTTATCAACTTCACTTGAGGAAACGCATTCTCAGTAAAAAATTATACAGTTTACTGCTTCATCTTATATAAAAAGCCATTTTTATCAATATTTACATATTTACTAGTATAAGGACCACATAATGTGTGCTATTCACTATGTTGTCCACGATAAGATATCTAAGTTTCATGCTTATTATTAGACAGGGCTGGAACATTCCTATCTATATAAAAAAACAATTTTTATTACTCCAGAGCTTTCAATGAATACAATTACTTTTATAAATCGTTGATACAATTTGACCAAGATTGATGGTAGCCTTAACCAAAATGAAATCTGGTTTTCTAGACTAATCGCGGTGAATGAGCTAAACCTTCTATGAACATACATGTAGTTATATTTTTTCTCAGGCTTGATGGATCGTGGTTTATTTACTGAACAAAGAGAGGTTTTACATCAATAGGGACTATAAAGCGAAGCCCCAAATAATTCTATTTCTAATTTCTCAACAGCATTAGGCTACTTGAAGCACTACTAAGAATTGACTGTTGAATCCTCAAATCAATCAAGCATTTTGTCAGGCTTTTATTCCTGATATCGTCGGTTTGTCTCGTCAAAGAGGCTTTTCCTTCGAGATAGCAGATATTAGTTATTTCGGCCCGATACGTTAGTTTCGATAACATCCATACTTCCTTTTAAAAGAAGACTTTTATCGGGAAGGGATGACCCATTTTCAGTGTACAACTACAGAATTTAGGTTGGTACACTTCTCACTGTAAGATTTAACCTAAGTTGGTCTACTTTCGCTACCACTTTACTTTTTTCCTATTCGTAACTTATTCGACTATGAGAGCAATAAAGTTTTAGGAAATTCTGAAAAGTAAGCTTTCGCATATACGACAAAATTCTGTCTTTTTGACTCTTTTCACATAATGTTAAATTGAAACTTTCAATTTTGTTTAATTATTTTTTTTAAGGAATGTACAAAAAGATATCGGCTGAATATTGCTACGGGAATAACAGATCTATTCATTCTGAGTACTCAAAGAATGAAAAAGGCACTTTACTAATAGACCAAAGGTAGTTTTTAGTATTTTATTCCAACAGTCATCGTGTATTCGTGATATGCTCTGAAATTTGTGTTGTTTAATTAATTTTACTTATTTCCACTGGCAGTTGGAAATGTATAGGAAAACACTGACATACGGACAGAAAGTATAAAAGACAAATAGTAAATGATCAGACACACAAAAAAAGAATTGACGGTTTTGTCAAGATTTTTGTTCATTTCAAAGCCTTGGAAAGTTTCCATCACCTTTTGAGTAAAAATGTTAGTGTTTTAAATTTAATGCTTGTGACAAAGATTGTCAACATAACATACTCGTGCTGTCAGTAATATATGCATATATATATATATATATATATATATATATATATCTTAGGAATAGCTCTGAATGTATACAAACGTTTCCAACATGATTACAGATTCGGTCGACTATATTTCTTTGCTATGTCAAACGACAGAAATATTTCGGGTTTTGGACCACTGTTTGTCATAAAATCAAATTTTTAGCGTTCTTTATCAGCCTGTTGATTTCAACATTATATTTAATCTGTGATTATTATTTCATTATTTGCCCCTTGGGTTCCTAGTGGAATATATTGCTTCAGTAGCATATCACCATTTCACTCTCTTCTCTACAGTCTTCAAAACCTGGCTCCACGATTGCTCAGAAGCTTTCATTCCGAACTCTCACCATCTCCTCCATATCACCCTCAGATGGGACGCCCAACTCACCATTCCCCATGCGGGTTCCACTCAAGGACCTGGTCTGGCCTGGTGCGTGAAGTCCCTGAACGGTCTTCTCAGTGTATCCCCAATCCACCTCCACTCTCTTCTGCATAGTTGTTGGGTGATGGGTTCTTGGTTGGTTGATCTATTGACAGGCCAGAGGTCCTTGTTGCTCATTCTTTCTGGTCATCAGATCTTCAGTCTTGAGTGGCGTAGGTGGCAGCTGTTGATGAATATCTGTAGTTTGTTGTAACTGCTTTTCTTGACGCGCCAAGTCTCTCAACCATCACATGGAAGCACTGACTTACTTGACTGAGTTAGTGTTGAATACCTGGAGTTTTTTGAAATGGTCGACACATTGTTTCCTATGTTCCCCCTCTTCGGTAACTGGCATTCCCTAACTATCATTGGTTGCATCTGCGCTGATCTCTTTACTGTCAGACAGTAACCTGGTTATTTGATATAATGTTGTCAGCGCTCTTTCTCTCTTACCTGCAGCCTGTTCTGCGTCACTTGCAAGTGTGTCGGAGAAGTGTTGTTTGTCATAGAGCGCATTATTCTTCACTTTTTTGTCCAGTCTAGTGTTTTATAGGTTGTATTTAGTTCCTCTTTTCGTTGTTTATCTATACACTGTCACGCACTGGTTCGTCTTATGCTTCACCATCTTCTTCTCACTACTCTATCAGCTTCCATGTGTCCGTCGAGATCCATTCCTTGTCTTGCCTCTTCTTTTTCCTTCCTAACACGGTTATGCTGGTTTGCTTCCACGTCTCTATTAAAGAGTTTCAGTGTTCTTCCACTCGGGTTTCTTCAGAGATGTTGCTCAATGTCTCCCATTTTGTCTTGATGGCTGACTGATGAGAAGATGTCCTTTGTAGTTTCGTGCTTCAGTTTCTGTTCTGGGTGGTTGTTGAACTTGACTTGTGATCTGTCTGTCATCAACTTCTTTGGAGGCTTCCAACTTGATTTGGAAGGTTCCTTCACCAGATTTTGAGTTGTGTTAACCTACATCTTCTCCTCTCCTTGTTATTGTGTCCAGTAGACTGCGTCTCCACTTTCTTCACGTTGAAATGAAATCGATCTCATTTTTAGTGTATCCTGGTGTGGTGTCTGGTGTAATCCATGTCACTTTGTGAATCTCCTTGTACTTGTACACACTGTCGGACTCCAATCACCAAGTCACTAAATGTACAGAGGTCTGCCTAGTGTTCTCCGTTCTCACTCATCATTTCACCGAGTGCTTCTCAACCCATGATGAGTTCCCTTCTTGTGTTGTCCGCTCCCAGTTTGGCATTCATGTCAGCTCACCTATTACGTTTTTGATGTCGCCAGCTGGGTGAGATCTTGTCCATCACTGATTGCAGTTGTCAGTGTATTTTACTCTTCTTCTCCCGGTCTGTATCATTTGTAACATTATATGTTTGTGACTTTCACTCCTTTTGAGCTGAATCTTGCTGTCATGATGCTGATCCTGCAGGAGAAGATTGGTTCCCACTACATGAGAGGGAGCCTTTGATGCTGTTGGGGACATCATGATAGGCAATCCAAAACTCAGTGTGCTCGTGGTTGTCGTTTGTGTGACAATATCGGAGTAAATTATTGACCCTTCAGTTAACAGTTTGGACAGTCCACTTCGATTCCATCTACTTTCGCAGAATCCTAGCTCTTCTGTGCCATACCTTCTCATTGGTTTTGTAATCTGGGCAGCCTTGCTAGCCAGCCAGCCAGTCAGTCGGCTTCAAACATTGTGTGGACATTCCAAGTCCCTATGTTCACTTTTGCTTTCTTCGAGAGAAGCAAAGACATCGGCTGACTGGTTTTCCGAAGGCTGTCACCAACTGGTGTCATTTCGTCTCTCCAATTCCAGTGAGGAATTAGTTTTCTTTTATTTTTTGTATTTTCTTAGTGCTTAGAAGTGTCTTTAGTGGTTAGATTAGTTTTACTGCTTAGGGTTGCTATCCGTATGCCAAACCTTTCCTCTTTATCCAGACTTAGGTCCAGCTAATATCTAGCGAACTAGTTAATCAGTTGAGGTGTTTAAATCTGTGATAAATGTGTTTAATTCTTGGAATTACAGTCTAAGTAAACAATTAGTTTATATTCATAGAATTCTACATGAATCACTAACTTTATGAAATTAAAACATAGCTCACTAATCCGTGTATTATGGAAACAAGTACCGAAATTCTAATGTGAAGTCTTGTTGAACTGAGCAAAAATTAATATTCGAGACAATGTTGACTTTTTTCATTAGAGATTGTAATATGCTAGCTATATCTCAGATAATTCTTCCGGGTAACAAAAAACTACATGATTCAGTTATCATCAGTGTACATGAATTCAGATAATTCCTTTCAGATGAAACACTTTTTACATCAAAATACGCAAAATGGATATGAATAAAGATTGGGATGCGAAAACTAATCAAGGAATCAAGAGAAATCTTGTCCAGCATATACTTTTTCCCAATCAATGCTCTGACTCTTTCAGCTCAGAATGAATACACTAGCCGATTTTTAAATCAAAATTCTCTATAATAAGAAGCAAAAGGAGCACATCATTGATACTATGGATCCTAAAGAATGCAACTTTCCCACTCCAAATACTGCATTTAATTTAGATTTTAGAAGAATCTCCAGGTTGTTGCATTTCTGAACTTTTTTAGACACAGTAATTTACTTTATTTACTGTGTGATAAATGCATAAATGTATTTTTGGTTGATGCAGTCTTTCTGCAGATTGTATCCATCTTATTTTAAGGTGTGCAAATAAAAATGCATTACTAAACGCCAAGTTTTCGAATACTGGTTTGTCAAATGATCATTTGCAGACAGGAATGTTTCCAGCCTTTCGACTGGGCAACATGACATTGGTGTTTTTCACATGTGTATTCAGAATTTGTCAATTGACTACAGACTGTGATCAGGTAGGCTTTGTTTGATTTATTTATTGTAAGTTGTCTGAAACTAGTTACTCCGAAATGAATAACTAGTGTGTCATTAATTTATCTATACTTATGTATTAGGCTCATAACTAAGATCAGTTTTTTATTGTCAGTGATTTTAATAGAACTGTACTCATGCGAATATATCTTTGGTAATTTTCGCAGGAAAATAAAACATCCGAAAATTAAAAAAATTTCAATTGTTTTACATCCATTAAATAGTTTCACGCAATTATGTGAAAATGTTGTTGCATCCTGCATTATATATATATATATATATATATATATATATATATAAATTTCAGTCTTAAAGTATTAAAAGCTTGTATTTCAAAATTTCAATAAGACCAATAGTTTTTCATTCCATAATATAACGCTTACAGTTAAAAGCGTAGCTGAGATGTAGACTAAAAAGTTATGTTAGCCTTCAAATATGCTGTCAGTTTAAATTGACATGTTTTTTCAATGTTTCATGAGCATAACTAAATCTCAGGCCCAGAACTTTTCATAATTCGACAATTCTAATTTACCGCTACTGGAAAATAAGCTTTGGTCCTCAGTGCTCAGCCACTGTTTCGGTAAGAGATTTTTACTGAAATAAAACAAACAGATGTCATGGTTACTAAATTTGAGATGAGATGGGGACGTTGAAGTCACCAATTCTCATTATTCTGGAATGAAATACTAGCAAACAAGTAGAATCTACTAACTTGTGATGACTCATAAGAAACGAATACAAGCATTTAAACTAATCACTAGTCTACAGTAACGCAAATTCAAATCACTTCATGCTTCCATGGACATAACAGCTAATTACTTTGAGTGTAATTTCAACAAACCTGTATATGTTTGAATTTCCTGAGAGTTTTACTGTAATATTTTTATCTTCACAACGTGAACATTTAAATGATGCTGTGGATGGAAGTAATATCCTGCTTTTCAACGTTTATAGGAATACTGGTAGTGCGAAAAATACTTTATTATTAAACCAGATATGACTTTCCAATCCACAGACATTTAACTTGGAATTTGTTCTGACCTAATAAATCCATCACTAGTAAGGTATTTTTATTTTTTGGCATTCCTAGCTCATGCTTCACTACATAAACGGGATTCATTTCTATTCAATACACAAATGTCAATTTCAGCTTTTATTCACCAACCTTTTGTATACGACATCACTTGCCAACAAGCAGTAGTAAGTGCTGATCAATCCACCTAAGCTGTCACTGAAACGTTCACGAAAGATCGTAGCTTAGAGAATGCCGAACCAATAACAAGAAAGTAGTCGGATACTGAAGTGACTTCTATAAATGCATACGCGCAGGTACAATTCCCATTGCACTCTGTTTATGAATACACATATATACCATCGGATGACTGAGCAATAATGGAAATAAAAATACTACTGGCTTTAAAAAAGCAGCCGACATATGAATTCATCATGGAAAGCCTGTTACCAAAAAGCCCAGATGTAATTAAAGTTAGAAATAAGCGTCACCAGCTGTTTTTCATCTGACCAAAACAACTGAAATGAAGCACTTTTCGTGCCATTTGTTAACAAGCATAAATTAACGAATACTATACTCAGTACAGAAATGCTTTTATATGAATAGCAAAGAAATGTTGAAGCGAGAACAAATTAACGTTTGAGAACTTCAAAAATTCAATAAAGCGGTAATGTGCCTCATTAGTGCCGTATTCACGAAGCATCACTGTCATGTTAAATCAATACGTTTGGCGTACTGCTTCCGTATTCGGATACAAAATGAAGTCAAAGTTTTGGTAGCAATAATAATTTGAGAAATTACATTAAAATACTGCAGTTAGTAGAATTAAAGTTTTAATCTAAGTTTTTAGTTGCTTTGAAAATATTGAGAGAAGCGATATACTTCCTCTACCTAAATAGATTTATCAGAAAACAAATTGTGCAGAAATCTTTGTTTCTTCCACATTTGCCGGCTAACTTTACACCTACCTGACCAGTTACGAAGCTAAATGAATTGAGAGACAAATCAGATGGGAAAAAGTTTGTAGGTATTTTTATGACAGATAAATTAATTTTGTAAACAGCCGTTAATTAACCTGCAGGGAATTGTATGTAAACCAACTTATCTGTGTGAATGACGGATGCAGTGAATGAGTTTGTCGACTGCACTAGACACAAATCGTTCTACTGCTGTTAGCAGAAGTATCTATATTCTATGAAAAGTTTTGTGCATGGTAAATATGATGAAGAAATCTCATTCTGTAGGAAATTTTGAGCCAGGTGACTGCACCGAGAAGAAATTAGAATTTCAGGTTAATCAGACTGTCTAGATTTTAGACAAGTCGGTTTGAAGTTTCGCGATGACCATGAAGCCTCAGAAAACTGAAAAAACACCTCTGACCTAGCTCAACACCAGAAAAAAACATACTAAACTTGACCTAAAGCTTTACTGGTACGACTTCCACAATCTAAAAATATTAGCATTACAAGCGTTCACCAGTCTGTGAAGTTAAGTTATTAAAATTTTACGCTGTGCTTCTGATCGTTTAGCCCCAGATTTCTGAATATGTTTGTGAACAAGTATCACTATTTCGAAACTACAATGGACCAAAGGAAGAAAAATTGATGTAACCAAGCAAGTATAAATGTCCACATGTTTGAACAGTCGTGAGACCTCACAGTTTTATTTTGTACAGGGACTAAAGCACAACGCAATTCACAAAAATTTGAATGAGATACTGATTTCTTCATTGAGCATTACAGCCCATTTGACTCCGTGAACCACAGTTTTTATTAAGATCAAATTTTATATTCATATACACACCATCTTCACGTTATCTTCTCTTGAAGTTACGAATAAGCCTTACTAGCAAGCACTGACAACTACGTTACCTGGATGCAGGGTTTTATGCCGATTTTATTCATTCACATGAAATCAGCCAAAATACCCTGTAAACATGATTTCGTTAGCCCGTAAACCAGAATGAGAATTAATTGGCTCAATTTAGTTAGCAACCGGTAGTAAATAACATGAAACTGACGTGAAAGTACTCATCATTCATTTCCGCAGGTGGTCAGCAGTGGCTAAATTAGCTCAACTGTTACTTCACCGAGTGGTGAATGGCGGGGGTTGAGATGCTTGTTATGAAAAAATACTTTGACAACCTTTATAAAGTATTGATAGCTGGTAGGAGCTACACAAGGAAGTGTGAGTTAACTGTTTAACTGTTCACGATGATTAAATACTTGACTTAAGTACTTCACTCAGCTGCACTGGGTGAAAATGATTCTCGAAATAAAAGCCAGGTCAGTTACCCTTGGCTAATCTTAGTTAAATGTTCAACTTGCGAATAGATAAAAATGGAATAGATAGAACATGTATAAACATATATAAATAATTCTTTCCAGTGTAGTTAGTGAGGGGCTTCGTGAAATATACAGGAATAACTTGTAACCATTTAAATCTAAGTATTTTTATACTGATAGTCAAACAAGTTGTCATCCCAAGAAATATAAGTCCTAGTGGTTAATAAATGAAAGGTTTTTCACGCATCTGGTTTCCGAATTAATTTATTTAGATACTGTGGACAACTCTATCGCAGGTAAACGCCTGTGAGGGCTCCTGCTCCTATAAGTTAAATGGCTAATTTGAATGGAGTGCATTTTTCTACCAACGAGTGTCATCAGTAAAGAATTAAAACGTGGATCTAAACATTTTAAGCATGTTTATCGGGCAAACAAGGGGCACTGCTATTTATAAGCGTAAAACTTAGACCCTGTGGTAGAATATAACTCAACATTAAATTGGCTTATTTGATATACAGCTCAAAGTGAAGTTAATATTATTGTATCACAGCATTCTATATCAAATAAACAAACGTAATGTTAAATACTCTAACGTTTCTCAAACAAAGAATTTCTAGAAGTGATCAGCTATATAGCATAACCAAGATGATATCAAAAGCATCACACATCTTGAAACCATAACATTTTGAACTGTTGCTCAAAACTACTGTAGTCGCATCTTTTAAATAGATCATCACAGAATTATTTCAACCTCACTGTAAGTAGCAAAAATCATGGAAGTGTGATTTTTGATTCCCACACTGATTGGTGAATAGTTTCAAATTGAATCAAAAGTACCACTTAATACAATATTCATGTTCTCTCTGCATCTCTAATAAATCAGAATTAGTGGAGTTATGAATAGAAACATAGGTACTGGGTAGATTTTATCCCCACTCTCAATGTTTATACTCTTTGAGTATATGAAGAAATTGTTTACATTTCAATTATGTTTTTATGGTTGTTTGTTGTCAAGGTTACAAGTATATACCTTGTTTCTTTCAAACTACTGAATATATCAACTTCGAGAGATATCAGATGACAGACAGATGTTAAGTGAAGTCGAGAGAAGCAGATACATAGATATTAGATATATTTGTGGTTTTGAGTACTTTGAACAGTTGACACACCTATTAACACAGTCTTTTGAGTAAGTGTTAATGGGGGCTTTTTAAAAAATCTAGTTGATACACAAACAACATTAGAAATTATGAATATTAGTACACAAATATTTTGGATAGTTCCACTCACAAGTTAACTTCATTCTTATTTGATGGACTTCTTTAAAAGGACTGAAATACCAGCTCTACTGATAACAATGATTATTATTTCTCACACAAGTTGACTAAATAGTTGGATTTTAGACAGAATCTTCCGTTCGACTCCAGATGATGTCTTACATCATAGATTTGAAAATTAAAATGACCCGAAAAAGGTCAAGTTTTCGTCGAAAGATGTAGGTTTATACACGTGTTCACACAAACAATACTTAATTTTAAATGTAGTGAATCTTTGAAAAAGTATTATGGTGACTAGACCAATAATATCATGTTTAGAAGTTGTGCGAAATAAACTAAAAAGGAGTGAAACTCTATGCATATGATGACCGGTTTCGCTTCCTGCGAAATAAGCAGGACTCGGATCGCTTTAGAAGCAAATGATTTATCATCACAATGTGAGCCCACCTGTCTGATCACATTTGTTTATTTATCAGTTCACTTGTGGAAAAAGAGAAAAAGAGGAAAACCAACTGAGTTGATGAATTTAGCAATACAGAAAAGAATAACTAAAGCAAGCTATGAATGTCATAATTATTATTTTGGATTTAAAGTTCAACCAAGAAGTTAATCAAGATTACCAGGTTGGGAAAAGATGGTCCTATGCAGTTTCGATAGGGAGCACAGCAACAGCCTTCAGTATCAACGTTATCCAATACTAATTCTTCATCAAGCTGCTTGAAGTGAGATGCGTTAATATTCAAAAAACTATCTCTTGCATATATAACTGAAGAGTTTCATGGGATTTTTTTACTAAATTCACTTCGGAATTGCTGTTTTAGTATAGCATAAAATATTCAATTCAGTATACATTTATCCTTTGTCGAATGAGTAACAATCTGGTCTTGTAATGCAGAGTAGACCACACTAATTCTGATGTTAACACTAAGATTGGGCACTACTTCACACCAAAACTTCAGTACACGACTTAAAAAATCTAAGTCTTACCTGATGATTTGCGGCACAACTTAACTTAACTTACTTAACTGAGAAGAAACGAATCACATTTACCTATGGAAGTGGAGGGAGCTGTTTTTTGAGAAAAATAAAACGGTTACAAATTTGGAAAGAGGATAAAATAGTTCTGCAAACTTTTATCACGTCTAAAATTATTGTTAACTGGTTTTAACAATACGTTATGGTTGAAAATAAAAGCGGTAGGAGGAGGAAGTAAATATAAATAGGTACAGTTGATTGATTAGATGGTTTTTGGAGAGAAAGCTGGTTTTCCACGTCTTCCTGTGATAGGATGGTATGTAGAATAATCTTTATTTTCTCCCAATATCTTAACACCTGGATTTATTAGGTTCCGTCACTTGAGTAAACTATCTATCCAATGGAAAATCATGTCATATGCTTATGCTGCTTTATGACCTTATGTCAGTCTCTACGGCTACCTCAGATAGTCAAAAATATATTTATGCAGCATAACTTTCTGTTTTATACAAAGCTTTGGAAAGTTAGTTGATGGAACGCCATAAATTTGCTCGCTTCAGCCTTAGTTTTATCAGGAGACAAACGTTTCAACCTACGAAAAGGAAACCTTCATACTAGATATTAAATACTATTGCCGAACTAAAATACGAACTAACTGGGGAATCCCTACCACTGAAATCAACTTGAGCCCGATTTTTAGGGAAATAGAAAATATTGCATGTTATTTTCGTGACCTAGTTCTTTCGTACTTAGTCAGTTTGACTGGACTTCTGGTTACCTACTGAATGAATACTTTTCCACTTACATTTTTAAGCTTTGAAAATAATTTTCAAAATAAAATGAGTTCTGATTCTTGTCGCTTGAAACATAAGTACAAAGTATTTCCATGTCATTATGCGATAGGAACTAGTAACTCTTAGAGTCAGTCTAAGAACTACTGAGACGATCAGTTAGATTACCATGTTTTATGAAAAAGAACCTTTACTGACCTAAAAGGTTTCGGTATGAAGGTCTTAGAAGCCACTCGCAGAATGAGGTAGTTAGGCATGAAGCTGTGACAAGTGGAATAATACACTTCTCTTATGTAAGGACCTATTTAAAACTTCATAAAATCTTTCTACTATAGTTAATCTATGCTTTAGTTAATTGTCTTAATTATCTGATCAATTACCACCTTCTTGATACTTCGAGATTGATAACCTTTCACTAAACAACTCTCACGACTAGACTGGTATGTAATTTTACGTTTCGAAAATGCTTTATCATCGTAGAGCCGTTGATGAGGAGCTAATTGAAAAGAAATATTTCATCGCTCACATTGTTTGTTTTACTAAATGTCTAAATGGGAAGTTTTGCATTATTTCTATTGTTGTTTCTTCAGGTATTAGGAACTGTAAGTTACATTTACTGATAACCAGTTATGAATACGCTTGGTGAATGATACCGAGTGAGTGTCCTGGAAGAATATGAGAATAAAGTCTGATTTTTATTCAGTGTAACATTTGATCATATTTTTTTAATCTTCATTGAAAATCGCAAAATTCCTTGGAAAAACCGAAGGCACACATAGAGAAACATTCACAAGAATCATGTTTTGATCTAAATATGATAGAATTATACTTAAGCTCTTATCATAATAACCTACATTTGTAGTGTATGGTCTTAGATTTTGTCCAGTTGGTCTATACTTCTTAGGTATAAAACTACCTGAATAGCTTGAAATTATGGTCTTTAAATATGCCTAGCTGATGGCAGTGAAAACTCCAGCTGCCTAATCATTTTATGTCACAGATGATTTCACCAATAAATAAACAAAAGTTGATGGTAACAAAATAAATCGCATTTCAAACTTCGGCATTGATATCCCAGATTTTCGTGCCTAATTATCATGAAGACAGTCAGATATATACTGAATTAGTTAGACATTTACTTATCCATCATGATAAGAGAAAACAGATAAAGAAAAGCGACAATACCAAGGGACATAAACTCATCACTAAAAACGTATACTTTATTTGCAAATTTCTGTCTTTACAACCAACACATTTTTTCCAAAGCTTATAGTTTCATATATTCAGGTAATAAACAGCAAGGTAGTAGTTTGATCTCACAAAAATGTTTCATTGTATTAGATCGGTTCATACTGATAAATGGATGAAAATATCTGATATGGCCATATCCAGTACAGGATCATGATACCTCTTCCAAACGGACTTGATTTTTAGAGTTATCCTCCAAAAATATCCGTGTCAATCCATTTTCCTAATCTTATCAATCAGATTCCTTTTTCGACCTTTTCAGTTTGATTTTGGTATCTTTAATATTTCCAATATAAATAATATTTATGTCTTCCCCATCTAACGTTGGTATCTTAATTACTGTGAACCTACATGAAACAAACATTGCTGCTCAACTTTTTTCAATCAAGTTGTTGGCAGACTGTGTTATGAGATCAACAGTAGTTATCTCATCAATGAAATATACCAGAGTAATTACTTTCTGAATTGTACTCTTTTTTCTTGAGAATAATGCACATCGTTTCCATCGATCCCGATTCCTCTTCCTAAGCATATCCCTACAATCTATTGATACATGTGTTTATATACATATCTGTAAGTTTTGTCAGGGTTGTATAATTCATTCCTACCTGCCTTATTCGATTTGGTTGTATGTTGTTTTTGCTATAATTTTATGACAGTTTTATGTAGATGAATATCTTCAATGTCTTATGGCCAATGATTGGATTTAAGAAAGATTGGTTATCTATCCTTCACATGATTAATCTTTAGACTTATATGACCTTGATAATACAGCTACAGTATATAACGGCGATAAACCATTTACTAATGGCATAATAAACAGTTTTGGTCACAATGCAATACAGAATAAGTATTAATCTAAGTGTCCGGTAGTGCAAAAAATTCACTGAATTTTAATAGTGCCCTACTTTCAGTTCATTTAGTTGCATTAGGGTTTTGCTGTACAGAAAAAATACTTCAGTTTGGACCGATCTTTTGCATTTCAACACACTATACAAAAGCTTACAGAAATATCGACCATCAGATTTTCTATATACCAGTCTTGTCTTCTAGATTATAGCCTTTACAATGTATTATTCTGTCTACCTTTCAAGGCAACCGAAACTATCTTTATTACGAATAGGACCTCGAAAGAATAGAAAAGAAAATGACGCAAGTGATTCGATACCCTAGCATGGAAACGAATCACTAAACAGAAAGTAGTTGGTGAGTGAAGCAGGGAATCATTGGAAAATTGGGAACAGGTGATACGTATCCAAATTCTTTGTACTAAATGACTTGAAAGTCTATACGAAAAAATATAAGGCTGAAACTTAAGCGATAAATCATTACCATTATCAAAAGACTCCCAAAAAATCATTGAATACCCGAAAAAATAAGGCTGTATGATTCCAACCTTGTTTCAAATGACTGAGAAAACCTGGATTTAGGAAATCCATGGGTTAAGACATTCAGGTGTAAAACAAATATTTTCACTAGGTCCTCATTTATATAGACGTCTTTTATCACATCTGTTGAAATAAACAAATATCCTTTTCTATAACTTGCAGGCGAACACTACCTGACTGAGATATGATTACATGGGTAAAATGGCAGTAGTGGAAAATACATCAAAATAACCCAAGAGCTTACTAAGTTAAACGTCATTCCACTTAAAAACGTTTACAAATAATCACATTAGACAGTTGACTTCTATTAGATAAGTATGAAATAATCAATCACTAATTCAAGCATGCATAGATTAATTTTCAGAGACTGGTTGCTACGTGGTGGTGATTGATTGGTGATAAGTTAGACAAGATTTATAATGGCTAAATCATAAATGGGACTAATGGAAGGTGGAATGCGATAAGTAAATTTTCCTGTTAATCAAACTCACCAAAAAAGTAATTTATAAGCTAACTTATACAGGCACTTTTTTAAGTGAAATTGTCAAACTAAGCCAGAAACACCCTATGCTAAGGATGGACAAGAGGTAGTTATTGACTTTGTTTATGTCTAGAAGAACTACACATGGATGTCACACAAACGGGAATCAAGCAGTTTTTCTAACCCTTAGATATAGCCTACCCGATTAATTCCTATTCACCCACTTGAAAATCAAATATATCCAGTGCTGGAAGTTAGTCTGTCAGATATGTTAAGAACTGAATAACTTAACTCAATATTTTAATGGTGAAATTTGACATTTGAAAGCTGATTCATCTATATTTATCGAATGATAAGTTCACAACCACGTTATTGTTTGCTATTCAATACATGACAAATGAAACAGTTTAGTTTGACTAGCATGAATGGTGGTATTACATAAACACCAACACCCTTTAATCCTAGTTCCTTGCAAAAGTAACATAATCAGTCCGGCTTTTTTCCGAAACAATGCTCAAAGCACACATGAATATAAAAATATGAGCATTTAGTTATACTTTTGGTTGAACATTTTCGAATTTTATAATTCATTATTGACCATAAATACATACTTCATCTTTTGTATGACTGGTCAGCGAAACGTAGCTGCGTTTGTATCAGACTCATTAAAGCAATAAATCTATGATTCTCATCATAAGTTATTCTTAGCTAAACATCGGTAAAAATCAAGCTGTGCAAAAATGTTCCAATTTCGAGCTATTTAGCACACATTTTAGCCATCCTTGATACAGAGTCCCTCGCTCACATGTTTGAATTTACTAAAAGTTTCATAAGTTACATCCCAAATGTTGAATTAATGTGTTTCATATGGCAGTTGGTTGTTTTAGCTTTTTCCACTAGTTAAGAAAACCGAAAACAAAAACTATAAGTTTCTGTTAAAGTGAATCATTGCGTATTGCAATGAGCAGGAAGTTTCTTTCGATGCCATTCATGGTGGTTAAAATAGGGTTCAAAAATCAGTATGCTCTTAGGTTTGTGACTATTCTGAATTGCTAGAAATTATCTTACTATTCACTTTGATGTCTAAATACTTCAAGTGTTTCCTCGAGGAGTTCCAGTGTTTTGCGAAAGACATCACTGTGGTATTCCCAAAAAATAGAGCGCTACGTTTTTGACTTTAGGTAAAAAGAGAAAAGGAAATCAATTTTAGATCAATTCAACCTTGCATGATGTCAGCTTTTCTACACATCCTAGTAATTATAACTATTTACTCCGAATAACGCTTATCTGCAAGCCAATTGATTGGTATGTTTATCAGCTTGATGTTCTTGAAATTTTACTATCAAAAAGATAGTGAATTCCACATCCAGAAACATTTTGCTTCTTCTGCCTTTGTTATGTCAAGTATGTCATGCAGTTTGAGAGTGAAATAACTATAAAATTTAAATTAGTAGGGTCTAAAAACTAAAAAGGAGATCGCTACTACAAATTTCAGTTTACTAACAAGTGATAGTAGAAATGATTACTATCACAACATTGATATATCACACTCACCTAATATCTATATAACAATAAACAGACATTATAAATATTTAGTTTATATTCGGGCCACATATAGGTGAGAAATACTTGAATTATTTCATTTCAAACACACATTGACTTACACAAATCCAAACTGTATCTAACGGCAATCTTTTACACAGCTCCTAACATTTATGGAACTACTCTGTCAAACATTGATCACAGTTCGTATAAATTATCGAGGTTCGACTACACTTTAAAAACAGTTCTCATGAGATCGTTTAAATGAGTTCATGGTGATTACACATGCAGATACTGTTTAAAAGAATGGAAGTGGATGAGAGGACGTAATTGATTATGGAGTAGCTGTTTTGTAACGATGCTGGTTACCTGTTAAGTCGATTGATTAAATGGTTAGCAGTACAATTGTTTGAAAGCATATAACCATATACCTTTCCAATTCAAAGTTTGACTGTAGTATTCTATATAATAGTTTGTTACTTGACTGTGTCTATTCTCAGGATGAAAATCATAATGGCTAAAGACCTCGTTAATCGTTTTAAGATGACTTCCTTCAGTTATCTACATCAGATTTAAAGCAATTTAATTTATTTAACTAGAAAACATTATCTCCAACTCAGTGTAAATAACTTCATGCTATCGGAGTTTTGTATTTCTAGGCAAAATGTAAGCCAGACAATGGTGTGCAGAAAGTAACGACAAGAGATATGCGTGAAGAAGATAAAATAATGTCGTATTTTGATTCAAACACAAAAATCAATTCAGGGACCAGCGAAGCAAATCAGATGTTCAAAGGTGATGGTTATTTCTTTCGAGTGAAAGCAGATGCTCATATTGAAGTCACTGAAAAACGTTATAAAAGTGAGTTCATATACCAAACTATCTAATTTCTTTTCTACTGGTTTTCTTATCATTGGCTTCCTAAATGTTTTTCTAATTTAATTCCCTTTTTGCCAATTCATGACCACTACCTAGATTCATGTTTGAACGGATTCACCATTTACTTGAATGAGTTTAATAAATGCTTCAGTTAGATAATATGGTATGCCCTTCTACACAGGTCTACTATGATGTCAATATCATGGTTTTTTTTTAAAGTGAATTTCTTACGAGCGTAGCTGACTGTATTCGAAAGAGCGACAGTATTCCAATTTCATTTAGTCTTAGTAGGATGAAATTATAACTCCTACTACTTGCTGATATGCAATCGACAAAATATAAAGAAAGCAATTAGTAACACGTTCCTCAGATGACCGACAATAACACTGAAATATTCTCAGCATTAAAATTTCTAAAGTATTTTGTCCACTGGAATGATAGGTAAGAACTGTATGTACCGAACTTCATAGGTTTGTTGATTTATGCATGTTGATTTGTGTTGATGAATATCGCTGCCTTTAACTTTTTCCAGTAGTGACTGAGAAGCTTCTGGATCAGAACGGAAAACATTAGAACTATCATGAAAAATGTACGGAATGATTAAACTGAAACATTAATCGTGTAAACTGGCATTTATTATACACTGTCTTTCATAAAATAAATCGTACAAGAAAGCAAATAAATCAGAGGAGTAACTTCTTCAAAAATTCTAGTGCCCTAAAACAAACAACTTTTTCAAAAGAAAGGAAGCTTGACAGTAAATCACATGCAGTCTCACTATATACAGTGTTTTAACTCTTACAAATGGGATGGAGTGGTGTACATAAAATGTGTATGATAATTTTCAGGCGCCTACATTGATGTTAGATTAAATCCTCAAGAACTAGCATCAGTTTTGTGAAGATGAGTGCACTTACTGTTAGACTTGTCAGGTTAGGGAGCAAAATAGTAAGATACACTAACCACTTCAATTGGGAAGTTGATTCGTAACACCCTGCTGCAAAATACTGGTCCCTGAAGCACCATCTCACTTAGCGTGGTTACCATATTACTTTGATCAGCTCAAAAAGGACTACACAGTTACGGTAGCTATCCGAATATGACTAATTTAAAAGAGAAGAAGCGCTTATGGACTTTCAGCTTAGATGCATTTGAAATGAGGTTTATCAAAGTAAGAAGATTGTAAATCAATCTTTTGTCGGGAACTACGATTACACGGTGACTCATCGATTTCATATTCTGTTGAAAATCCTTTATGAAAATGGCAATGTGCCATAATTTAGAAATGTTAACATCTGGCAGAACTAAATGTACATTCTGCCAAGAAAGTGAATCTTTTAAATAAATAAGAAAGAGAATTTAGCCATGACAACAATTTTGACTTCACCTGACAGTCGAGGTTAAGCATGTTTCTCCTAAAACTACTAGCCAGAATAAAGTAATATTCACGTTTATGTATATATGTTTTGTATGTGTCTATTGTGAAATACATAAATTGACAATAACTATGATATGACTGCAAGAATCTTCACTTCAAACTTCAGAGACAGAAAATACCAAAAACAGTGAAATGAACTCAAACTACCCAATACCAAACCATCAGTCAGACTTTCAGTCTACCTCATCACTTGCATCAACTCACGATCGGCCATTATGTAATTATGCTTTATGCCTGACAACAATTCATTTAACCTGGATATTATTCAGCTTATTTGTATTACTTACATTATTTTGCATAACATTACTCCTTATCTATCGTAAGTATAGACTGTTTATAAATAAGAAAACATTTGATAAACTCTGTAAGCAACAACACAACCTGCCTACAATGCAGCCATCATCAGTTTTAGCAAAAGTTGTTACAGTGAGCATTCAAGCCCATCAAGGTTTTATACTAAAGAATATTACCAACCTAATTATATACTAAATCCAGAGCTAACTTTAAATTCCACAATAATGAGTCCTGATAATCTGGATTTGAAATCATCTTTTCAATTGAATACTCTAACTCATCCATCTGTTTCTTCGTCCACGTCACCTCAATCTTCATCTTCACTTCTCTTAACATCAACCGTTCTAACAACCGGATCTTTTAACCCATTGGATTCAAAGAATAACTCTTTTGATCCCACTCCCTCTACAATCAGTAACATGACACTAGTTTTGAAAAACCCAAATTTACTGAAACAAGAAAATTTGCCATGGGATAGCACAGATTTATTTTGTCGAAAGTCATCACCTATTAAGCTAAATGAGTCCAATGCCTTAATGGTGACACCAGGAATACAGACAACAGCGGCACATAGTTGTTATTGTCATAGTCTTAATCTTTGGCATCGTCCACATCTTCAGCATCACTATGCTAATGATGACTGTTTGAAAACAACACCATCAGATGACTGTTTAATTCATTCATCTCATATTCTGAGAGATGATTTATTAAAAAAGCCGAACTATATTGGTGAACAAACTAAGCAGCACCTACAGGAAACGGATATGATCGATTTATTTCCTAGTACAACTGTGTCGCATAATCTCAGTAACAATACATTTTTATGTATACAGAATATTCAATCAAAAGCGTTAGGTGGGGGAAGTAAAGAAGGAAAGAATACAAGATCAATTATACCCACTGTCACATGTTCAATATCAACAGTACATGCAGCTCCTCAATTTTATACATTCCATAAAACTCAATCTGTTTGCAAGTCATTTGATGCCACCAGTCGATCATCAGAACTGACAACACTAAAAAGAAGGCATAGACTACCCGAAAATTATTTTAAAAATGACAGCCCCTCTGGAACATATTTATCTCCTGAACAACATCATCAAATTCATTGTTCAGGTGCAATGGTTATTTCTAATAATAAACCACAGACGTCTATAAATGATGCTTTTTCATTGTGATAGGATGCTTTTTGTACATATTTATACAATATATGTGTATAAAAACATATTTATGTATAATGAATGTTTGCAAATCAGTTGATTGAATACGTTGGAATTATTTGTGTTTATTGAATAATTAGAAAAAGATGACTTTTTGTGTTAACTAACTTTTTAATAATGATATAACTAATGAGGGCAAAGCCATGTTAAGTAAATATACACTAGTAAACCCTTTGAAATTACAAGACGGCTCGATTCAGCCTAAAACTTTAATCGCTGTTCATATTTCATTGTATATTGACAATTTTTTTTCTAAATATAAGTTTATTAATCAATAATCATGATTATATTCTACCCAGTCACTTAATAACTGTTCGAGTAACAGACTTCAAAGGTTCATAAGGTTTTTATGTCTTAAATTCACCCAAATATTTATTCTATCAATTCACACCAGTACAAAATAACTGGAATTGAAAAGTCGCTGTCATAAAAATATGTTTATAAAGCTTTTAATTCTGATAGGTTTAAGCAACTCAATTACTAGTACGTCCAAGATTGCGTTACCGAAATTTCAGTTATCAGTATCATGCGTTAAAACCATTTGTTATCAAGAAGAAGCAAGTTAGCTTGAAACGTACAGATTATTATTTCACACTAGGTGACGAACTTAATTGTTTTGCAACAACAGAAGAAGACATATAAGCAAGCGGTATTGTTTCCAACTAGCTCTCATCAGACTTTACGCTAATACACACAGATTTTCTCGTATATAAAGCTGTGACAACTAGGTAATGAGGTATGTACAAACAGTAGATATCTGCACATTAATAACAGTTATGATAGTTTACTTGGATATGGCTACCAGTTGAATCCAGGACGTGCGTTTCGTTTTATTTGGGACTCGCCTGCTGGATACACCTGGACCCCAGTGAGTAATGTTGTTCCCACTGAGACTCGACAGCCACCTCTTGTACAACAGGTATTAGTTAATACTACCTGTTGATATGCTTGTAATTCTTTGTTGTTTTACCGGATTGAATTGATCGACATGTGGCATATGGCCTCTTTTCAGATCGCTCAATGTTGCTTAAGTATTTATCATGATAATTTACTTGGTTGTGGCTAGCATAACAATTATTCAGGCAATATCGAGGCTTCCGTATAGGAGCCCATATGCTAAAAGAGGTCGAACAGTTCGATCCAGTAAAACAACGGAGAATTACGAGTATATCAACAAGTTGGAATAATAATAGTTATCTCATTGATGGTAAGAATAACGGGAACAATATGATACTGCGAACATTTAGACATACACTGTCAGTCAAAACTTAGAAAAATAAAAGTCTCGCTACACTAAGGGACAAAATGTGTGGAGAATCGAAGTCTAAGCAAATTAACATATGTGAAAGGGGTGAAGAAAATGGGAGGGGAATGAAATTTGATTTATCTTTGAAATCATTTATTAGTTTACAACAATGCTTACCAAAAGAATTTTTGAAGAGTTACTCACCATAAGAATTTTCTATCAACTTTTTATCCATGTTAGAGAAACATTTCTAAAAAATAGGCCTGCATGTAGTTCATTGGTTCAAAAGAAATAACAAAGGTCTGCAAGGATAGCTACGCTCGTCACAGTATTCATTTGAATTAACTTTTACTATAACCGGCGAACCTTACACTTTTCGTAGCCATGATTTTGCATCGTGAGACTGGTGAAATAAACTTCTCAACAGTGGAACTATCCGATAATGCAAACTAATTCTATGCGGAAAAGAACCACTTTCAAAGTAGGTTGATTATCATCATCATGAAATTTTTGTACTGAATGCATTATTCATGACCAACTTTGAGTAGCCCTGTATTGCATAAAATTTGCATTTGCGTACACAAGACTGAATACTGATCAACACATAACATCGTTAATCATGAGAAAGCGTAGGATTAATCTTAGGCATGTTTATCTTTGTGCAACATAAAAGGGATTAAATGGATTACTACTATAGTGTATTTTTGAGACAGTATATATATATATATATATGTATATAGAACAAGCAGCATAGTGTTGGATTATACACTCCCTAATTGTCCAAGTTTTACATCATTGAAGATAGTTTAAAAAGCAATAATATCAGTGGCGTTTCACAAACTTTAAATAACACACTGACATGAGTTTCCAAATTTAATTGCTTTATTCTAAACCTTGTTTTCGTTAACAGTACAGAATTCCCAGTAATGATATTGCAAAATTAACTTCCTGTACAACTTTTTCCGAATATCTTGGCGATAATAATGGTTGATACTGAAATTAAAGATGATAACAGAATCGTTCAAATAAGTAGATGACAAGAGGGTTACGAAAATTGTTCACCACTGCAACATTGCTTGATAGGATCTTTCCCAATACAATTTTCTTCGCACAATTCATGAATAAGTTCGAATTTTCGAATGAAGTCGAAAGTGCATAAAGTCGAATGTATTCGACACTTGTTTCCCCTGAAAACATAGAGAGTAAGGTATATGTGATTGAGACGGTTATCGTCCGACAAAATGTCCCATAAGCAGCTGATTACAAATATAAGATCCCTTTCCCCAAATGTTTTTATCATTAGTCTCAACAGCATTCCACTAGCTGTGCTGATAGCCTTCAATATCCTGCAAAACAAAACGTTGACGTTTTACTGAGGTCGTAAAAAGAAGAAAAAGTTAGGGGTAGATAAACATCAGGAATTAACGCAACTTAAGAGTAGAAACTAAGTTATACTGGATAGTCACAGCTTCCCCATATAATACGTCAAGCGAAAGATTTTCCTCTAAATCAGTAGAATATGGGAGCAGAATCAATGACGATCGAAAAAAAAGCTTAAACGAAAATTCACTACATTTGTTAAATTCTCTACTACAGAGCCATCAGAAATACAAGAGCTACAGGATTGAAACATTTCGCATAAATCCTGTTCAAGTTTCGAGGTGAAAGTAGCTAACTATATGAGGCTATGCGAGGCTGTTCAACAACGAAAATTGTTTAATTTCCTATAAGTTAATAAAGTGAGAAATGTTCAAAGAGATGGCTAACATGGATACTGTTCGAATATCCAGGTACCTGAGAAATTAAATTTAGTTGAGGAATGTATATCATGAGAAACGAAAAAAAATGAAAAGACGAAAGAATAACCTATTGAGTCAGATTAGCTTCACAGAGAGGTGAAATAGAACATTCCTCTCAATAAGAATAAATCTAGTCTGTATGTTTCCTGAAAACTTGTCCGACAAAATGCACCTAAGGGCACAGTCAAAGACAGAAGTATCATCTAAAAATGCAGATCTAAGATGCTGGGCACTCTAGTCCAGATTGGAAGTTATGCTATCAACAATAAGAATTATTTCATTTTCTTAATGCCTGTGTCACCCTCTCTTTACTATTTCAATCAAAGTTCATCAAACAGTCACTAATTAAGACGGCATTCATAAAATGATAACATTGACACATCTAGTTATGGACCTTCTGCTGAGCACGTGGTTTAACCACCTCAGCAAATAAGAGTAGTTGGTGCAATAGAGAATTTTTCCTCTGATACGTGACGTTATTCTCTTTCTGATGTATATTTATTTGGCGAAACAAACCATTCTGCATATGAGAAGTACAAGTCTGGAGTACTTCTCACAAAATATCAATGTAAAATCACTTTAATTGTGTTAATTTAGATCAGGTGATTTCGACTAACCTACCACTGGAGTTCAAGATATGCTATGTAACTTACAGCAAGCAAGAAAGTAGGTTTGAGTAGTCCAGCCACCTACCCCCAAACAGCTTACATCAAAGGAGAATGAGGTCAGCCCTCAAGACTAGACAGCATGAAATTGTTTCCTAATCTGTGGCTAATGAATATATTGACGAAAGGTGTTACATATGTACAAATTTGCAAGCCCAGTGGTAACATCACTGACTGAAACACTAAGTGACGCGAATTCAATTCTCAGAGGCGACATCAGTACCTTTGAGGCTGATGATACACCTTGCTGACGAGTGTCCACAAGCATAAAACCTAGGTCCAGTGTTTACTGCCGACTGTCCATCGGTTCGCGTATCTGCATAAGACAGCACAACTGACGAGTTTGCGAAAAATGTGTCACAATTGATTACGTGAGTGCAGGTTTCGAAAAATAATCACAATTTTTCATTTAGTGGCATGAACAAAGGAAGTTCATACGTAATTCTTGCAGTGTGGAGAAGGGTTGAAAAAATTTTCATAGGAAGTTGTACATGCCTAAAGACTTTTCCAACTAATCGCTTTGCTTCAAAGTTTCAGGAAGAAACATGTGAACCAACGTGTAAGTATCAGTTTGGTTTAGGAGATAAAAAATCAATAGAAATTAAATCTAGTAGGCCTGGAAACACCATAGGTGATCGTAAATATATATAAATCGTTTATGAACTTCAGAGAACGTGAAGAGACGTCATCACTTCATACTAATGGTATATATATATATATATATATATATATATATATATATATATTCATGAAATCAAGAGGAAATGCTTAGGCTTTCTGCAACTGCATAGCTCTATTTTGTCATCTAAGTTCCAGAAGCCGTAGCTTTCTGCAGTGGATAAATTAATGTCGGGTTTCTTAGATGGTCAGTTACCTTAATAATTACTGTGAATGCAAATTATGAGTGAACAGCACGCTCAGTATTGTTTAAATGTGATCCAATACGGTTATAAGTTTCTTCGCTCTACATCTAATCAATCACACTTGTAGATACTACCTAGTCATATATATATATATACATGATTTTCTTAAGAATAAAACACTAAAATAACACAAATGCTAACTGAAGAAAATTAGAAGACAATATTTTTCTTTTACCTGTCTGGTTGAATAAAATATCTTTGATAATGACTGCACACCATACCTTTCTCACAGAAACTCATAAAAGAGATGACGTTACATATCTTACTTCATACGTATGGGAACAAGTAGGGTATAATGTCTGCGTTGTGAATTTTGTCATCTGTCTAGGATGCTTATTTTCTGTCTAACTCTTATTGGGTTCAGAACAGTGGTAATTACCTTTATTCCACATTTCTTTCAAAATCAGTAACTGTACTTAGAATTCACAAGTAACTGTTTATCTGTAAGCAACTAATCAGTTCAGTTCCTACCTGAACGGCAATAATGTTCAAGTTTACGGCGTATAATTTCCTTTCTTTTCCGACGTTTTGCATCCTATGATATCTATGTTTTGCAAGCTGACTGGAGTATATAACTCAGGGATTTCCTGTTGCTTATCATTTAATGAAGAGTTGAGTAGTCCTTTCACAAACTGATATCCATTTTATTAGGTATAGACCCTGTACACAATTTTTAAACTTAAACTACATTTCACTTTATTTCCAAATAATCGACACAACTGCAGTTGTCAGTAGATATACCTCCAAGTGACATTACTTCCTTTTGCCATTCTGTATCTTGTCAAGCCAGACTTTGAATACATCCGTTCTCACTGATTCAGCGAATATTGTTAGCTTTTAATATGACAGCGTATTGTCTTTTAACTAGTAAGAGATATGCTGTCACTTTGTAATATGACACCAATTTGGTTACAGTTTGGAAATAACAGAACGATGATATGTACTTTAAACTGTCTTAGTGAAATTTTTTACATTGAAGCAATCGTATTTTGTTGGATAAAATTTTTATATGAATATGAGTGACTTGAGGTTTATTTCACTCATCACAAGTGTAAAAGAAATATCATGGATAACATTCTCAGTGGTACTGTTTAATCAAAAGACCTGACCATTTTGCTGTTACAAAATTTCACAGTTATTACCTAAACTAGACCATAGGAAAATTCTTAATGTCAGCCAGTCAGGTACAGGTAAACAGACAACTCTATGAAACTTAAGTTTTAAAACTGCTTCTCAGGGACAGATAGTAGAAAGTTTGGCATTGGGCAATAATAGAAAGTCTGATATACACTTTCTCAGTAATCAAAGTTATTTCCACCTTTCACAGAAGTTAGATTTCAACGTAAATGTAATTTCAATACTTGCATAGACCCACTTTGTTCATTGTTTGAGTTAAAAGACTAAATGTTCTGAACTTTATCTCTCTGACTCACTGCATTGTCATAATTTAAATAGAAACAGAAACAAAGATTGATAGTAGCTATAGATACAGTAGCTATCAACAATTTAGATCTTCAAAATAATAGTATCTTAGAGAACTCATTCTACAAGCCCAAAGCTATTTATCTTCGATAAATGAAGAAAGTTATTCACGATTACATTTAACAAATTTTTGAACATCGACAGATCCGTGTAAGATTCAGAATGAATCAGTTTAGAACTACTGACCAGATAAGTTCAAACTCTGACTATAATTGTAAAGCTTCAGTTACCAGGTTTAAAATAATTTTATTATATTTTGAATATTAATTAACTCTAGTCGTCCTACTGATAAATGTGGCATACTAACATCATCAATTTGATTTCGAATTATTCTGTAGGCACTAATCTTTTAATCAACCCTATCTGGTTACGTGAGAATCATTCGATTTGTCATTATTAAACAGTGGCGATAGTTTTTCAGATATACGCTTATATCAGGCATGCATTCATGATACGTTTGAGATACTGTAAAATTTCTGGTATTATTATGTACATCGTGACATGAAAGCCGTTAAAATCATACAGTTGATCAAGACATTGAAAAGCAACTAAAGAATATTTCTATGGAAAATCTCTAACACTGATTTACCTGTCCTTGAGTATTTGAAAATCATACAAGTTACATCACTATAGATATGACTGGAAAACAATTTTGTTAGTATCATTTATCTTCGTTTTATTTCCCTCACGTACTGCATAAACCTTAATTGAAATATAAAACCTAATATATGCAATTAAAAGGTAGACAAGTCAAATGACAAACCTATAGAGAAATTGATCAGCAAAGCATTCTTTGGCAAGATGACGATATAATTTAACACCTTTTAATGCACAACACCCAAAACATCGTATTGTACTATATTTCGTGTTCGCTAGGTCGAATGATGAACCAGTCACTATTAACTAAATTTATAATGTCCTCATTCACATTTTTTTACACTTAATTAAACTTTCCGATTACAAAGGAAGTGAGTTTCAGCGAGTAATGATAATCGGCTGAATAAACTTTGCGTAAACATTCGATTGAATACTCATGCTGATATGACGCTCAATCATCAGACAAACTTCGAAGAAATCAATGTCATGACCAGACTACTTAATTTCTAGCTTTTGAAACAATCTATATGGTGAAATAATTTTTAAGTCCATTGAAATGAAAATACATGACTAAAATATCACTTAACAGACATATTCTTGTAAATCTTTATATTTTTACTTTCAAGTAACGATGCATATACCCTCTCCATCGCATCAACAGCCGCTATCACATAGACAGTTTCTACAATCTACAAATACTAACTAACTGCAGTTTCCTTCCAAACATCAAAAATCTACCCGGTGCACTGCAACGGTGAGTCTCCTACCTTGGCAATTACATTGCCAAATGATTGATGAAATTTAGTCAGAACTCAGGATCAGACAATAGGGAACTAGTTTCCTTCCAGTGACTAATCAATGTATCTAATTCAATCCTGGTAAAGGTTGATGGCCCTCTGAAAATCCAAGCGGTAAGGTCTCTTAAAGGTTTCATATACATTTTACTGACGAGTGACAGCATGCATGAAACCTGGGTCTTGGGCTTCTCTTTCACAGCCTTCAACCAAATAAGATCCTGTGTTCCCTTAAAATATTTGGATAATGCGTCATACTAGAAATTTGGAATATGAGGTCTCGCATTTGTTGCTAAAATCTAGAGAATAACTGATTTTAAGACCCAGTGTCATTATTAGTCTTCTCTTGGGTCATGAGCGCTATGACAGTTTGATTACTTTACGAACCCCAGGTTTTTTCATCTGACGTGATCTGAAGTGAAACTTCATCCTCGAGTTACAAGATGCGAAACACATTTTATACTGTTTGTGGCGTCAAAATTCATTTTATCTGCTCTGTTTCAAAACTATTTTTCTTAATACACGTTAAATTGCTATTCCTGTTAAAGCATTATCCAATATAATTTGATGATAGATATCAACAGTCCATAGCATGTATGCTTCATTGAAGAAATAAACACTGAGTAACTCTACTAGATTCGTACTTTTTATGAACGGCCTAGCAACCGAATTCAGCTTACTTTAGGGTTCGGAGATTAGATATGGAGTTCTGATAGGCTACTCAATCCATTTGGGGAAGAATTAACAAACAGTTGAATAAATCAAAGTAACTTGAGTGGTTCATGCAAACGATAAAGTTCACTATCTGTCATGTTGACAGAAATAAAAATAAAATGTGGTAAAATGTCATGAGGAAATATTTTTAAATGAAAGCTTATACCTGCTATGAAAATGTTCAATTGTCAACATAGCTCACAAACAACGTTACTGTGACTAGCGTCTGCCAGTTTGAGCTTGAATGAATTGGTTTCTTGTCACAAATGTCCGAGAATGTCAAATTGAGAAACCGTTCCAGTGCAGAATTCATATTTTGAGATGTTTTAAAAGGTATACCTCAGGAAGATGGAAAATTACTTTTACTTCTGAATTTCCGCAATGTATTCGTAGTTCCTCACCAGAAAGAAGCACTTGTAACGTCAAAGAAACTAATGCAGAGTACAGCAGTTTAGTACCAGAATTAAAAACACCCCCAGGAAGTATTGTGGTATCACCAGTTACGCTTCAGTTTATTGTCGGTGCAGTGAAATCATTACTGTCGTTTCAGTTTTTCAAGAAAAATTTACTAGGATAAACGGATATGTGAACAAAAATCAAGAATATCCTTTTTGTTATCATTTATGACATTCATTACCTTCATTTGTACTTACATGAGACAGATGACTGTCGCCTACTGAATATTTTTCATCAAAAGGAAACTATATTGATCAACAATCAAACAAAATATTTTATAATACAAAGCTGTGTTAAACAGTGAATAAATATTTGTCTACATTAATTCTAATTGGGAGCTATATTAGAATATATCATGAATGAATTAAGGTGACCGGAAAAAATTTGTCGTCTAGTGGTAGAGTACGTTTATTTCCATCCAACTAATTATCTTAGAATAGATCACTGAAGCAAAATGTTTTTTCATTGATAGTTATATGAATATCTGAGCTTATTGATATTCATCTGTTGCGTAGCAACAAAGACAGTTGTATTTTTATAGCAGCTGAAACAAACAAAGTCATTATTTGGTTTACGATTATTCATATCAAAGTCAACTAAGCAATACTTTCTAATAAAAAAGTAACGGACACTCATTTAGACAGATGAAGCTTATCCTGCAGCTTGTTTAGTTGGTTAAACTAGAGAAGACGGTGATGAGGGCTTAGGGATTATTGTCAGTCAACTCTGAGATGATGTGTGGTGGATATACGACTCTACTTATAAGTAATCACAATTTAAATAGTAACTTGTTGACTACTTATCAGTGGCAGTGATTTCATTTAAAGTCATGTTTCTTTCTACACTTCACTCTGTAACTACAGTTGTGATAATTGCCTTAGCATTGTTGCTGATACATAACCTTTTATGATACAGTTAACACAGATATTTTACGCTCTTCTTGATGTTAGTAGATACATATTCTGTGCATAAAGCTAAAGCAAGTAATTATTTCGGCAAGAAACACAACTTGAAATAAAGGCAGTTTTTAAGCAGAATTTGATTCAGTACTACTTTGCACTCAAAATAATCATGGAAATATCGTTGGCTATCATGCTACTACACAAATTAGAATCTCATTAAATAGCCAAATTTTACAAGATCCTTTGGGAATATTAATACTCTGATCCTTATAAAAATAATACAAAGAATGTAAAACCTAGCGCTTTTGCATATACTATCTTCCACAACTTTCAGTTTTCATTTAATATTGCAGCAGCAGTGAACTGATCATTTCGATCCATCCTAACGATACTGCATTGACTTCAAGGCAATATTCATAACTAACTGACATAACTTTTAGAACCATTGAAACTTGGGAGCATTGGATAGATTTTTCATCTTAAAATGAGACTCCCGAGCAGTGTGCGACCATGCTCCGCTTCGGCTTCATTTACGTTCTGATAAGATATCAAAGTAAAATAATTTCCACACTCACATTCTTAAATCAAAACTTGTCAACCCTAGCACTTGTTAATGATTCAGCGTTTGATGAGCTAACTCGAGTGGAAGTTATTTACCGACCAGTTTTAAAATGTCTGATTCAGGATTATTCAAGAATAGAAGCATATCGTTATAATGCACTTTTACTGCCAGCCTTAACAAGTATTCCCGTTAACTGAAATTTTCATAATAATTTAAAAAACGTATAAACGGAACTTGATGCATGATTTCATAGTGATCAAAGTGATCCTTAAAATGTGCCTACTAACTGACTGTAGATAGAACTGGCGGTTGTGATTTACACCCAGGACCATAAAAACAATAATTTAACAATTCCACTTAGAGGAAATCAGTGGATATGTCGACCGGCATAAAAAATATGCCACAAAATAGATGGTATGAGGATTTTTTCATATCTGTAAATATTGCTTCCTAGAATACTAACTGAAATAATAAATTGTGTAAACGACTACCATATCACTGAGTTCTAATACTTAACAAGTATTACAACGTGCTTAAGTCTGTGAAATTTAAATAGTTCCGTGATAGGTTACTTTAGCACTGATATTTTTAATTTACACAGCTAAAAAGTAGGGGAAATCTCGGCAAATTTGAGTTTACATATGAAAATGTGAATTATTAACTTAATTATGTAAAGTGTGATTGAGCATGTAATAGTTTGTTGGTTGAAAAACGAAATTTATCTTTTTACTTTTTTCAACATATATGGAAAAATTGCTTACTGAAGCAATGTCAGTAATTCTCTCATTGACCTATTAAACTTTTGATTATAATTGTTATCAGGTGCCTGATAAAGATTTCTCATCGAAACGCTGAGTTTTCACAATAACTGAATAAGAATTTCCGCTTGTTCAAAAATTATATCGGTGATAAGTTCCCTTCACTTGATTATTGAAAAAAAATTAAAGTAACCAAAGTTAAGATACGCTTGCAATAAGTTAGGAAAGATCTTTTTATAGGTATCCAGTGTGCAACGATCGACTGCGTATGTTTGACATTGACAAATTAGTCTTCTAAAAATATTGATAATACTAAAACAAGCAACGAATGTATGGAAAGCAGGATTTAATGAATTCAAAAATTTTGGCAGAAATCTTCAGCCTAATACTAAAAATACTTGGTTATGCATATCAGGGTATGATACAGCGTGAGATACAGATATAAATTTATATCTAAGACAACGAATAAGGATTGGTAGCATGGAGATTTTTCTCAGCACTGTCAAGTGGATATATAAAGGGTTAGAAGAGGTGTGAAAGTGTCTGAAAACTTATATGCATTAGTTAAGTCATCATGAATAAAATATTTGATAGGAGTTCCTGTCTATTATTGAAACATGCTTCTAGTTACCCTGTTTTATGTGAATCAAAGAAATATGGAATACTGAAGCCAGATACATTGAGAGGCAAACTTTAATCCTTTTAAAGTGTTCTTTAACTTATGAATTCTCTGAGCTGAATATTGAAAGACAGTTATCACAATAAAGTTTATGTTAAAACAATAAACCAAACTCGTGCCAAATACTCTAGCAACTTTCCACTTTATTTTGCTAGAGAGATTTTAAGCATCAGTTTTCAGTTATATTTTAAAGTAAAGCTAGCATACCACGTTACTTTCAGGTGAAAACGTTTGCTTCGCAGATGACTACAGCTTTGACTTTATGCTAAAAATGACAATATGAATTATGTTATTTAAATAGTTTAGCTCTGCTTGAAAATGTGTAACTAAACTTCAAGGTTCACTTTTTAATGTAGTTATTCAAATTAATACTATCGTAATATCTCACTGGATTCATATGAGAAAAATTTGAAACTTTCCTTTTTCAAGGCATTTGTTTCCACAAGCTGCGATGACTTGAGTGGCTGTTGGGATCCTGAAAACATTGAAAACCTGTTTCGTCGTAATTCGAGGCTTCTCAGTAATGTGCAGTCATGATATCACGGGAGGTCAGGTAGAAGACTGTCTAGTCACATCGCAAACACGTTACCATCCATGGAATGAAATCCATTGGTTCACATTTTCCTCCTTCTGCTGACTCGTAATATAAAGCTGCCAAAATACAAAGTCATCGAATGGCGTCAATTATCACTCCAAACTTCAGTCAACTAACGAGTACTGACTTCTTTGAGAAACTGTAAACCAGAACTAGGACGAAGCAACTGTGCATTGCTTCAATGCTTTCATTGGTTCTCTATGATGGAAATTAACTCATAGAAAATGGATACGAGCTTTTAAATGGTTAATCAATTATTTTAGCATTGGGTAACTGCTTAATGTAATTAAAAACTGAGCATTTTCACCCAAAAACGTATTTCTGTTGTTTTTATTACAAGGCGTACAGTAAGTTATTCTCTTGATAACCAATGTGATCAAGTCCAGGCCTTAATTATCTAAAGATTCAAAGATGAAAGATTGACTAGCAAAGCAACTAACTGATAAAGCAGCTAACTGGTGATAGTATGGAGTGGGACTAATCAACTAAACCATTCTGTACTCGTGTCTAAACTACACAGTATTAATATCCTGGCAGAGCTTAAACTTAATTATCCTTGGCTTGGCCAAAAATCGATTTTATTTTGGGAGTAATAAGTGACAGAAGGACTAACTAGTGTGAAAGAATGACCTAGGATAGCACTGGCATTATTTTTACCATCTGATAGCGGCACTAATACGAAGTTGAGTGGTTTGCAGTATAATGTGCTATCGTATGCCGATTTCTTTCACAGGTTGATAAAATCTGTTGAAGCATCTGAAACCAAGAAGTAAGGGGCAGTTGTATCGCTCTGGTCAATGACTTCTCAACTGAGGCAGAAATGACCTTGAGTTGTGAGGTGAGTATATTAACATTCAGCCATAAAAATGTACTCCTGAATGTTTTGTTAAGCAACTGAGACCTGTGGGCCAAGTGAAGTATGGTAAGGAAATTGATGCTTTTGAATCACCTCGGAAGAGGCGGTCCTGTACAGTGACTAAAAGAAACCGGTTATTGTGGATCAAAGGATTTCAAACCAGTGACTAGTTTTTGTGTGCGTTCACCTTCCAAGCTCAACATTTGATTTCGATCATCTTACAGGGTCCGGATGACTGAGGAGTACTAAGTTGTAACCGAAAAGCTGTCTACTCCTTATTTTTTACCATTTCTTTCCCTAATTTAAATGCACGATAAAAACTACACTGAAAATCATAAACATTTTATTCCAGTAGTCTTTATACATTGGATATAGCTTATATTTATGTAAGTCATAGGGTGAGTAAAATAAGACGACTCCAAAGTTTCGCAATGAAGTTTGTTTTGAGCTTCTTCAAAGAAATGATCAAAAGTTAAAATATCAAAAATATATAAATTAATTCAAAGACTTCTTTCTACATAATCTCTTTGTCCAATCCTCTCCTTACACTCATCGGTCTTCTAAAATACTATTATTCATCATTCAGTGTGAACTTGTATGTCTCTCATTGTATGGTGTGTGTATAAGTTGTCATTCCTATTCTCCATCATGGTGACATTATATTCATTTTATGAGTGAAATGGGCTTGAAAAGTGTAGAAGTTTGTCATTTCTGTCGGTATATAGGGGTGCAAAATTATTAACCAATTCCTTATTTTTGAGATGAATAATTTACAATGATTCTCCAAATGACATTAGTTCGTCATGAGTACTACCTCTGAGTTCCTTACTGTGTATTGATACCTGATGCATGAAACTACCAAGCAAGTTACAAGTTCATCATTGATTTGTTGAATACAGTCGAAATGATGGTAGCAATATTGGTGATGATAATAGTGGTAAGTCGCAGCAGTCCAGATTACGTTTTGTTGTTGATTCAGGAATAATGAAGATGACAGTGTTGTAGAAGGTGAATTCTGAAGTTATCCTTTATGCTGATGAATCATTAACTACCGAGAGGCAACTAACTATAATCCATCTCCTTTGTTCAAACTATTTAAGTTTTGCCATGTGTTGGAACTCTACTGTCAGTCTTTCCTACTATGACCATTAACCTTAGTGTGGAATCTTGTTTCCGTCAAAATCAATTTCGTGACCTATTTTAATAATATTATTATTTATCCCGTGGTTTCATAGTGAAACATAGGGCTTCAGTAGCACGTCACAATTTCACTCTCTTCTCTGCACTCTTTTAAACCTCGCTCCAACACTCACCATAAAATTTCATTTCTTCCCCACATTATCTCCTCCATATCACCCTCAGCTGGGACGCCAAACTCGTCGTCACCCCCTTGTATTCCACTCGACGACCTGGCCTGGCATGGCCTGGCCGGGCACGTGATGTACCCACTCGGTCTTCTCAATGCATGCCCAATCCACACCCACTCTCCTCTGCATATTTGCTGGATGATGGGTTCTTGGTTGGTTCGTTGCCAGCCAGCCGGCGTTCCTTCCTGCTTATTACTATTATTCTGACCATCTGAACTTCAGTGTCAGTATCGAGTGAGCGTAAGCAGCAGCTGTCGATGCATGTCTGTATTTTGTTGGAAATGCTCTTCGTGACGCGCCAAGTCTCTCAACCATCACATGGAAGCACTGACTTACTTGACTGAATTACTGTTGAAAACCAGGATCCTGTTCACGCTTTATGCTGAGTGCAGTGGAGTGAAGTAGATCTCCACACTGATTTCAGATTAGTGAAAGCTGGTCTTGATTTTCCGATCCCGACATTAACATCCTCATCTGTGTCACCACCTGTAGTTGAGATGATGCTGCCTAGGTAGGTGAAAGAGGCTACTCCCTTAAGGTTTCCTCCCCCCTTCATGGGCATTGGTGTTTGTTGTTGTTGTTGTTGTTGTTGGTTGGATATCTTCATCACCTCTGTCTTCTCTGTGTTCACCTGAAGTCCCGTGTTCGCTGCCCTGCCTCTTCTGTCAACCTGTTGATTTTTGCATGTAGATCTTCGAATCTGTGCGATATTAGACATCAGACATAAATCATCATCGTCGGTTAAATCCAAATCTTCTAGAGTCTTTTCATCGGTCTGGCCAGCGTATTCCCCTCTTCTAGCTCCTCACAATTTGACGCATCATCCAGTCCAGTCGACCACAATCAGGAAGATCATTGGTGATAGTTGGCGACAACCTTATCTTACTCCTGTCCCCTGTGTTCACTTCAAAGGCGTCACTGAGCTTCCCATCGTGAATCATTCGTCGTGTGGCATCCTCATATAACATACAGCTGCTGTTGAATGAGGTTGATAAAGGTTTGTGGTAGAAAAGCCGTAGTGTTCAAGCAGTTGACAAATTACTTCTCCATTGACGCCGTCGGAGGCTTTTTCGAAATAGATCAAGTTGAGTTGACTGGTATTCTTTGCTCTGTTCTATGATGATGTGTAGCATAGCGTTGCAATTTGATCCCCACATGGCTTGTTTTTGCTGAATGCAACCAGTCTGTTCCGGTCGTAAATTCGAATCCAGAGCATCTTTTCATCTCTTCAGGATGATGCGGCATAATATTTTGCTTGGTGTGGAAAGGAGTGGAGCGTGTTCCCGTGTCAGTTCTGGCACAGCCTTAGGTCGCCTTTCTTTGGAAGATTGACAAGGTAGCCTATCTTCCCATCAGACGGTAGGTATCTTCCCTTCCTTCCTTCGAAACCTTCCACAGCAGTGGTGTGGTGGGGTGTGAGCATGTCCGCTGTTTTCTCTGTATCTGTTTTCAGTGCTTTTGGATGGCTTCCACCTGGTCCTGCTGCTTTCCCAAATTTCAGCAGTTATATGGCGTTTTATGTTGCTCAATGTCTCCCATTTTGTCTTGATGGTTGACTGATGGGAAGATGTCCTTTGTAGTTCCGTGCTTCAGTTTCTGTTCTGGGTGGTTGTTGAACTTGACTTGTGATCTGTCTGTCATCAACTTCTTTGGAGGCTTCCAACTTGATTTGGAAGGTTCCTTCACCAGATTTTGAGTTGTGTTAACCTACATCTTCTCCTCTCCTTGTTATTGTGTCCAGTAGACTGCGTCTCCACTTTCTTCACATTGAAATGAAATCGATCTCATTTTTAGTGTATCCTGGTGTGGTGTCTGGTGAAATCCATGTCACTTTGTGAATCTCCTTGTACTTGTACACACTGTCGGACTCCAATCACCAAATCACTAAATGTACAGAGGTCTGCCTAGTGTTCTCCGCTCTCACTCATCATTTCACCGAGTGCTTCTCAACCCATGATGAGTTCCCTTCTTGTGTTGTCCGCTCCCAGTTTGGCATTCATGTCAGCTCACCTATTACGTTTTTGATGTCGCCAGCTGGGGTGAGATCTTGTCCATCACTGATTGCAGTTGTCAGTGTATTTTACTCTTCTTCTCCCGGTCTGTATCATTTGTAACATTATATGTTTGTGACTTTCACTCCTTTTGAGCTGAATCTTGCTGTCAAGATGCTGATCCTGCAGGAGAACATTGGTTCCCACTACATGAGAGGGAGCCTTTGATGCTGTTGGGGACATCATGATAGGCAATCCAAAACTCAGTGTGCTCGTGGTTGTCGTTTGTGTGACAATATCGGAGTAAATTATTGACCCTTCAGTTAACAGTTTAGAGAGTCCACTTCGATTCCATCTACTTTCGCAGAATCCTAGCACTTCTATGCCATACATCCTCCCCTCTTTTGAAATATGGGCTGCCTTGCTAGTCAGCTTCAAACATAGTGTAGACATTACACTCCCCTATATTTACTTTTGCTTTCATCCACAGAGGCTAAGATATATCGACCAACTGTCTCCCCGATGGCTTTCATCAACCGGGGTCATTTCGTCTCTCCAATTCCAGCGAGGAATAAGTTTTTTTTATTTCTAGTATTTTCTTTGTGCTCTGAAGTTTATTTAACGGTTGGATTGGTTTTCCGGGTTAGGGTTGTTTGCCATATGCTCAACCTTCCTTCGTTATCCAAACTTAGGACGGACTAGTATCTAGTGAACTAGTTAACTTGGCGAGGTTTATTTTTATATAATGTAAGGAAATTATGGATTTCATTTGCAGATTCATAACCTCTTCTCAGCTTTTTGGGATCTATTTTAGATATACTGTCTGCTCCCTCAAGTTTACATTTACTTGTCGGTCGACCCTTCATATGCTACATTACAATCAGAGTGATTTTATAAATGCTGTTTTGCTTGTTTTCGTTCATTACTTTTACACAGAACGTAGCATATTCTTTGCATGAAAATAGAGTTTATGTGTCACACTTAAGAATTATTCTTACTTCCTTCGAAGTATCCTTACGATGTGGAGTTATCATAGTGCTGATGCAGTTATTCGGAGGAAGTTTTGGTACATTCTGAATTTTACTATTTTAGAATTATTTTACAAAATCCTAGAGATAATCATTGGCTCTGATTGCACCGCATACTGACTTTAACCCTTCATTTTAATCCTATCCCGTTGTAATAAGACTATTAATTGTGTTGTTGAGATTTCAAAATACTGTTTCTTGTATGGTTGAAAGAAGGTGAGATTAATAACTTGGGTATCTTCCAGAATGTGATGGTTTTCTCAAAATATTTATCTTTAACTCACATTTCTCTTGCCTTTCCATCATGTAGTCCAAAAAGCTAGTTTTGATGATTTGGATTCAACCTTCTTCAGGATATATTATTTATACATCGGGAAAGATCATCCACACTGTTACCTTTATTAACAACAAACATATTGCCTACATATTGTAACCGAATTCTTGGATGAGTAGAGTATTTCTCCACTGCTTTATCCTCTCATGAATGAAAGAACAAATTAACCGTTATTACAGATACTGGAGATTTCACTTTTATGTCATATCTTTCTATTAAAATCTCTGAATGTGAATACTATTTATCTTAAGCATAGTTCTAGGTGCCTTAACATTTCTCCTGGATCTAATGGATAACATAGTCATAGGGCAGTATCTGACAATAGGAGACTATAAATTAATTCTAATGCCTCTTTTATCGGTCCACTGGTAAATAAGGAGGAAGGTATCAAAACTTGCTACTATTTCATCTCCAATACAAGAGTAAATGATTTGATTACTGAAATAAAATGAACATCCCACTGTGTATTTCGATTCCTTACCTAGATTCTAATATTTTTGAGTCCTTATGGTCACATATTTCATATAAATCACTTTATTGTATTTATGTTTGAGTTTGTCGACAGATTTCAGTGTTAAATGGTGGTTAAAAAAAATACAAACTCAACTGAAAACAAACGGCATTTATTGCTGTACAAGTTATTTCAGTAAAAAAATTCATAGAAATCTCTGATTTACTTGATATCAAAAATTGGTTCTTTGTCCACGATAACATCTTTTGCCAGACACGAAAGCTGATCCCAGTAGAACTTTATTCTTGTTTTTAGGCTATATTATATGACTTTCTTCACTGCTTCATGATGGCAGTCATGTTATTTCAATTATAATTAGGAATGTGTATTTTCATCTCCTTTCGAATTTACGCGCAAACCCTGTTCCATATCGATAAATGTGTTTTGTAGATGTTTGTTTCATTAACTGTAGGTTTCGGAATATTGTTCATTCGAAGCCAGTCTTCTAATCTTCTTTGGTGGCACTTGGTTCCTAGTTAAGAAAAACATTCAAATATTTGTTGAAAAGTAACAAATTCCTAAGATATACATGATGATAAATCCTTTGAAATAAAGGTCCGTCAGATAGTCAGATACTGACACCTGGTTAAATTAATTATTTAAGCACATGAAGAATGAAATTTGAGAAGGAAATATTGTTTCTGATAAACAACATAATCCCATAAATAGATAAATAGAAATATGGTATTGTTTGTTATTTGGCATTTTGAACGAATGAATTATTCTCATGAAGTGCTTGAAATTGAAATCGGGAACATATTTGAAACAAAAGTCCAGACTATCAGCAAGTTTCTTTTATTGGGCTTCATGTGACATCCTGTTGGTAGAAACGAAATACTTGACCACTGTATTAATTTCCTAATTTCTGCTCAGTGTGAAATATTTGGTAATATCAAGATACGATAATTGTCCAGAAACAATTAACCATTTAAACTATGCAAATTATCATATCTCCGTATACAACTGGATAGGATAGTCTGAGGAGACTTCAATTCTCACTCTGTCAAATATAGCTCAGTTATTATTCTTAAAACTTAGGTGGTAGGATGAGGACTATATTCTAAACTTGGATTATATCTTCATATTTCACTTCAGTCTATTACAAAACTAGAATTGGTAAAACTTTGAAGTTTTTTGAAGGATACTTTATAATATATGAATGCTAGACTCTACCACTTATCAGTTGAGAAAATCTGGAATCAATAAACACGCTGAAGTAGCCATTTAAACCATTTACATTCACTTAAACTCACATGGTCGTTTGTAGAATTCCCTATTCCACATCCTCGACGAAAATGCATGCCGTATAAAAGAATCAAATGAGACACTGAAATATTGATCTTTTATCTCGAATCCGACTGCCTGAATGATTGCGATCATCACATAATTACACAGTTAAAGTATGCAAATCAAAAATATGTCTGCTATTATTATCTGATACTTTATTTTGACTTTCAAGATGTGTGAAAACCTAATATTTTCGACAGCCTTAAACTAAACAAAAATAAATTCAGAAACAGAAGATTATCAGTTATGGTTAGAGATTCTGGGTTTGCACTTCCAAAAAACTTCAGACATTCATTAACAACTGCCTACTGTCGTTACTGAAGATCAGATGGCCAGAAATAATAAGCAACAAGGAACTCTTGCCTGCCAACGAACCAACCAAGAAGCTTTCGCTCAACAAATATGCGGAAGGAAGTGGAGATGGATTGGGCATACACTGAGAAGGCCGACCGAGGACATCACGTTCCAAACCAGCGCCTCGAGTGGAACCCAGATGGGAAGCGACGAGTTTTGCGTTCCAGTTGAGAGTGACATGAAGGAGATCGTGTGAGGAGGAAATGAGAGGCTTTGAGCTGTCGTGGAGCCAGGTTCAAAAGATTTCAGAGAAGATAGTGGGATGGAGACGTGCTACTGAAGCCCTATGTTGCATTAGGAACCCAAGGAACAAATTATAATACAATAAATTCATAGCTTTGCTCTTGATAAGTAATGAGCGCATCACTACTCGTCTTACGTGAACATACAGACTGAAACGCAATCAACTAAATAGGTTATTCAAGGAAATGACCTCAAGAAGAAGTGACAATGTAGTATATTTATTAACAAACATATTACTTTTTGACCCTATCTAACAATTGTTAGGAAATACATACAAGTGTATTATATTCATAGATTCCCATGACGTTTTGATAAAATAGCTTTTGTTGATGTCACCATTCCTAAAGTACAGCAGTTCTTTATCAGCAAATAGTGTTGCACAGGCATTAGGCTAAATTTGCCCTCTTCCTTGCTCATTCTAGCAAAACAAACTAAAACAATTCGATGATAAATACATATTATGGATTGGTGGGATTTCATTACTTACTTATTAAATTACTAATCTTTAGGGATCAAAGTAAACGGTTGGATGAGACTACTTCTTTGTACTACTTACAGAAGGTTGAATGGCTCATTGTTATATAGCATATTAGATATTGTTGCCCGCATGCTCAAAAGGAAAGATGAGTATAACTGAGACTAATTTTATGTCCCAGTCTGATTCAAACGACATCATACTCCTTTTGAGTATACCAGGGGATGGCACTTTGTCACTAATTTAACTGTTCTGTGCTCAAAGTATACCTCATAACTTCATTCGAAAGGCAGATAATTTAATGATAATAGAGTGAGAAAAGTAACTGGACCCTGCTGATCTTAATATTCATCTCTAAAGGTTTTAGTGTACGTTAGTCAGCTTTCTTGTAGCAATTACTGTCACTTAAATTTCCTAATAGAAGATTCATGAATATGCCTAAAATGTTGTTGAATCCAAGCAAATTAAGACAGTTTTATAGAAAGAAAATTTGGGCATTATTTTGTTAGTGAGTACATAAGAAATACTAAATCCTACACCCTTATCGTCATCATTCCAGCAAACAAAATTATTTTAGATTATTTCGTGATCATAAGCGATTAAATTAACTGTGATTTAGTAAAATTAGAGTAAGGGTTGTCCAGTACTTTCTCTTCATTTTGGTGCCATTCAACTTTGACTTTTAATATTCCATTCGTTTGAACTATGGACACTTAGATTCTGAGTTATTTTCAAATCCTTTTTTTTCTTCTTTGTACTGGTTTTTAAATCATTGGATAGTACCGGCATTAAAAAATACTAATGTAAAAGTATCTATCGGAATAGATCTGGCTCCAAATTCCAGCAAATATTATCGCAGTGAAGTATCACATTACTATCACCAAAACGTTAACTAAAGGGTAAAGTTAACTTTTTGCAAACGATTAACAAAATCTATAAATACAGCGAAAATGATCACATGAAGGCAGAATAACATTAGTTCTCATATTATGGCTTTATTTTTACTTGATTCATATTCACAATGAAGTCCACAATCATATGAGCGCATACAGCTACTCTAATTATTTGAAGTCGTTATAAATAAGTTAAAAAGCCTAACTAATTCACTGAAGTAATACACTTTGAGGTTTGATTACCTGACTTGAGGATATGTATCTTTAATACTATGTAACAGCCTAATATGTAGTGAATTAATGTTCTTCATGTTATCTTGCATTGAATCATTTTTGTTGTTTCATTAAGGAGCAATATATGAATCGCCAGCCATCCTGTCTTCTGAAACGTGCTTATTTAAGATAATTCATCCGCAACAAGCTGCCTACATCATATTAGCGAAAACTGACTGGTAATCATTCATGGAAATTATTTAGCATTCATTTCTGTGCGTTATTTAACCCTATTTCAACTCCTGTACATATTGTTACCGCAAGTGAACTATATTACTTTATGTGAATATAACCAATCCTATGAACTTGTGAATAGTTTATTGCTAGATACAAACGAACACAAAGTTTACATAATTAGTTCCATTTGTGAATTTTTTTGAAGCAAGAATATCAAATGTTGTGGAATGAACTGAACTCATTTCATGTGTATTCTAAGTGTTCTGCATGCACACCAGATTTGAAAATTGTGTGCATAAAGATATCAAGCTACTCTTACTGACCACTGGCACTTTATCTTGAACAACATTTAAATCCAGTGAATTTGTGAAAGATTTCCAGAAGACGAAATGAGTTCAATTCATCCGATAATATTTGTTTCTTTTTCCATTCAAGAATATAATTTGTCAACACATCAAGTCAATTCAATACACCCACTTCCTTCTTACTTTAAAGAATGACTCAGGTATATTTCACTGAGCTCAAAGCCTTACTTTACACCCATGACGAACGAACAACTATAAATTTAAGCATACATGTGACTTAACCCTCAGTCAAAACTTTGGTAATAGAATTCGAAATTAGATGATAACTATTAGCAGAACAACCTTTTAGAATATAAAACGCTGCTAGTGAAACATTGATTATCAGTTACTTCGAAATGCAACCATACCATAATCCAAATTGAGTGGATTCGAAATTTATAGATTGGTGAATACGACAATAATGTCATTTCCAAGAGATATGTGCATTGAGTTAAGTGCTTCAGTGAATTTGAATAACGCAAAGGCGAGAACATTATCAGAATGAATCAATATCGTTTTATTTCACTGGGTATTTCTGAGCAACACACAACCTGAAATAAATAAACAATCATCAAAACGAACAATAATATAATACAGAGCGTTTCAGAGTAAAAGCTACTGAGGTACTAAACAAGATTTGTGGCTCACGATGAGGTGATAATTGTTTGATACTCCCTGAGCTTTCAAAATCTTCTTTGGACATTTACTCTTTAGTCTAAGTTAGATGAATATTCACAAAAAATATTGGTTGGCCATGACCTATTTTGGCTTCTGGGTAGAGGTGACATATAGTTGAAAACATTTGTTCCACGATACAAATTTAAAACAAGCAACAAGTGTGAGAAAAGTAGGATTTAATGAATTCATAAATTTTAGTAGTATTCGTCAGCTGGATACTCTACATACTTGATTATATATACCGTTAAGCAATGGAAAAAAGCATACATACATACATATATAACGTAGACTGAGACAGATTTAGGTGTAACAACGTAGAAATGAATAGTTTTTACAGGTCAAATGGTTATCCAGAGGATAGAAATGGATATTCAAGATTGTTGACATAGGGATGAGAATTGAATCGACTGAACGTCGATCACGTCATTGAAAACAAGACAGTTAATAGTACTTATGCAGACAATAAGTAAATAAGGTGTATATTGAGATGAATAATAATGATAACATTGGCAATAGGAATAAGGTTAATTAGACGAAACAAATCAGGGAAAGAAGACTGGAGAAGTCTATCAGAAGGACTTACTACGCAGCTAAACTGATTCTTCTTAGCACCACCAAAAGGGTATTGCAGCAATCAAGGAAAGACAGTACTTCGATCCTCGACACATCTAAATGCATATATCAGTTCCAATGTACCTGCGGAAGCAAATACATTGGTCATACGGAGAGACGTCTGTCTACCCGAATGGTTGAGCACATACCGAAATGGTTGAAGCATGCCGAAAAGAGGACCCCGAGGAGCTCGATAAACAAGCACCTAATGGACTATGGACATGATGTTGATACCTATAAGTCCTTTAAAGTTATCAGTAAACAGCAAAATAAGAAGCTGCCTGGATATGTGGAAGCCTGCACGATTCGAGTTGTCAAACCAAACCTTTGCATTCAGAAGGAAATGGTAGTCAGCCTGAATCTGCCATTGTAATAATTACAACATTGTCTAATCATATTTAATCTTTCTCATTTTACTCTTCACTACTAATTATCACGCATCTTATACTTTTGTTTTCTTTCCCTGATTTGTTTCGTCTAATTAACCTTATTCCTATTGCCAATGTTATCATTATTATTCATCTCAATATACACCTTATTTACTTATTGTCTGCATAAGTACTATTAACTGTCTTGTTTTCAATGACGTGATCGACGTTCAGTCGATTCAATTCTCATCCCTATGTCAACAATCTTGAATATCCATTTCTATCCTCTGGATAACCATTTGACCTGTAAAGACTTTTCACTTCTGTGTCGTGACATATCGTTCTTTATTGTCACACGGTGACCTCCATAACTGTTACTATTTTAGGATTTGTCCTGTTGCGAACTTGACAGACGCAAAGACCAATCACTAATTATTCGGACTTGTTATATACCCACGAATATGAGACCAAGGAAGAACACGATAGCTTAGTCGGATGGAATAGTATATTTGGATGGTTGTGCCAAAATACCGGTGAGTTATAACTGGCTAGAGAGTCGAATACGAGCCGTGCAACGTAACACGACAGCGTGCCAAATGGCGAGGATGCTTGACCGGGTGTCTTCAGCTTAGCGAGTCCAGTTGAACTATCAAGGTCAGCATCAATGTCGAAGGTCGTCAAACCCTAGGCTACTGATTTTGGAGAAGTGTGTGACGCTACACTATTATTTCACCTGTGACTTTGGTCTAATGTCTAATTATTGATTTGCTTGAATGATTTGCAATTGTTTAATCCTTTCTTACTAGCCAGTATGTTGGGTTATTGTCCGCATATCTGTGACTGCATTTTGATTGGGGTACCACGATTCCAACAACTACCTTGCACTATTGAGCATGCTTGCTACAGTATTTCCACGTTGTCCCAGTCGGAGTTGTGGCTGCGTTCTTATACATGTATCGAAGTCAGCGAGGATATTTTTTCGTTTGACTACAAGTTGACGCTTGCAAATTATTTGGCCTGTTCGACGGCTGGATTGGTCATTACAGTGATGTTGACAGCCGTTTCAACTAATTTATGGATTGAATTCATCTTTTCTTTCTTAAGTAATAGATCCATGAGCTCGCATAGTATGTTCTGCAGGGAGTTGGAGTGTTTGTGTGTCATACTGATACTGAATTCGTGAAGCAATCGGCTCAAAGTTTCTGAGATATCTTTGGTCAATGACAAAGTGATTCGTTTTTTAGATTGAGATGACTGTCCTGATCCGTGTTCTGTTGATTAGCATATCCTGTTGAAGTTGATGGGACAGCCATCAGCTCTGAAAGCATTTTTAAATGTGGTTTTCTTCTCTCATTTGCAGTTGCTGAGTGTGGTGATGAGTTCAGGCACGTGCCAATAATGTTTGGACTCAAGGCTTCCTATGAGACTTTGGGTTATTACAGTTGCAGTTCAAAACTATGTGTGCCATCTTTCGCTTCTTTACATCACGATTTTTCCTACAATCATGTTCATAACCTTGTGATCGTATAATCCATGCTGACAGAAACATTGGGTATAAAAGCAGATGATTCTCGATCCAGTATTTCAATACCTATTGAAGGAATAAAGTTATTTGATTTTGTCGTAAATAGTATAGGAGTTTTTTCGTAGGTTAGTAGACTGGTTTTGATGGTTAACTTGAGAATATGACACAAAGCCAACTATGAATGAACAAACTGCTGATTTCAGCACTGCATTAGAAAACTCTGCTTGATATTCCACACAATATTACTGTGATACTTTCTGGATGATATTTTCAGAGTTTTATTGTTTGCAGTCATGTATAAGTACTGACACAACTTCTTTGACTAGTCTTTACTGCTGTACAACTTAGTTACTTTTAAACTTTATTGGTAGTAGAATTTTCCACACATTTAAGAGCCATACCGAATGATTCCTGTAAAACACACTAAGTGTTGACTCAATGAACAAAGGTTCAGTCGTCAACCTTTCTCTCCAACTTCATAGTTTAGTCCGAGGCACAACCACTCTGTCCCACTTTATTGAGTGATTGTGTGTTATTTCACACGATGTAATAGCATTAATTGAAGATATTGAAACTGTCATACAAGTGGAGAGATTATGAAAAGGTCACTAATTTCTAGGATAATGATAAACTGGTAACTGCCACCTTCTCAGCACGCACTCATTAGCTTGTGATGGCTTCTGCAGTTCGAAGTAAGGCTTAGTTGTTTTGTCTGTTGACCACTGCGGAATACTTCACTAAATCTACTTCTCTCGTATCACATATGTGACCAGCCATTGCACCACTTGATTTAGATGAACCTCCCGGACATAAATTCTATGCATATACTCGGCAATCCTAACGGACTATCTCCTCTCTTTTCTGTCTTTTTTGCCTCTGAACGTGTATATCAACTGAGAAATGTAGGTGAAGTTAACAAATGTCGAAAATGAGTCTGATTCCGATTTTGCGCTTGCATATGCTGTTTGATACAATGAGACAAATCTGGCAGCTGTATTGATTCTGGATAGTGTACGTCTAGTTTATCTGCTGATTCCTGCCTCAAGATCTTTAAGAGCTGAGGTTAAAAACTTTAGTTTCCTCCAATCATTGTTATTCTCCTATTCCTATTGGCTTTGCGGTATATCTGCAAGAAATTCTTGAGACAAACATTGTCATATAGACAATGTTCAGCTCTATGAAGTTTTTTCGGTTTTCTTGGGACTGCAGTCCTTCTGCATTTTGAAGTAACGTTTTCCTTATACCTTCTCCGGAGCAGAATGTGTAGAAACGGTTGGATTTTAAATAATAACCACTCCATATGATTTTTCGTTAAACACTCCTCCCTACTGTATTATTTTTATTACATCTCAAAAGATAAGTGTAGAAAATCCATCTCTTGTTTTTCTTCAAATTCCACTGCAAACTTAATATTGCAGTGTAAAGTGTTAGTATGCTGTAGCATCTTCTTTACTTTTGAGTGTTTTCACAACTAATCAAGGTGTCTTAAAGGAAACGTGATTTATCGACGGCAAGTCTCGCAGGTATTGTTTCTAATTGTGAAATGAAAGTTTCCACCATGAAATTCCCAAGTGAACTTCTCACAAGCAAACCGCCAAATTATTCACTATTGCATTAAATTATCGATGGGAGTCTTTAGTACACATACTCTGAAGTTTTTTCATGTGTGATTTTGGTAATGAGATATCTTCTTCACATGGACAAATGGTGTCAATCGTTTACAAAAGTGGCATACTTATGAATGAAGGTGTTAAATCAGACGGTGCCACTTGTCCAATAAATTGAGATGTCTTAATTTTTCAGCAGCATATAAATGGTCTTTCAAAATTTATGTTAAATCATTCCCAGCTTCTCCATTCCACCTGTGGGGAAAGTCTGTTATGTAGAAAGCTTATCATAGTTGAAGAAGGTCTTATTGGGATATTTGAAAATAATTGTAAGTTTCCAATGACTTTCAAAATAAGACTGAACAGTTGTGCACCAACTTCTAGCTTCCGAAATTCAATAGGAAGGATTAGTTAGTACGGGAAGTCTTTATAATCAGTATGATAATCATAAGAGTTGATTATTTGACACAGGTAAGAAAAATATCCTTTTTCTTGTGGTTCTTAGAAATGTCATTTAAAATTTTAGGCATTATGTTCACTTCCAGTTTTCTCTATGGCAATGCTTTCATCACACCTTCAAACATCCAGACAGTTTTTTTTTCAGGTTGCTTCTCACCACCCTTTTAAACAAAATGCTATAAACACAATCCTTGTTCATAACAATGTAGACAGAGTGGGATTTACTTATCTTACTTTAAAAACAGTTAAGAGTGGGTGTCAATGGAAGTATTTGTCATTATTACCAAACATGTATTTAACTTTCTTGTTAGTGGTAAAATTGTCATCCGGGTATTATACAAAGCTACTTCAGATGAGTTTCATAAACTTTTTCTGATTTATTTACACGCTCAACTAACATTTAGTAGCTTGTTAACTGGTTAAATGATTGCTTTCTGACCGTTGAAATACTTGCCGTTGCAAAAAACAACTTAACTGTACAAAATAAAGAAATTCACCAATTAAGAGAAACAACTCTATTCTCAGTATCGTTGCTATATGCAATTATGCTCTTTGTCATAGGATGTAACTCTTAGAGGAAACCATTAAAATAAACTACTATGAACAGAGATGGCTACACCTCTGGAATGAATTACTTTTGTTATCAGAACCAGGCATTATTTAAAACAGTATTTATATCGTATTTCAATGTTGTTTCCAAATATTTCCTCAATATAACTTCTGTTTTCTCATGGGAAATTTAATGGAGTCTCCCAATAAATACACAAATACAAATATGTCTCAATTAACTGTGATGAAGTTATGCATTATAAATCAATCTTTTTGGCTGAAAAAATAAAATGAAGGAGTAGTAAACTACACTTAGGTGGCCTATAGTGTTTTCTTGGGCTTTTGAAGATTTTGCAACTTAAATTCACATGGTCAGACTTTCTCAAGTTATATTTGATTGTCTTGTCAACGGTATGCGGACCCTATTCAAGGAGTAATCAGATCTGCATACACGGACAAGTCATATAACTTACTTCCATTATCCTTTCTGAGAGTTTCAGTTGAAGCCAGATACGTTATTCCTGGATTTTAGCCTCAACCCAATAAATGTCTTAGCATAATGATAGACAGTATTAAAAAAGATCTTTTGAAAACTGAACTATGGGGTTTTAGGTGCATTACAGTGAGTGATTTATTGATCATCCCAATACTGTTTACAATTTTCTTTTAAAAACATACAACCAGTCTACTCAAGGATGGACATAGCAGAGGATTTCTCTAATCAGTTCTTTGACTTGAATCTTTCGAAATTAGCAGGTCCTTTAGGTTTTTTGAAGTCCTTGAATCCAAACACTTAAACACTTAATATCCGAAAGAAGGCGGCTTGTTTTCTGTTATCCAAGTAAATTGACATTGTTTTGGTGACATTATCTCCTTCTACTTACGTAATGTTTTTCAATTAGTTAGTTTCACTTATTCCAATGATTCATGTGCTGACATACTTTCTGCATAGTGTAGCACTATTTCACTTTGGCCGACATTATTTTCCTTACAACTCAAAAGCCACCTAAGAAATAACTCATAAATGATAATTGATGTCAACTAGGCTCTGTAAATTTGGCCTTTTTCTACATTTTCTCACTGTTTTCATCGAAATTCGAATATTTATTTATTTGCCTTTCAACAAACTTAAGGAGTGTCACATACCTGTAAACTTCAATAACATAATAGATTTTTATGGCTAAAGTAGGGAGACGAATTTCAAGGTTTTCTGCATTTATGTTTTCCTTTAAAAATATCAAACTGCTTTCCATAATGAAAGCCAGATTTATATCAAATACATTTCGAAAACTGAACTGTAAGTTGTTTACTTTGAGTTTCTTCAGTTTGTTACGGTTATCTGTGCATGCTGAATGCGGGGAACTCAATAAAATTTTCAAACAAAATACGAAGAATCATATTACCTGTAGAAAAAATGGAGGAAAGGTAAAAGTGGTAAAATATTTCAAGTTTGCGGCATGCGTTTTGTTATTAGTCAGGTAATACGGAAAGTGGTATAAACTCAATAAAACGTAAAGAAGTTGAGATGTATTAAATGTAGGGAGTTGATAGGTAGGAAGCTCTTTCTGTCGACTGACTTCTAAAATATTACACCAAAATACAATTCACCGCAACATCCCACCAGCCAATTTAGTGGTTACATTGACAAAGCACTTGTTCAGCCTCAACTTGCACTGGGAATAGAAAATACCTACATCAGTTCCGACCGGTGATTGATTCATATCAGTTGCGGCGTACCAATACTTATAATATATCTGGTATTTTAGACAGCAGACTTTGCTGTCACCAGATGCAGTGAACGTGACCATGTTCTGTGTGCACTTCATAAGCCTAAAGATACGGAAGTGTTTTCAGGATGCTCAAGCGTTTTTTTCTGCTGATTTCTGTTTTAACAAAAGCAGTCAAATCTAAATAAAAGCAACTTTGTTTCGAAGACTGACACAATGTGATGATAGAAGGTGAAATGAAAGTCTGTCACTACGAGTTTCTAACTAGTAGCCAGTGGCCTAACGTGCCGGTTTCTTCAAACAGTTCGAAAAACGGTCACCAACATATTTCTTTTATTCATTTACTTTCCCCTCAGATTGAGATGAGAATTCACTAACAGTCTGATGGCGTGATTACAATGAACAAGCAGTTGTGTACCATACAGTTGTATGATAAACAAGAGCAAACCCTCGGCAAGATAAATGAAGTAAGGATCTCCTTGATAGCTCACAACTTATCCGATGAAATACAAAGACTGGGGGTTCAAACAATGCGGTGATACGGGTTTTCACCCCACCTACAATCTTAGCACCATATAAAATCTAAATCAATTCGGTACACTCATAAGAGTCAGAGCAGTGAGGTAGCATTGATTACACAGTATTAGTATTCTGGTAAATTATACTCTTTTTACAGAGCTTTACAATAAAAATATCAGTTGAACTGAAATCATGTTAGCGTTAAAACTTAACGCGTAATACTGTTTACTATTTTAGCCAAAATCCTATGCGAGATGAAGGTCTTTGAAATGATTGTAAATTCAGTTACTATGAAAATAAATTTGTTAGCTAAACAGGTTCCAACCATATATCATCAGTACAACTAAGTATTGTCAGTATCATACTGAAAATAACAGGTTCTGCGCATTCCACTAGAAATTTTAGGAGTGATATGGAATCCTGTTGAAATTCCGTATTTACAAATAACCCTTTAAGGTGAAGTAGAAAGTGATGTTGTTGCATACTGAACTTTCTCTTTTTATCAACAAGCATGTACCAAATTATAGCAATATCACTGTTTCAAGAGATGTTTCATCAGAAAACCTCAAAACCTTTCTCATGAAAGCTATAGCCAAGTTGTAGGTATTTAAAAAATATCCAAATATTTTACTTGCTTCAGTTTTTTCACTGTGTTAAAAATAAGCTACTTTCACATATTCTTTTCTTAATAATACCCAAAGGATCTGTTTCTGTTTGCTTGCAGTCACACAGCTTCATAAGGAAACTTTTTTCACAAGATTGAAATTAATTGAAACAAAAAGAGCAAAAAGATACCTAAGCACACTTGAAGGAGTTTCTATAGAGACAATAATTAGGTTAGGCCTTATTAGAGTAAACTGAATTACTCTGTATTTTGTGTTCACTTTAAAAAAAGAGAAATAGTGCTGACTTAATTTGTAGTTCTCGTCATTGACTTCGTTATTTTACTTATTTCGAATAACACTTTTCATCAATTTTGTAAATGTTCTTAAGATTCAATCTTTCTTGATTCCAATATAGATCGCTGATAGATAAGAACCAGCTACTTCTGTTTCCTAAATTCTTATTAAGTGTAAATTTTTCACAAGCATTTAACAACATTAACATAACTGCCTAAACAAATTTCATCTTTTTAGAGAAAAGTTAGAAAAGTATTAGGGTGTTAATAAACAGCTGTAAAACAAAAAGTGAAGAAGATAAGCGGTTTTTGTTTCTTTAATGAGAAAAATCTGTGAATCATGAATATCCTAAATCTATGATCTACCAAATGGAATATATTTCGAAAACTTTTTAAGATCTTGCAGAACATGTTCTCGAACTAAATACCAGTGCACTGAGACCTAATCAATTTTCAAATATTCGATACTTCAATTTTTCATCATTCTTACCAGTATGTACAGTATTCATAAAAAGCTACATACTTTAAGCCCAGTTAAGCAACCTGACTTCTTCGTACAATAAAACAGCAATAAAGTTTTTACTAAACTTAAAGTGAAGTCAGACAAACCCACTAGAGTTCGTTTTTCGTATTTTTCTTGTGTAATCTGATTTTTCTTGCTGCACATCGTTTTCCTTCATGATATTTTATAATGGGACACTAAAGCATTTGAATCTAATGCCACTTATCACCATGAAAACCAGAGAGGCATAAATGCATTTTATGCAGATTTTGTTTACGCTGTTTTTCATACTGTACAGGATCACTACTATATTTCTGCAATCTGTCTTCCAATAACAAAACATCAAGCAGAATACAACAGATATTTTCCCTCATGAAAGATCAACCTATTCTGACAATAACAGAAAGTAATCATTGGTTCCGATCACTCTCTATCCTAAGGATCCTGAAGCTTTAGTCAGCCAAAGGTGAAATTAGGTCGAAGATACGTCTTAGTTATGGTTAGAAGAGCATGATGTTCCATTTAAAAGTATTCAGGTTTTTCGTAGCGTAACCGTGGTACTACACATTACACAACGCATCTACAGAATACTGTATCAAAATGAGCTCAGTTTGGAGGTTTATGAAAAGTTTATGATTTCAAGTTGGTATTTACTGTGTACTAACATTGACTAGAGAACTATTGAGAGACTGATAGTATTGGATAGCTTTTTCTTCCTACTATGAGACCCCTCATTAGTGCTCATTCATGACCCTGTGAGCGACCGAACCCAGTAAGCTCCGGTTCCACGGCAAGCACGTTACCAGTGAACCATTTAGTCCGAATTTAATGGTCTACACTTAACTGCTTCTGTTGATTCATGACAAAAAGCGTGAACATAATCCCATACCACTGATCAGCATGTATCCTTAAGCTCAACTTGATTGGTCACTGGAACTTCCGGTAACCGGTCTTCAAGTATGCCACTAAAGATCACTAAACATAATTTCAGTTTTCGGGCCAGCAGCGACTGATTGGCTTTAAGACAATACTTATTGCCGATTGATACCTAGAAGATGAATGCACGACTTTCCCAAGTCAGATAAATAAGCTATTTATTTATTTACTTGCTAAGGCATTTCTGTGTCATACTTGTTATTTTTCATTTTAAGTTACTGCCTATTTTTCGCTAGAAAGTGGTCATCATCCGAATCCATTCCCTATTCTTTAAATGATTTCATATCCAGTCTAATACCATACCTGGATTATCTCACTTCACATGATAAAAGCTGAAACAGGAAAACGATGATGTTACGTGTCGTTCCAAGCTAGGTTTTAGAACTAGCTGTAAAAAATCAGCATTCCCTGGTAAATGCACAAACTTTGGCAGTTAATATATTTATATTCAGTCACAATACAACTCAGTGTCTCATGGGATGAACGTTCACCGCGATTCCATCTAAAAATCATTGTGTCTTATATCACCCAGCATACCTATTGAAAATCAGTTAACTACACCGAGATTCATAGAGAAGCTCAATTCAGCGAAATTCAGCCTGGACTCAATAGAGATCATTTAATTGGAAATTATGACTGTTAAAATAAAAAGCAGCAAAGTGTCAAGGTATTATTCAGTTAAAATATTCACCTTCTCGAAATTACTTCTATGAAAAAACTATTCCTTCTATATCATCGAATAGTTATTTTCACATGATCAAGCCTATAAACGTACAGTGGACAGAACCAGATTTCGTTTCTTGTCTATAAGAGTAATCTTTCTGTCCTAATAAACATTATCTAGTAAAAGCTGATCGTTTCCATTAATACGAATGTAAACTACGTATACTGTGTTGAAACACAATTCCATACCAAATTTTTTATTTGAATTACACACTTATGCAGTATTATTTGCTTGATGAAGCTTCCAGAATAAACTGTTGCTCATAATCATGTCAAAGTAATCACAGCCCTCTCCACCTGCTTTTTATTGTTCGATCACTTCATGTTATTTGTACTTAGTGACAGTAAGATGCTTCACATATCCAATTTAGGCGTTAAATCATTCATGTTACATGTGTAATGTGTTGATTTGATGAACAAAGATTCAGCAATCAATTTTTCCACTTATCTATTTTGAAATTAGGTAGACTGGTTTTAAGTCACACGATCGCAGGGCTGTGTTAATGCATGTTGTGCAACTGCTCAACTTTTTTATTGTTCATGAATCCTGTTGATGTTTATTATTTCATATTTCGTTGAATTCCTACAGTCTAATAGTTTAACTGATCCCTGTTGGCTAGTTTGGCCAACACACCTGACCTCGCAGTCAACGCTTGGAATTTGTTCGATCGAGTTATTTCGCTTAATTGGAGCCACTGGATCCTTAAGCCGAAAACGTTCACCTCCAAGTGATGTTTTACGTTTGTATGCCACCTAAATTCTAGCTTTGTTGAGAAGTCTAAGTAAGTTTTCTGATGTTCTTTCCATATACGGTTATAAAAAGAGGCCCTTAACTTCTTTCTACTTCAGTTGTCATCATTATTCATATTCACAGAACTGTTAGTACTTTATTTCTCACTTTCCCTTACGAATTTCTCAGTTTCTTAAGAATAATTGTTAATTATTAGTGTTTATTTTATGTTTCGATTCTTCATTTAAATTCTGGTATTGACCAGTGAGTCTTCTAGCACTATAGTTTATACATCTGACTAAACCTGGATGAAATGGCCTGAAGTCTAGATACCCGTTAGAATGTATTACTTTCCTGCAGATGGTCGTATCTTAACCACCATTTATTCCTAGTTTCATTGTGCTATTCAACATACCTAATTTTCGTCATTTAATGGCTACCTAGTAAGGGAACTGGGTTGCAATTAATAGTGAGTTTATGTGCGTGAAGAAACTGTCGATATGTTCTGATTTCATTACGGCATATGTGTCACCCAAGTATTGCTACCATATTTTAGGTGTAGGATCAAATGCTTGTAAAGTCACGTGTTTCAAACTATCGATAAAACTACCTGCTGCGATTATGCCTGTTAGCAATGTTGATGATTCCACTGCTATGCCCTAGGTTTGTCTATATATTTTTTCCAAAATTTTGAAGGTTGTAAAGGTCAAGCACAACTGTGCTCCTAATATAATTTAGTCAACTGACACCTTAGAGATGTAAGTTTTGCTAGGATTATTAGTTTTGTGTATAAAATTAAACCACCTGGACTCACCCAGACCTGCCTTTAGTCAGCCACTAACAATGGTTTCGAATGTTGATATTCAAGGTGGATATCATTTTTCGTACCACATTTATTAGCTAGAAGTATTTCGATGTAAACGTGGGACAGTTTATGTCTAACTGGATTCACCAGTTACACTGCACTGATGCAGGGAGGCTGAGATTTCCGGACAAGAAATCTTGAATTTAGACTTCTTGCCTGTTATAATTCATTGGAGAAAGAAAATATGTCAGAGTGAGTTTCAAGCAGCATCACTTAGTCCTTCAGTCAGAGATTTCACCCTGGAAATATTCCAGTCATGTAGTCGCTACCTAAGTTTGAAATACTAAGTGGTATCCTTTGCAGAATGGATACAGAAGACGGAGGTTATCTGAGAAACATGATACATTTGTGAAATGGGTTTCAAAAAATTTCACCACACATTTACTTGTCAAGGCGTTTTATGTGACAGGTGGAAATACGGTTAGGTAAATGAATCATGTTAATACTAAATTCATTTTCACACCTTTCTTCGCACACATCTACCCAAATAATCTTTATCTTATTTTGATGTCAAGAGAGTTGTGAAAATGTACTATTCTTCCTTATTGTCCCAATATTTCCCAAATCTATAATTAGCGTTATTTATTTACCCAACCCTACTTTCATCCTTCATATAAAACGTCTTGACAAGTAAATGTGTGAGCAATTGTTCAAAATGCATGGCACAAATGCATTACATTTTCCAGATAACCTACGTTATATTACATTATACAAATGGTTCAAAGAAACTAACTGTTTCAAATTCCCTTTGATTTTGTTTATACCCTACTTTTTAACTATTTAGATTAATTGTAATAATAATGACCAAAGTCTTTCCTCCTCGTGTTTTAAAGTGATAACCAAGTACTGTGTCGCAAGTATATCATGCCGACAAAAAACTGTCGGTATGCTTTTCAAATGTACCGTTTCAGTAGTAAAATGTGAGTCACCCTCGTATTCAGAGGTTTTATTTGTTAGGAATTGAATACTTTGAGAATGCGCATAATACTCCAATGAATCCTTAACACCGTAAAGAATTATTTCCTTCATGCTTATAAATTCTAGAGTTGGTTAGGTTAGGTAAGTGTTATGCTGGTTTGATAATTTGTGGAGTGGTAAAATGAAAAAAGCAGTAAAACAACAAACAATTGTGAGTAGTTCAAAACGTAATAAAACCACTTCAAAATGATAACAACGAGTGAAGTGAAATAGGAAGACTTGGTTGTTATAAGGAAGCAGATAAGAAGGGTGAATAAAATTTTTCTTGACTTGAAAATAATTCAGTCTTGTGTCCTTCTTTCACACCTCTTCAACAGAGTTCAGTTTTAATTTGTAGGTGTACTCTATTCAGTTCCCGTGGGTTCTACAAAATATTCTTCGTACGTTTTTCATATCTACCAAACATAATACATACATGAGGTCTCAACCGATTCAAGAAAATTCAAAGAGTAAACGGTTATCAAAATTGCCAAAGTTATGCAACCAGGAATTCTATTTGGATTGATTAGAAAATACACTTAATAACATATTCTCACCCAAAATGAATGACTCACTCTTATAAATAAACGAAGTTACACCTACCCGCAAAATACATTTTTTGAATTATCATTTAGTTATAAATTAATTTACACAAAACATGACTATGTTATAGGAGTATGAAATTCTGTAAAAATCCTTCTATTTATTATACAGCAGCAGATAAAATATCCTACTTATAAGTATGTTTTACATGTTGGCTGTACTGAAATAAGTTGAAGTAATATAAATTTTCTTTCATTCAAGTATATCTTTCCAAAATCAGTTAAGTGAAGATAAGATAAAGAAACTATTATTATTTGTCCCGTGGTTTCATTGTGAAACATAGGGCTTCAGTAGCACGTCACAATTTCACTCTCTTCTCTGCACTCTTTTAAACCTCGCTCCAACACTCACCATAAAATTTCATTTCTTCCCCACATTATCTCCTCCATGTCACCCTCAGCTGGGACGCCAAACTCGTCGTCACCCCCTTGTATTCCACTCGACGACCTGGCCTGGCATGGCCTGGCCGGGCACGTGATGTACCCACTCGGTCTTCTCAATGCATGCCCAATCCACACCCACTCTCCTCTGCATATTTGCTGGATGATGGGTTCTTGGTTGGTTCGTTGCCAGCCAGCCGGCGTTCCTTCCTGCTTATTACTATTATTCTGACCATCTGAACTTCAGTGTCAGTATCGAGTGAGCGTAAGCAGCAGCTGTCGATGCATGTCTGTATTTTGTTGGAAATGCTCTTCGTGACGCGCCAAGTCTCTCAACCATCACATGGAAGCACTGACTTACTTGACTGAATTACTGTTGAAAACCAGGATCCTGTTCACGCTTTATGCTGAGTGCAGTGGAGTGAAGTAGATCTCCACACTGATTTCAGATTAGTGAAAGCTGGTCTTGATTTTCCGATCCCGACATTAACATCCTCATCTGTGTCACCACCTGTAGTTGAGATGATGCTGCCTAGGTAGGTGAAAGAGGCTACTCCCTTAAGGTTTCCTCCCCCCTTCATGGGCATTGGTGTTTGTTGTTGTTGTTGTTGTTGTTGGTTGGATATCTTCATCACCTCTGTCTTCTCTGTGTTCACCTGAAGTCCCGTGTTCGCTGCCCTGCCTCTTCTGTCAACCTGTTGATTTTTGCATGTAGATCTTCGAGTCTGTGCGATATTAGACATCAGACATAAATCATCATCGTCGGTTAAATCCAAATCTTCTAGAGTCTTTTCATCGGTCTGGCCAGCGTATTCCCCTCTTCTAGCTCCTCACAATTTGACGCATCATCCAGTCCAGTCGACCACAATCAGGAAGATCATTGGTGATAGTTGGCGACAACCTTATCTTACTCCTATCCCCTGTGTTCACTTCAAAGGCGTCACTGAGCTTCCCATCGTGAATCATTCGTCGTGTGGCATCCTCATATAACATACAGCTGCTGTTGAATGAGGTTGATAAAGGTTTGTGGTAGAAAAGCCGTAGTGTTCAAGCAGTTGACAAATTACTTCTCCATTGACGCCGTCGGAGGCTTTTTCGAAATAGATCAAGTTGAGTTGACTGGTATTCTTTGCTCTGTTCTATGATGATGTGTAGCATAGCGTTGCAATTTGATCCCCACATGATTTGTTTTTGCTGAATGCAACCAGTCTGTTCCGGTCGTAAATTTGAATCCAGAGCATCTTTTCATCTCTTCAGGATGATGCGGCGTAATATTTCGCTTGGTGTGGAAAGGAGTGGAGCGTGTTCCCGTATCAGTTCTGGCACAGCCTTAGGTCGCCTTTCTTTGGAAGATTGACAAGGTAGCCTATCTTCCCATCAGACGGTAGGTATCTTCCCTTCCTTCCTTCGAAACCTTCTACAGCAGTGGTGTGGTGGGTGTGAGCATGTCCGCTGTTTTCTCTGTATCTGTTTTCAGTGCTTTTGGATGGCTTCCACCTGGTCCTGCTGCTTTCCCGAATTTCAGCAGCTTTATGACTTTGAGCACTTTGGCTTCTGTCGGAGGGTTTGTGTTCACTGATTGTTCCATATCTGGGCTGCCGGTGGTATTTCTAAACGAGTTGCAGGCGGTGGTCGATTGAAGAGCTTTTTGATGTGGTCAGCGTATTGTTTCCAATGTATGTTCTCTTTGATAACTAGGTTTCATTCACTTTCTCTCACTGGTTTCGTCTGTGTTGATCACTCCTCTCCTGGACAGTAACCTGGTGATTTGATATAATGTTGTCAGTTCTCTGTCTCTCCTACCTGCAGCTTGTCCTGCTCCACTTGCAAGTGTGTCGTAGAAGTGTCTTTTGTCTTACTGATTTTTAGACGACTTTAAATGTCGAATACTTTATGTAAATAAAAGTGTTTTGAACCGATCATATCCATTCGTTATATAAACTTATTATTTCCGTTGTTTTTGTTTTATTTCATCTGGTCGTTTCACTGAGGGTGATTCCAAAGAGTAGAACCAAAACGGTTGATTGGAAAACCGCTCATTTTCTCGAGATTTATATTGATAGTTGCTAGACCATATTTTATTATCCGATTTCATTTTATCACCGTCAGTCGGTTAGCATGGAGTGGATTCTGTACATATGTGGTATTGCTTCTGAACGCAAGTGATACAAGACTATTCGTAGAAAAGTCTTTCTTCCTATGTTTTCCTAACAAGGAATCCGATTTCTGCATACAATCTGTTATTATGAGTAATTATTTATGTACGTTATTCTATTATTCGGACTAGTAGATAGAAGTAACCAGTCGTGTTTCACCGAAAACATGTCTGTTAGTATGCTGTGCGGACACTTATTTATGCATAAATTGGCTTCATAAAATATGCAGAAGTATTATCAAGATTCGCAGAAATGAAGACGAGAAAGGAGAAAATAAAGGAACATCTTTTTCATTCGCTTGTAATGTTTGATGCTACCTTACCAAGAACTCCAGGTGCAGATTTCTGAATCACTAACTGAAAATGAAAAAAATATGTTGGGATTTTTAAACATTTTCTGAAATGATACATACCCGTCATTTGGACGGGTATTTATACATTGGTTTTTCAGGAAAGAACAACATCACTGCGGTGCAGGTACATCCAGCTGACGAGTCCCAAATGGGACGAAACGTGCGTCCTAGATTTTTCTGCTATCCACAACCAATCAAATTATTTTCTGAAATATTCAAAACTTACCGTAACGTAAGCTCGTAACCCGTAACTGTTCTGATGCAAACTGCTTAGCTTTAAATCTCTTTGGGACAAGTTTCCATAAGAAAACCTCTATTTTTTCTCTGTGAGTGTTTACATAAACATGTTTTCCAAAGATTCTCGGATACAGACCATGCGTCCCCTGTCCAGCCGAATGGAAAATGAATAAGCAAAGTGGAAGATAAATAATACAAGTTAGGATTATAAAAGAACATTATCAGACCCAAAAGTACTGTGAATGACTACTGAAAGAGACAAATAAAAAGTAAACTTACGACACAGTACATGATATTGTTAGCGACAGCAATTCGGAAATCAAGCAGGTGACACAAACGAAAACAAAAAAAGTACTCCAGGAAAATTTGGTTAAAATTTCAGAAGCACTTGCAGTGAAGGAAACAGAAGACTGTGTTGCAACTTATCAAAACTACCGTTGACAAAAAAGGAAGACCATATTCAGAAAAGAATTGTAGCACAAGTGACTCCTGAAAACCGGAACCTTTCTCTGCATTAGAATCTCCATCTAAAATATCAGGATTAGGTGAGGATACTAGTCATGAACAAGTATGACTACATCAGGAAGGCGAAGGATTTACTCAAGGACGGTTATGCATATCAAATACTTGACGCTACCTTTATCCAGATCGATAACACCTTGATTAATCTCATCAGAGCGGAGAAATAGCAAAACAGGACAAATAGAAAATAAAGTCGAATGGAAAAATTACTCCCTAATTTTATGATAGACAAAATCTACACAAACCAGACGTTCTTATTTGATGAATAGTCTCACCTCCAAGGCAGTCTAATATATCTAAAGACACTGAATCACTTTGAACAGTCATCTAAAAATTTCATCAAATCACTAACAGAATTATTGGAAAGAATCAAAGACATTGATATAGGAAATAAAGAACTATGGGTATCCTTCGATATCACAGCATTATACATATCAGTTGGACCAATGCTGCTCGAGGATACTATGTCTCTCCTCCTCACTGAAGATACAAATCTTTCAGAACGCACAAAACTTCAATGTTCAAATCTCATACAACTCACTGTTTAATGTCTGACGGCATATTTCCAATTTAATGGCAGATATACAGACAGGTGAAAGGAATTCCAATAGGATCACCGATATCCGGACTAACTGGAGAAGCAGTGATGCAGAGACTGAAAGCCACTATTTTACCTGCGATCAAACCGGAAATTAGGATCGTCTAAGTGGACGATACTTTTGCTATCATTAAAAGAATGAATTAGAAGATACCTACAGTTTGATCAACAACGTTTTTAGCGATACCAAATTTACAGTAGAGAAGAATTTCAACTATACACTGTCATTCCTGGATGTTTTAGTCAGTCGAACCAACCACAAAAAGTTGCAAACTACAGTGTACAGAAAGTTAATCCTCAAGTGCACTAGTAACAGCCCAACAACTCACAAAAGTAGTTGTTCAAAGACTACACTGGGAACAGCATGAAAAAAACAGCGGTACAATCACTTCATGGAGAAATGAAGGAAATCACTTGATTTCCGTCCTAAAGAAGAACTGTTACGCATAAAATTTCATCAAAAGATGTCTGTCCACTCCATCATCAACTACAGATTTCAGGGAATCAACGAACAGATCATCTTACCATCATAAACAGCGTATCAGAGATCAAAACAAGAGTACAATTTGGGAATCGGTATGACTCATAAACCAATGAATACCCTTCAAAAATATTATGGAGACCAAGAGATGCCACAGTCAGATACAGACTAAATGACATTTACAAAACCATATGCAGCAACTTTGATCAGGACTACCTTGGATGAAATGGTAGCCATCTTCGCCTTCTTTTACAAAAATATCAGTTGGCCATTTAACGTTTAGTCGCTTATATCACGTAATGTGGACAACTATGAGAATGAACTCGATTTCGATAATGTAGAGATCTAGGTTAGGAAAAATAGAAGCAGTATCAAAAGATTCCTAGAAGTATGGCAAGGGGACAGCCAGCCCAATGCATCAGCCAATAACAGAAATTACAAACAACCACTAGGTTACAGGTCAGGCAGAGAAATGACCAGTAGGAAAACCTATGCAATCAACGCTACAACAAATAAAAGAAACCCGAAGTCACAAATCACACCACCATGGAAAACCACTGAGTCCCTTATACAGAAATCCTGATAGCTTACTTCATACTGAAGTTAAAGCTGTTAATTTTATCTAGAAAGACGATGAAAGCCTAACGATTATTTCACCCAGCTCAGAGAAAGTAACATAGCTGAATTCCCTTACTATTTCAGAGATGTTCCAAGTATCCGATAAGAGCAAAGTTTAACAGTAATTGAGTTTCTTATGAAGATGGACAGTAACGCAAATGGAATGCGCACCACGTATTTTGGTGCCTATGTTAACTACTCCGTTTCTGTAGTAACACTGATATTGGCCTACTTAGATTTTGACCAGACTGAAAAGCTACACAAACAGATTCAGAAATTTATGTAGCGAAGCAAAAACCAGTTGATGTACACCAAGTTCAAAGTATTTGCACCATTACCTGACCAGCCTAAACTAAAACTGCAAATGTTTACTTCGTTCTGTGTAATCAAGTAAACCGTTTATTTGTTTCAACAAATTAACGTATACTCCAAGAAAAAATCTGATGTTTTGGAATTCACTAAAACAGCTACCTTTGATAATTGCGGGTAAAGATAGTCTAGAAATGAATAAATTTGTCAGCAGAATAAGCGATCAGTGTCAACTGTTGCAATTTATCGGGCAACAATATAGAGTATGATCACTAAAATAACACTCACATTGTGGATGTGCATATTTTGTTATAGACAGTTTCCCAAAACACCACTGAATATGAGTTTTGTGTATATTTCATCTAGAAAATAGTAGCCTGAATGTATTCACCAAAATATCATTTTTGGTTGAATTATCTCATATACTAACAGCCGTCAGAATGCTTTGTAAACGACTAGTCCGAATCGTACTGTGACTCACATATATAATCTTATGTCAACACTATGAAAATAATTTAAGCTTACACAGCTAGTAAACGATCGTCGATGGCTAATACAAATAGGTTAACTTAACTCGGAATTATATACATTTTACTTAGTAGAACAAAATTTAACCGTCGACAATCACTTATGTGTGATTTATAGTTCATGTAGGTGATTTCTTTAGATAACTACAGTGGACAACTAAGGTGGTATATAATAGGTGATGGAAATTCACTTTTTCAGAAAGACAAATAGTCGGTTAAAAGTTAATAAAGTTTAAAGTTAGCGTGAAATCAAAATGTGCCAACGTGACAGAACCGACAAGAAGCAAATATTAACGAATATACAAAGTAAACTCACAGACTAAAAATCTGAGTTTTCGTAATATTACGCATCATCAAAGGGTTCATTATGCACTTAAAACTAATAACAAATGTCGCACATTATATAGGAAACATTCCATTTAATAGTTATCATGGTCACTAGGATGCTCTTATTAAATGTCCAACTGCTGCACAAACTGGTCACCAAACGGCAAATTCTACCACTGCTAAGGTCTTAATACTCAGTATGGACTGAATTCCATTGCTCTAGTTTTCGACGTTGGCAATAAGTGATGTGATGTTGCAGAGCACCGTATTTTGGTGTTAGACATACTTTAATGCTCAGTGTTGACAGTTATGAAACCTGTCCTAAAGAATTTCTACTAGCTGACCACTAAGATCTAACAAACAAATCGCATCGCTTTTCGCATTTATTCATACAGCGTTTCATAAAACAAGAGAGGCATTTTGTCATTACTGCAGTTCAAATGTGTGCCTTCTGTTAAAAAGCATTCCTGATTATCTATACGAACTGAATACATTACAACGAAACCAGCGTGAACATGGGTTTTCGGCAATGAGTACTTGTAAATCAACAACAAATTTTGATAACAGATCCCTGAACCTCGTGGTTACATTGGATTTCTATTCACAAGACAGCCAGCAGTGGCAAACACGAAATGAGGTAAGTATTACTCTGGCAAATGTCTGACATATTTTCAACTGATGGGAATAATAGCGTAGAACTTTTTCCTCGACAATATTTATCGTGTATCCTTCAAAGTGTTACTGGGAAGAAAGGCATTTCGAAACCAATACAGTTTTAATACACAGATATTCGCGTCCCAGTTATCGGCTTCAGAACCATGATAAGAGAGAGTAGTACTTCAATTTTATACGTTATTGCGAACATTTGTTTCATACGGGAAAATATACGAAAGGTAGCATATTTTTTATTCAGGCAATTTACACCAAAGGTATTTGCAATTTAAGAGGGGTCTCTCGGTGCATAAACTCCTTATCCTGGGCTTTATTTCCACTGGTATGTGCAATAACAACATACTTATCAAAAATTAACCGCTAATGAAATTTTTTAACAAACCTGTGGTTTTTTTGACTATTTTCAATGTTATAAGGTTTATGAATGGATTGGATATGAAAGTATAAGTTGCCATAAGATTCCAAACTTTGTGTCTTTCGATTACAATCCTCCTATGGCCCACATTTTCCATACCTAACTTGTAGAAGTTACCGCATGCTTTCTGGCTATGGCTACTATGAGTGGTAGGTTCGACGAGTGTGAAAAGGTTAGTTATGAGAAACAATTTTACATATTTCTTTACGTAAAAACTACAGTCGTCTGTATATTACAAGAGTGACCAACCAGTCAATTGTCGAAAATTCATGACAGGAAATTCTAGCAGTTGAAAAATACTGAAAGTTCTTGGAAGTGTACCTAAATCTTCATCTTATGGAAACGGAGAACAGTTATATGATTAACCTATAGCAAATTTACAGCCAGAATTGAGACATTATCATGAGAAACTTTAGTTATAGTAAGGAAGTCCGAGGAAAAAGCTCAAATTTTACGAAAACGTTCAGTGAATCAAGATTTTATTTATTTAACAGAAGCTGTCCTATTTCTTTGGACTAGTTCCTACAAAGCAAGCGAATCGAAAATGAAATCGACTGAATCCGCCACACATTCCTGGTTCATTTGTGTTGTTTCCCTTTTCTGTTGTTAGTAAAGCATAAATCTTGACTCTACAGTAAAACACTAACATTATTGTTCGTTAGATTGACACAGTACACTGATTAACATTTCGGTAAACTTCATTTTACTTTCTGCTAGCTTCATTTGAAAGAAATAAAGTTAGCTGAACTAAAACCCTGCCTGACAAAAATATATTTCAGTGAGATTTCCGGCAGGAATTCTCATACTCACTTGACCATCTAGATGGTGGAAACCGAGGTGTCACAGAACCTAACTATGACTAGGAACAATAAACCTCTTCTGCAATGTTCATTAATGATTTTGTATATTTCCAATATTTACAGGGAAAATGATTATTTTTCTTAGTTTGAAAGAAAGGCTGAAAATGCTCAATTAAAAACGTCTCCCCTTGGCAGACATATCAGTGACACCGCCTTAAATGCTGCTAAACTCCTGATGAGATATGCCAACAAATACAAATCCAAATAAATTAAACAACCATTAACTTATTTTCACTGTTCCAGATATCTTACAGACTCAAACAGTGAATATTCAAGACTTTTTCTAATCAAAAAAGTACAGGTTACACATTAGTTAAATCATGCCAAATTCTTCCCATTCATTTGTTTGCCATAATTATTATAAATACTTTAGACGAATCGTTTACTCATTCTGGAGCTTTGTAGTAGGTTTCAAGTTCTTAATCACCCTGAAATGATATCAGGTCTATAATCATTCAAAAACTTAGGAGTACCGGGTAGTTGTTTCATCTTCGTATGCAACTCCTCAGCAGTGAACACTTACGACCTTACCAGGAAAATCATGACCTGGAGCGTCACTCTAGTAGGACGTGGAGTTATACGCTCACTGACGGCACTGGACGACGGTCACGCTAATTGTAAATGAACAGAAGTAAGAAAACAAGGACCACTGGATTCCAACCCAGTGACTGAATGTGAACGTACTCACCACGAAACCTGGAAGTCTTCAGTTCGCTCTCTGGAGTGGATTTGACTTTAAGATTTCGAGATTTCTTTTGCTATGACGTTATAGGTGTATAGTCCTCCAGTGTTTGAGATCGTTCTGCATCTCATGTCAGTCCATAATGAACACTATTTGGAAATTTTTTTTCATATTATGGAAAAATGGGAAATGAAGTGTTTTTAAAAGATGGAAATTACAGAAGATTTAAGTTGAATTATTTGCTTGTAGTTTTCTGCCCGCTGTAGTGCATTTAGTTTGGCTAACATTTACAGTCAACTAATTAACATTTGTGTTTGTCATGCATCCCAAAACTCAAAACTCAATACTCGAATAAACAAAAACTTATGGTTATCCATGACTTTTCATAAGAAAATATGGTCATATTCGTGTTAGAGTTTGTAGAGTAACACAATACATTATATTCATATCATCTCATATTTCGTTAAACTATTTGTTTTCTTAAAAGTCGCAAAATAATTAAGGTCATATAGAAGTATCTTTCATCATTTTGTCGGGAGCAAACAGTATTCATTTTTAGATGGTCTGAGTTATAAAGTAGTGATTCCAGATTATGACGGAAATCCTCTTAACATTCTGAGATGCAGAAACTCAAAAATGACTCTATGAACAACACTGGACTTTTTTATGATCTTACACTGGAATATTAAGTATGCATATCTACTTTCCTATGTAATTTTCACATATCTCGACTGAAGGAAGCATCTAAATCTTTCTTGTTTAATTATGTAATTCAGTAGCGAAGGGTTATTCACTAAAAATTCTTGAGTGCTAGCATAAATACCGCTGAAATCAATGTGGTTCTCACCAAAGAATACCCAAAGTAACAAGCCATTCCCGTAGTATTGGTTCAGGTAGATAAAATGGATGACAAAAGATAAAAAATGAACCCATGCTTGTTTATATCCGGTCTTTTCTGAAAAGAGTGAATTTTGTAATACTTTATTTTGCTACGAACACCGCAGTATGATAGTTGAATTAACCAAAATCAGCAGCAGATTGTGTCTACATGCAGACTGTATATGGAACATAAAATTATCAAAAAGACTTACTTTCATCAGTGTGAACGAACTCTCGAATAAATCAGTAGTGATCAGAAGGCACTTCAGGGTGGTATATTTGATGAAGGCCAAGATTATTGCTATTTAGAATAAAAATTGATATCTAAAGCTTCAAATATGGGGTTCCACCGTTTTCTTACCACCCTACCTAAAATAACGTGCTATAAATCTTATCACTGTTTAGCCTGAGACGATTATATTCTTAGCCATCGGGGGAAACTTGCGATAGCCTTTTGTACGATCATGTAAATACTTGGTTTCTGTTCATAGAGACTTATTGTATTTAATAAAAATCCTGTTAAATACGGCCTCGACAGTACTCAAAGATATTTCTTGATGATAAAACTTCAAATGAAAGTAAATCTATGCTAGTCAACCAACTCACTACATGAGCCAGAAATGAGATATGAAGTCCCTACGCACTCGATGCGTGTCTTATTAGGCTGTGCGCAGAAATGCTTGACAAACGTACCTTCTCAAATAACTTTACTAAATACTCTGAAATGAGCAAAATATCTTGAAAACAGCTTCATGTAGTTGGCCTAAACAGAGCTGTTCCATTTTTAGCCTTTTAGAGATAACTGGTATCCATGCTTCCAGCACTGCTTACTCCACATTACTGCATGTTGAGATTATGACAAGAAAATATAAAGTGCAATATTCTGAAAATCTCTGTAAACTAAATTCTACCATGAATTCCATTTCCTGCTTGACAACCTTCATTGTTCAGAACCATGATATTTTCGTATGCCGTTCATGAGTGTTTGTTGAAAGTTATGATCTTGTTCAATATCAGCTGTTTTATTTCCATCGTATTCTATGGTTGCGAATATTTGATACATAATTTACTTCTCATATTTGTTTTTTCCTTATTTATTTATTTAGTTAACCTTAGGTGACCTTACCATGGAAATACATATTAGGGTTATTTTACTGGAAAATTTTATTTTAATAATCTCAATATTCAATCCTTCTGTTAAATAAGCTTTTTTGATTGTCGTGTCATCTGGCTGTCCTATCTAACAAATGATTTTTCTGAATAGCTCAGGAGTCCACAATTTAGTTTTTGAAAAGAAAAAGAATCTGTATTATCAGTTAAATGTCAGAACAATATTACAGATGGATGTTGTTTTCCTGATAATACCTGCCACTGGGACCCAGGACGTTTGTTTCTCCCTGTCTAAGACACATCAGCTGAAGACATTCTTTGACGATAGTCACCCCAAAGATGTGTACCTAATGCCCACTAGTCAAAACACTAAATGGCTATCCACTAGGTAACCGAATCAGCGTCTGCGAAACTGAATGGTCATTATATGTAGATTTTCATTCTATCAAAAGTACATAAATAGTTTTTCAAATAGTATATTTCGTACAAATTGCATTGTTGATGCTAATGATTCCAATGTATTTGTCAATAGGTTACCTTTCACCCAAAGTGATTATTAAAATGGAATATGTGAATGCTAGTTCTTGGAACAAAAACAAAAGATACTTTTTAAGGATGTGCCGAACATTTACACAGTGTGAGGAAACGGTCGAAAACTTTTCTACCTTAGTTTTATTAGATAAAGATCTTTATGTTCACTAACTTAACATGCTTCAGGTTTCGATAGGAATTATAATGAATATAGTGGCCTGTCAGTTGCTGTTTGAGTCACTTTTTCTGTAAAGGAAAATACTGTACCAAGTAATGCATGCAGCATATTCAAAAACAACAGCAGTTTTGTTGTGATAGAAACGAGATGGCAAACATCTTCGGCTATTCTCATATCCTATATGATATATGTAGTATGCTTATAGGTTTAGTAAGTTATATATATCTGCATTTGTTCTGGTTGTGAACAAAATGAAAACCTTTTCAATTAATAACTTTGATTTTCAGAAAAAGGTTTTGTCTAGTTTCTTGACTCCACTACTTAGTTTTAGTGTTAAATGTTAGGAGTCACTCTTAATTAACTCCTGAACCTCGATTTTATGTATATGAGAATCAACGAGCAATATGTACATGTAACTGTGAATAAAGTGCAGATCCATAACCAGTTGAATCTTGCATCTACAAACGACGCAGACAGTTACTTTCTTACCCTCAAGGGACTAGTTGGTGCAGATCACAATTCCAAAAAGGAGTTCATGATCAAGTAAACCGATAACCTAACTTCATGTACTGTGATCAGTACTAAATTATGTTCCCACATAATTACACTTATTTTGCTAGGTAGACTCCACATTTTAAACTTAGGCTATTGCACATTCTCTAACATCTTAACCTCTTCAAATTGTCATAAAGATTTCATCTGAAATCCACACGAATCGCTTTTCAGGAACTTCCAATGTATCAATTTAGGATTAGAAGGAGGAAAGTGATTTCAAATGTTATGAACCATAGGATCGCATTTGTTCAGAATTTTTGAACTAACTTATAGGACCATGCCAAAATGGCTACATTTAGAACATTGGTTGTTCAATAGGATTTATATATCAGGCTAAATAGATAGATCTGCGCTCAGGCAGGAAATATGTATCTTACGTCAGTGCTTGTTATGGTAACCTTTTTTAGAAGCAGGTCGGAAAAGCTGTCACCATGCCATATTTTTGAGTAATTACTATTTCAACCTAGGAGAATTCATGATAACACTTGACTAACAAGGGTAAAGCTGCATGAATCGAAGGCAGGAAACAATAAGTGCACATATAGATTTTGTACTGTATGAAAACTAAGCTAAGTTTTTGATCACGATTCATGGTTAAAACAAAGTCAGTCTTTTCACCCATGATCATTGATATGGCTCCATAGCATAAGCTTTTGCTATCTTTTCATGGAGAAAAAAGTGGGTTTTTATCTCCCCTATACAACTTCAGAATTACTGATAATTATTCTTGCACTCGAGTTACCAAATTAAATATGTGATCAGTGATGTAATTCTCTTATCTGTAATTTTTTAAGCTGCGTCACTATTTGTATATTTGAATGTGGATGGGGATTTTTGTGATGACTGATGAAAATAATTACGATACTCCCCTTGCCGTTTCCACTTTCAATAATTCCCCTTCTTGAGGCTTTCATCCACAGTAAAAAAAGAAAACGTTTATCTAGAGTTTATTTCTTAACGATGAAATTTATTCAAAGTAAAACTCTGTGCATTCTGGGATAGCGCTGATCCCGTATATCCTTTTTCCATTAACATATCTATGGAACTGATAGAATTCTACTGCAACAAAATTGGTAACACTAATTAATCAGCCATAAAGGCTGTAAATGAGAATGATTACTTTTAGGTGTTCCCCGAACCTTGAGGTTTTTTTCCTCTATCACATACTGACCTCTATAATTGTTGTAACCATTCGACCCATGTTACATAATGTATGTCTGATTATTGATCTGCTTGACTGATTTTCAGCTGGTTGATCCCTTTTAGTAGTTCATATACACAGTCAGTGTTCATGTGCTTGTTAATTGCTATTTGATTGCATTACTATGCTTCAATGAATTATCTTACAGGTTTTGAGCTTGCTCGTTACAGTATTTCCAATTCGTCTGTATCGGCTTTTTCCAATAAACAACCCAGTAACTCGTACAATGAAAAAACTGGCCCTGTTCTGCAGCTAGCGACAGAATTAACTTATGATGAAAATGCTGAATTCACTCTTAATTCTAAGATTTATACAAAGTGGAATTGAAAGAACCGGATAGCACAACTAAAGTTAGTGGACTGCTTCGAGTGAACATGCCTGGTATGTCGGTTCTATTTTACCGAGATATACTTGTGGCGGTTATTTTGATAAAACGATACTAATTCTCAGTAAGATACTTGGTAAACATACATCATTATTCAAAATATGGTATAACTGTTTCAAACTATTAATGGATTTGTGATGATTTCTCCTCTCGTGATGCTAAAGATAATCATGCGCGTGAATATTTTAAGTTGAGGATGATTTCAAATGTCTATTCTTTGCCTGTCTTTTTCAGTCTCCGGCTGATCTGGAAATCAGAACTTGTATTCTGTCTCATATTGAACAAACTTCTCAATAACCTTCTGAGAAGTGACATCTGAATGGCAGCGACTATTCTACTTCTAGGCATCGGTTCTGCCGATAAACTATCTTTTGAGGTATCCTTTTAAGTCCCATTTCATTAAAAGTATGCTCATCAAATCAGCCACTTGTTGATGCTCATTTAAATACCTTAATCAGTCGTTTACGACCCAAATATAAAGCAGTGTTAGGTGGGACTTGAGGACACTGCTTTATACACAAAAATAAAATATATTCCGATTCGATTGTAAACCAGTTTTTCAAATTAGAAGACAAGTTCCTGACGCAGCACTGGAGTTTGTCACCAAAGAACTAGATAGATCCAAAGGACATGGTGTTCCTTAACCGGTAAAATACTGTGCATGGACAACAATAGATTTTTTATTTAAGAAAGCAAGTGGCATAGTAAGCATCTGTGTAGACTTTCCGACTGGGTTAAGTCCTGGACTATAGAGTCAGTCATACCCACACTTCCAGTACCAGAATATATTTTTAATAAGTTAAACGGTGGAAAATAACTTACAAAGATCGATTTGGCTGAAGTTTTCTTCGGGTAGAAGTGGATGATTCATCGAAAGAAGCTTTGATCATCAATAATGACAAGGGTTTATACCACTATCAGAATAATCCCTCGATGTGAAAATACCATCAGGCATTTTCCAGCAAATTAATGAACATGTTAAAGTCTGGAATTCAATGTATAGCAGTGAACTTAGATAACATGATGATAAGTGGAAAACTTTTAGATGATCATTTTAGTCATCTAAACAGCGCATTGTCGACATTTAGCTAAATTGGTTTCTACTTATATGAAGACATGATCTCAATCAAATACCTAGAATTTAGTGTGAACAGAAATGGTCGTCTAGTAGATCTATCAAAATACCACAGCAATACAGTAAATGCCTGCCTCAAATAAAATGGGTACCCTACTTTTATTCTTGTGCTGAGTCAGTTTCTACAGTTGTTTAATCCTTCAGATGTACCGTTTGTAGAAACTTTTAAACGGACTAGTGAAAAAAAGGTCAAAATGGGATTTGTCGAATTTATGCCAGCTTGCAAATGGAAAGTTTCAAGAAATATAGTCTTTCAATCTGCAGCTTGTACATTATTATCCTAAACTAGAAGTTAATGTTGCTGATGCACCTAATTATAGGATTGGTATGTTTATCTCTCATGTACATTGAAATGACGCTGAAAATCCGATTGGACTTGCATCGAGAACGTGAAAGCTGGAGAAAGTTACATCCACGTCGGGAAACGAAGTCTTGAGTTGCTTTTCATGGCCAAGAAATTTTACAAAATGACTCATGGTCTGAGCTTTACTTTTTTAATTGACCATAAACTATTTTACTAATCACTAGTTCTAAGAAGGGATTTCAGTTTATACAGTGACGTGGACTTAGAAATTTATTCCACTGGGTTACACCTGCAAAATAAAGTGCAAATCTATTCATGTTTTCGATCAATTCAATGAGCTTTTAGGCCTTCTCAGAAGTCGCAGGCTGCAAAATGAAAATATGGTTTATGCTGTTGTCTGTGTTGAAGAAGAAGCGAGGTAATTTCTGATTCACTCAATCAATTACATATCCTTTCCAGTTACAAAGCTAAAATAAGCTAGTCGTCATGACCCTGTATTAAATAAGGTCATCAACTTTCTTCGTTACGGTTGTTTACTGCATATTGGTTACCCAGACGTCAAACAGCTTTATCAAAGGCAGAATTTTCCCTCAGTCATTGACAGCTGCCTAATGTTTAATTATCTAATGGTTATTCCTTAGGCAGCATACACTTTAGAAACACCATGAAGAGTACTAATAACTATAACCTAACATGGTCAAAGTTGTAAACGACAGACGAAAATTTTCAAAGAGACTGATAAAGGCTTTCCCTCATGGTATATGCTTAGGTCATAAAATGTCTTTGCAGAAGTGAAAGTAATACAAAAACGTTTCCTTCTTCACAAAAAGACGGACACTGAAAAACTGTGCACTTATGTTCATAGCCGTTCACCGTCAACAGAAAACGCAAACTAGATTCTACTACCCGTATCACAAAAAAATAGAAAGAGTTAGAATTTGATAAAGCGTGTCTCAAAGTTGTGGAGTCACCTGATGTGAATATGAACAATAAATTGCATGAGAAATGTATTCCGGTCAATAATACTGTTCCACTGTGTGATACGTCTAATAAATCAACTGAAATGGAATCGCGCGCTGTCACAGTGCCGAAGTTTTACTCTTATATCAAAATGGCAAACATCAACAGCTGGCATAAAAGTCTCGATACAACATACAAAGGAGAAGATTGCACGCAGTTTCATTTTACACATCCTAACTAAATATACTGTTACAAACTATTCTCATATTTTATTCTGATCTTATTCAATTTTTTTCAAATAGTAATTGGTTCTTTCTCTTCCTGATGACTTTAGCTTGATTGTGTACAATAGGATTAAATTTCCTATCTTTTTTTTGTTCTATTTCGCAGCATAATTTGAGTAAGCGCTTTTGGTCATTTCAACTAAACCATTTAACTAAGTTAATTTGTTTTTTGTTATGTAGAGCAGTCTAACTGGATGGTGAGAAATCACCAAACGTGAACAGTTAACGTAGGAGCTTATCACCAGATTCATACTCTTGAAAAGAGCCGCGCTAGCAAGATCAAAACATTGACTAGAAATAAAAACATCTGTTTACGTTTTCCAATATATTAAACACCAGTTACAGAAATAAAACTTACTTCATGCAATGAATCACACTGTCTTGGTGCCAAAATTTTCCAAAGCAACCTAATGCATCTGTGGTCAAAATGTGGTCAAACCCTTGTAAATACCTAACCAGATATATTTTTGACCCCAAATAAAAAGATTTAATACTCTATTTAAGATATGACTTACGTAACCAAGACATTCAGAAAAATCTCTTTTTGATTTTCTAAACAGCCTTCGTTAGATAAAATCTTATTTACATGACTTACGAAAAAACTCACCATTAACAGTTCACTCACGTGGCGAAAAAAAATGCCATTGATTCGAAAAACACTAACGTCTACCATAAACTGACAGAAAAAAATAACGGAGTAGACATATGTTTCCGTCAAACCTAGCAACTGCAATAGTTCATAGTTCATCTTGCATTGCTTTAGTAAACTGTATCTTTCCACCAGTTTTATTAATTGTCTTATTTTTTATTCCTTCATCTTAAAGTGATATCATCCTACAACATTATTCATCTTCACCCCATTTCCATTATGGATTTTCATAATGCATTAATCGTGGTTTGTAGCATATGCTTTTTATTGCTCTACCATTGATTCATTTATTTTGGACACCATCTTATTTATCCTCTAAATATATCAGATTTCCTACCACTCTGAACAGTTTTACGCTCCATCAGTCTTATTATGACGTATTATTTTCCTTCTGTTTACAGATTGATTTTATAGTCTAATTCATTCCAAAAACAATTCATAGTTTCTTGCTGTGTTTGTTGATTAGTTCGGGAACTCGTTATTTGACTGATATGAAATATTTGTTGATTTTATTATTGAACGGAATCCACTTCACACCGCACTGCTCAGAAGTTTTTAATTGAGTGCGTATATGGAAGATTTAAAGCATGAGGAATGAATTTCAGTCATAGCGCAATGTTGTCTAAGCTTGCAAACATTTGCTGTATAGTCTAAATTTTACTCGTGCGACAGTTACTACCTTTATCTGGAAAAATTATGTGGTCTAGGCCGTGGAATGATTTCTCTGTATCACAAAACAAAATGCATTTTCATAGTATTGGCAACCAACTTTGTGAGATTACTAACTGTCAACCAGTACGAAAATTTTTCTCTCCTGATCACGCAATACAGAAATTTAAATCACTCTGTATACATCGTCTGCGTAATTATTTAATTTCAATCTCTATCCTCGTCTCAGAATATGAAACTTGAAGACCTAAAACAGAAGCAACAAACGACTACTTATTGGTTTGACTATTTATGCATTTACTGCAGTAATATACTACTGAAACTGCTTATTGAATATTAATAAACTATTTATCCCTACCACTCCTCATGCTTTTAATATGGTGTGACAAAGGATTAGTATAGTGACCTCCTGTTTATGAAATAGGAGGCCACTTGGTCACTGACAGGTTAAGGACAATAATAATCCTGTCTAAAACATATATTCTTAACAAGACTGAATGAATGGTCTAACTTACTGATTATTTCAGGACATCTGCGCTTAAATAACTAGAATGGGGATGTTTAACATATGAGGTATGATTAAAATAGATCTGCGGATGGTAATCGAAAAAACAGAAAAGTATAAGAGTATCAACACATGTGATCCTTTTAACAACATAACCAGCTGTCTGGTATAGTAAACTAAAGTAAACGATGTCAAAAAATCACTATCGAGTTACTATCTACTTGCATAGTCAGTACTCTAAATTGCTTTCGTCTAAAATTTCTTTTTAAAAAAAGTTCAAAACTGTTTTTACTTATAATCTGAGACAATTATATACTTTCCTTGCAAAAGTAGATGGAATGGGAGTGGACTCTCCAAACTGTCAACTGGAGAGTCAATAATCTACTTCGGTCACCCTGACTAAAACCACGAGCACACTGAGTTTTCGAGCGACTATCATGATGTCCCCAAGAGCACCGAAATCTCTCATTCAGTGAGAACCAATCTCCTCCAGGATCATAACAGTAAGATTCAACTCAAAAGGAACGAAAGTCACAATCGTACAATGCTACGCACCTACAAATAATGCAGAGCAAGAGAAGAAGGAGGAATTCTACAAACAACTGCAGTCAGCACTGGACAAGACCTCAGTTGGCAACATCAAAATTTCAATGGGCAACATGGATGCCAAACTGGGAGGCGACAACACAGGAAGAGAACCAATCATGCATGGGTCGAGAAGCACTCGGTGGAGTGAACGAGAACGGAGAATTGTTTGCAAAATTCTGTGCATTCAACGATTTGGTGATTGGAGTCAGACACTGTGTTCAAGCATAAGGATATTCATAAAGCGATATGGATTTCACCAGACACCACACCAGGACACACTAAAAATCAGATCGACTCCATCTCAATGTGAAGGAAGTGGAGACGCAGTCTACTGGACACAAGATCAGATCAAGAAGGGAAGCAGATGTAAGCTCAGACAACTCACTATCTTGTGCAAGGAACCTTCAAAATCAAGTTGAAAGCCTTCAAGGAAGTTGGTGATAGACCACAGTTCAGGTTCAACACCCAGAACAGAAACTCAAGCACGAAACTACAAAGGAAATCTTCACGTCAGCCAGCCATCAGGACAAAATGGGAGATATCAAACAGCATCCCTGAAGAAACCTGTGTGGATGAGCACTGGAACTCTTTGAAAGCCATGTGGAAAGAAACCTGCATAATCGTATTAGGAAGGAAGAAGAAAGAAGACAAGACAAGGAATGGATCTCGATGGACACATGGAAGCTGATAGAGCAGGGAGAGGAAGATGGTGATGTTGAAGCAGAAGATAAACCAGTGCAGGGATGAACGACGAGAAGAGGGACTGAGTACAATGTGCAAAACACCACACTGGACAAAGAAGTGAAGAAGAGTGCACACAAAGACAAAGGACACTTGTACGACACATTGGAAAGTGAAGCACAACAGGCTGCAAGTAGGAGCGACAGAGACCTGACAACATTGTATCAAATAAACAAGTTACCATCTGGGAAGAGATCAACACACATGAGACCAATAAATGATGACGGAAATTTAGTTATCAAAGAAGGGAAACAAAAGAAACGATGGGCTGACCACTTCAAAAAGCTCTTGAATCGACCACCACCTACACTTCGTCCAGAAATACCACCAGCATCCCAGCCACAGAACTACAAGTGAACACAAATCCTCCGACAAAAGTCGAAGTCCTGAATGCCACAAAGCTACTGAAACGTGGGAAAGCGGCAGGACCAGATGGATTCCGCCAGAAGCACTGAGAACAGACACAGAGACAACAGCGGACATGCACTCACCACTATTTCAGAAGGTCTGGAAGGAAGAGAAGGTATATGCCTATTGATTGGAAGAAGGGCTACTTTGTCAAACTTTCGAAGAACGGTGACCTAAGTCTTTGCAAGAACTGGCACGGAATCACGCTCCCGTCCACCCCAAGCAAAATATTAAGCCGCATCATCCTGGAGAGACTAAACAATATTCTGAATTCAAAAACACGACCGGAACAGGCTGGCTGGCTGGCTTCAGGAAGAACAAATCATGTGCGGATCGAATTGCAACGTTACTCTACGCATTATCATAGAACACAGTATAGAATGGCAGTCAACTCAACTCTACCTCAACTTCATTGATTTTGAAAATGCCTTTGACAGCGTCGACCGAGGAGTAATTTGACAGGCAGTTGCTTCAACACTATGGAATGGCACAAACCTTTATCAGCCTCATTCAACAACTATATGAAGACGCCATATACCAAGCAATTCACAATGGGAAGCTCAGTGATGCTTTTGAAGTGAAGACAGGAGTGAAACAAGGTTGCTTACCATCAGCCATGATTTTCTTGATTGTGGTCAACTGGATCATGCAATAAACAGTGGGGAGCGAGGAGATGGGGAAACGCTGCACCGGGGAAAAGAACTTAGAAGATTTGGATTTCGCCGATGACTTATGTCTAATGTTGCACAAACTTGAAGATCCACAGGCGAAAACTAACAAGTTGACAGAAGAGGCAGGGCGGCGAAGACGGGACTTCAAGTGAATATAGAGAAGACAGGGGTGATGAGGATACCCAACAGCAATAACAAAAAGCTTCAATCACCACCAACGGGAGAAACTTAAAGGAAGTAGTCTCTTTCACTTATCTATGCATCACTGTCTGAACTACAGGCGGCACAGACGAGGACATTAAAGCCAGGATCGGAAAAGCAAGCAAGACAGGCGTTCATTAGCCTGAAACCAGTGTGGAGATTTTCTGCACTCAGCATGTGAAACAAGATCCGGATTCTCAACACCAACGTCAAGTCAGTGCTTCTGTATGGCTCAGAGACTTGGCGCCTTACGAAAAGGATTTCCAACAAACTGCAGACTTTCATCAACAACTGCCTACGCTCGCTACTGAAGATCAGATGGCCAGAAATAATAAGCAACAAGGAACTCTGACTGGCTGGCAACGAACCAACCAAGAACCTATCGCTCAACAAATATGCAGAAGGAAATGGGGATGGATTGGACATACACTGAGAAGGCCAACTGAGGACGTCACGTTCCAGGCCAGTAGCTCGAGTGGAACCCAGATGGGAAGCGACGAGTTTGCGTCCCAGCTGACAGTGACATGGAGGAGATCGTGCGAGGAGGAAATGAGAGATTGTGGGCTGTCGTGGAGAAGAGAGTGGAATGGATACGTGCTACTGAAGCCCTATGTTGCATTAAGAACCCAAGGCACAAATAATGAAATAGTAATAATAATTCATGAATTCCCGTGATTTGATGTCATTAGTACTCAGCATTAGAAAGACCTTAGTTTACGTGGAATTTCCTCTTGTTTGAAAGCGATGCGCATACACAAGCACATACTGACCATTCAGTTGAGAGACTAAATCTAAAAAGCTTTGATACAACAAGGAATACAAGTTGATGTCTTTTAACAAGTGTACTTCTGATAAATTCCAAAATTCTTCTTCTAGTACATAGAGAAGAAACCCGGCAAAAAATAAATTTCAGACAAGCAAATTATAAAAATATGGGTTTGCTAAAATTGAGACAGATGAGAAGAAGGAAAAGGTTTTCAAAATAATAAATCTGTAATGACCGGTCTTTTTCAATGACATATATGCATATTCATATTTGCATTTAAATAAACGTATATGCATATATCTATATGTATAACGTTTGTTGCTTAGCAATTAGATTATTGAAAACAAATAAACATGTCGGTGAAGGGATTTAGTATGAAACCAGCATTTGGGTACTACAACTTGCAAGATACACAGGAAGTAAGCTGTGAGGCATTTTAGATTAGAGTATTTCACACGCGAACAAATATGCACAATAAATGTAGCTTTTGTATTCAGAAATTTGCGCTTTTACATAAAGATATAAAGTAATATTTTGCTTGAGTAAATTTGCTGAGAAACAAAAAGGGACAGACTGACAACATGGACTCGTACAAGATCACTGGGAAAGGTGCACCTGACACTGACCTTGTCTTCAGGAGTATGCTTAGTACTTTACCATTTTTTCGATGAAAAAAGGTTTTGAAGAGCCATGGTGAAATTCATCTACTCACCAGTATTAACTGACAATAGTGCAATTTGCATGACCATGAAGTCTATAAATGGTTGGACATTCTGCCTTTCGTTACCAGATGACATTTCTATAAACATGGGAAACAAATATTTAAGTATTCTCAGAAATTTCCAAGTCAGCTAATTAGTTGAATACTACTAATTTTGGTCTATGGTTCCTATCTTTCTGAGACACATCTTATGAACGGTGTAAATGACAGTTTTAGACTAGTAAGCTCAATGGATACAACAGTTGGGATCAACCTAATAGGTGTTTACTAATCGATATACCATAAATTACACGTAAAATCTGCAAATTATTCTGAATAGGAACTCCACAGGCAGTCAAGTAAGTTGGTTGAAAAACCTCTAGGATGCAAGAAATGTCTATATACGCATGATTTACTGGTTATATCTGTATATATGTTAATCAGTTTAAACTAATGATAATACTATTTGATAGTTTTAGGTCATCTTTGAAAAAGAACTAATCTCAACTAACAAACAGCGCATATTCATAAACTGTTCTTGATGAGCATTAGCCGTAACTTTTATTGCTGACTTGTAACTTATTCTGCTGAAGTACCGAACCACAAACCCTTTCTAATGCCAAATTCAATCGATATCTTTGCCTTTAACTAAAAATGGTAGTCACATATCACCATCAGAGTTTTCCCACTAACTAATAATAATGCTAGAAATTTTAATGTCCAAACATTAGTTCATTAGGTGTTCGGCAATTGTCTAGAGGATCCGGGTATTCGTCCTTCTTTGATTATCTTAGTATCAATATACACTTTTTCGAAATGATTTTTGTAAACAGGACCATCATTAAAACTGGAGTTTCACTATCTTAAATTCAAGAATAAATCTTTATTATAATCGAATCCAAGATGAAAATATTCAGATAATAAAACGCATGACAAAAAAGAAACGTTTCTAAACATAAAAGATGAAAAATGATTTAATGAGCAGAAGAATTCATATTTATCTTTCCCCGACCAAGTTAATATTACTTAATAATTTTTGTTTTTCTGCATAGGGAGAGTTTCCAAAACCCATACAAAATAATCACCCTCCCCTTAAAATCGCTTTTTATGGATATTATACAACATGTCCAGACGATAAGTCTATGGAGTTTCTTCTTATCTTGATTAATATTTGATGTGCTGAACGAAAGACCAGACTATTCTCGTCTACTTTCCCTCTTTCTGCTTTGTTTATACTTCTGCTTCGCGCGCAACCAGTAGGAAAAGTCACCAGTACGATTAACTTCTTTTGGTTCTGTTAGGCATTACAAGAAATGCTAATAATATCCTAGGCTGGGTGAAGGTTTAACAGTGCTGCATACGGATATAAGAAGAATTTTCCTTATTGATTACTCCTCTGTATTTTACTCCTAGCTGCGGTTCCTCAACCACCACTCCTCCTTCCCTGTTAATGCAGTAGCTAGTCTTCGAGTCACAAGAAAATACGCAAATGTTTGTGGATACACTTTACAAAAGACATGTCTCTTTTTATAATCATACCTCTCTATTGACCTACCTATAATTTTTGTCAGCTGACAGAAGATATTTGACAACTGAAGTCCAAACGACGTTTTTTGTACATTTCCAACTCGGTAGAGTTCTGCGTAGGCAATCTGATGGAGTGACTTTGGGAAATCCTATGAGATTGGTAGAAGTTAACACATTTATAGCAATTCTAGAAAGATCTAAACTGAAACCAGTGACCAGCGAATGTAAATCTTCGTGGCAGTATGTCGACCACACTTTTGTTATGTGCAGCGACCTTCATCAAGTTATAAAAATGCCTCGAATGCTTAATAAACCATATGAAGTCTACTATGTAATACTTAACAGACAGGCCACTGAGTTTCCTTCACATAAGCTCGAAATATAAAGGAAGTGCTATTATGAAGAGAAGTATGGTTATCGTAAAATAAAATAAAGTTGTCAATATTAAAACTTTGATTGCTTTTGTCAAATCAGCTTTAAGAGAAGTTTAATCAGTACCCTTGCCAAAGAGCGGAGAGGATATGATCCGAAGAAAACCTTCAAACCGAAACGAATTTGATCAAATACTATTAATTATTTAGTATCCTGTGAAACTCATTAGAAGGTACTTGATGAACGATACAGGGAAACAAGAACACATAAAAATGACAATTTTCTTTAACATAGGTTTAAGGGTGATGACATAACGGGGACAAATTAGCACAGTAATATTCATAACCTACCAAGTCTCAAAACTAGCACCACTGTATCAAACAATGTGCTCAATAACTCATTCAATACTGGATAAAACATTGATTTTTGTAACTCTTGCTTGCGTTTACCAATTTATATGTACATGTGAAAGCAAGTATATAGGAAGGACAGACAGACGAATTGCACGCGGATGCTTTAGCATTTCTCAAAACATTTCGTCCCTAAAGGTCAATTTTATTTTACCAGTAAGATATTCAGTTTCATTATGGACAAAAAATATGAAGTTACTATTAGATGGCATAAATATCGTCTAAAGATAGAAGATTCAAGTAGACTACAGTATTCTCAAAGCATAACCTTAAGTCGGATGTGACCTAATTTCTATGTCTAAAGAAAACGGCAACTAATTTCTCACTCCTTAGGTAGTGAATAACTTCGGCCGTTTAAGAAATTCATTACCCCACTTGGTGTTCTCTGAGCCTAGGCAGCACCAAACCACCGTCATTCTCATTCTCAGCTACAAACCTCTTACATCAATAATCATCTATCCATTCTGTTATACACTGCCCAACCGCTTCTTACCATTACTACATTCTACCAACCCGCTTTCGAAAATTGATACTTCTTTCTTACTATTACGCACTTAGTTCAACTGATTTATGCAAATGTCAAAGCTGAAAGTTATTTTAATTCGATTTGCTCACCGATTTCAGACTAAAAAAATTGCAAATCCATGTCAGTGTCCTTAAAATCGCACCTCAAGTTCGTTGTGTATTTCCCTAGATATATGGCTATTAAATCATCACTCTTAGGGTTATTAACACTCGTACAACGTATGCCATTGTCACTTGAAAAAGTAAAACGTCTTTTCTCGCTTTCTTCTCTAATCACCAGTATTAAGCTGATTTGCCAGGAGTCATTACATTTCTAAGCAATAAATTTGCTGATAAATATTTCTTTACTAAACAAACGGTGTTCATTATTTTCTTTATATTCTTAGTTATCCGAGTCACTTCGAATTTTCGCCACTGTAAACTATATGTTTTCCAAAAGTACTGAAAAGATAGATGACAGGCCATGAAGGAGACTACTTTGCAAAGGATTCTGCATGTACTTCTGCCCATAGTTAATTTAATATTCGCTGCAGTCATTCTTCACGAATTTATTTCATACATTTATTTTGACCTATACAGTCATAATTAAATCCAACATTAACAACATCAGCATTGTCTTTCTTGTCTATATGTAGTGAAAACTGGTTATGAATATCATATACAGCAAATATTCCGTTCTGTAGTTTCATATAAGTTCTATCGTTAGTAGATTTAAATAACGGCAAGCAATAACCCTAAAAATCCAAAATTTTGTTGTCACCATGAAAAAAACTTCATCCGAAACGAGAATTTTCAAGATTCTCAATCTATTGCTTGAGATAGCATAAAAGGGTGTAACCTATTTTTGAGGTTTTTGTTGTGATTTCTTGAAGAGACCAAAAGCTTCCGACAATAAGTTTGCAATTTAATATTGAAAGCAAGTAAATTATATTATCTATTGAATGTGGAACATTTGCAGAATTATTTGTTTTCAAAGGAGAATTAATAAAGTCAGCAAGTGGGCAAATTGTCCTTAGTCTGCTTCTAAAACTCCTGAATGGATGAAATCAGCTTGCTGTAACCGATTAGAAGTGGAGAATTTTCACTTTATAGGATTTTTAATGAAGCGAATTTTCTCGCGTCTTGTTACAGCAGATTCCATTGATATGGTTGCTATAACCTCAATTTTTGATTATTATAAGGTTATATGCGTCTAGTGCTTCAACTTTATAGCATGAACACCCAATATTTTTAATTCTTTTGTTGTGCTTTATACATTTACGCTAATTTCGGGAAGCATTCGTCAACATTTACCAGCACAGCTGTTTGAATAAGGATGATCAATCAGCACCTTCATTTATATCTTGGTGAATCTAAAACTATTTGTGTCGAAAACTCTGGTGCGAAGATGAAAGTGGAATCGAGTCAGTTAGAGAAAATTCGCCCAAATTTACTCTATGTAACAAAAAGCCTTTGATTCGTCAACCTTATTCTGCTTAGATAAAGCACCTAGTTCAGTACCTTTCACTTTTGTAGTCAGATCTATACAACTTCACAGTTTTCATCATGAATTTTGGTATCAATTGTCTTTAGTTTTGTTTACCTCACCACTACTTCAGAAATCTGAGCCAGTGTTTCCCTATGTGCTTGGTGTTTCTATTTGAGTTTATAACTTTGAAAAGGAAAAATAGAATACGTTCATCATCTAATGTTCTCACATTTTTACATTCCATAATATTTGTTCACTGATCCTCACAATAAATCGTTTCTTATCTTTTTCATATGGTTCAAAATATGTGTAAAACCATAAATGTTCTGTGCAGCAGTTACCTCTTTCATGTCATGCAGATATAGAAGATAGCTACTTAATATGAAGATGGAGATAACGTTTCAGGTGGTTAGCCATTTTCACCTTTTGTGGCATGCTAGTCGTGTCATGTGACCAATGTATCGGTAACGCAAAGATCAGTCATAGAATCCTAGGTGAAAGTGACAGGTTACTTGGTGAGTTTTTAAATCTTTATTGACTAAGATGGCTGAGGTATGTTGAGTTTTCACGAAGAAATTTTAGGTGAGAACCGTTGAAATATAGTCAACGTTTTCTTTAAACTGTGCCTGATTTGTGTATTTTAAAATGAATACCTGAATTATGTTTTTTTTATTGGTTATGGTTTAGTAACCTAAATTAGAAAACTAATGTTTGTATTGAAAAAGTATTTAAACTTCAAACCTGAGTAGCGTTTTCGTCTTATATCTCAGTCAGTGATGCAATAAATTTGGTCCAAAGGTCGTTAACCTTATGTATTCAGAAGCCCAGTGTTTCTGTCGCCCCACTCAATGAATCAATCAGCCTACAGTGATTCTCTATCATAAGTATGCTACAAATAATATGCAGATTAAATTTTCGTTGGTGTAGGAGTCATCTACTATATCATACTGCATCACCATGTGCCATTTTAAGTAAACAGTCTAATGTGGAATCAGATTTTATTTGACCGTAGTAAATAAATTAACCTTAGTTATCGCATTGTTCCCATTGTAAGGCAGAATAAACTAAAATGAGACAAAAAATTAAATACTTAGTCGTCTTTTCCAACTATGCTGGCACTCAGATTTTCTCTGGACTTCATTCATAGTTGTAGAGACTGCACGCAATTATGCACAAACCACCTAAATCAAAAGTAATGTTTCCTTTTCATCAATTTTCATACGTTTAATGCATTCTTCTTAATACTTATAGAACCGAATGTTGTTTATCTGTACAACTTTTTGGTTGTGGCGGTTACTACTGACTTTCAATCTGCTGTTAAACGTGAAAATGTTGTGTGTCGATTCACTCCAACTTCTGCCTGCGTTGACTGTTGTCAAATGTGAATACGCATTGATTGTCCTTGGATTTTACAGGACTTCTCATCCTATTTCCAAATATCAGGATAATCAAGCCAACCAATATCGACTGTGGAGGGCTAACAAGTATTACCTTCTGAACTCTGGAGTAAACTAAGTTGGTGGACAATACCGAAGATAAAACACTCACGTAACCCATTATTACCCTTAAAATTGACATTACTATTTTGTGTTATAGCGCATAAATTTTCATATTTCTGTATCAGTGAATCTATTTTTGTAAATTGTACATAGTTTGACATTTTGGTTTACTTGACATTTCCTCGGATCTACTACATGGTATTCTTGAGTCGAACTACATTAATGTCTTCGAGGTAAATTTTTCTAATTACTGAATGTGATTACTTCCAGAGTAGTAATGAAACTTAACCAAAATCATATTAAACAGAAAGGAAAACTATATGAAATAAGTATATTTGATTTAGTTTTGCAAATAGAGTCAGTTTCCAAAGAGTTGATCAGCATGAAAGGAAAATCTAAGAAAAAACTACACTTTACTGACAACTAGTGATGCATTCATAGAATTGTTCTAGACTAATTCATATATTTTAAACTACACTTAAGCCTTGAACACCCGAAGTTCTCAATTATTTACTGACTTTTCATGATAAAGTTAAAGGAAGATTAGGCAATTCGGATCTTCTGAGAAGTCATAAAATACTGTGAATTCATGCTTTTAGCTTTCGTAAACATTTTAACCCTTGCTTTGTCTAAAGTTATCAAGAGAATCGAAGTAGAAAGGTGTCTGTTGGTATTTTCAACAAAAGTAAAATCCATACAGCACTTATGAAAATGAAGTCTTCCAGACTATTTGTTTACTACAAGTCAGCAGTGCATACACCAGAGCACTGAGCCGGTCTACTAAACGTTTCTCAAGTTGCTTACTGGTGATAATAATAATGTGGTTTCTTATTCTGATAAATGTAACTTGTCGGTTGCAATTACTCCAGTCAGCTGATTTCACCTTGCCGATTTCGTTACAATGTCTTGAACTCCCAGGTTTTGTATCTTTTTTAAACCTAAAACTAGTTCTTGAATTTTTTTTAACTGTTAGTTTTGTGTAGACAAAAATTAAGCGGTTATTATCCTAAGGTACCCGTAGACTAAAATATTGACTGGAATAAATCACTTCCTCACAAATTATTATTAATAACTCATTTTGATATATTGTTAACTGTCTCCGAGTCCAAACGAATGATATCGAGAGATGAAAACGTTGATCAACATGTTCGAGTTTATATTCTAGTGGTATCACGATTTCAGAACATTAAAGAATAAAAGAACTACTTCTATCCAAAATTAACACAATCCAGAATAATTATATTCTGATGTACTAGGTAAAAAAATTGTTATTAAAGTATAAACTTAGGACTGATAACACCATCGACTTGAACCTGAACAAATTTATAGCTAAATATTAATAGTAGTAAAACACTAATTAGTCAATAGTACTTTTCAAGACAAAAAATTAAAAACATAATAAACTGCAAGAAGCTAGCTGTAATTTAAGCTTATTTTTGTGTCTATTCATTATCACAATTTATTCCTACTGCCTCACAAACTAAACCTAGATTTGTCTCAAAATGCTTGCCTCTAAAGAATAACTGCAATAATTGATTTCATCCATGAAAAATTATTATTAATATCCACATTATTGGAATTTTATCTTTCTTCATCTTTACTTAATCTCCCAATTCCTACATATTCTTCAGCTAATCATGGAAACAAACGACTTCCCATGTGAATGTGAGTGCATACTTGTGAAACATTGATGGAATTGGCCAGTCAGAAGGAAGGAAAATTTTGAAGATAATACACATAGTGACTAAGTTAGCGCAATAATTTATGCATTTCTTTAGCCAAATCACTGATTCCTGCTTCTGTAGTTCCATATTTAAATGAATAATCTTTTTTTGTTTTCCTGCTATGGTTCTTTAAATGTCGTTAACATTTATTTACATTTATTCGAGCAATCAGTTATTCTGTATGTAATTACAAGTACAAAAATGATCACGTCATTCGATCGTAACGATAAAAACTTAAAATGTACAGTTTAAATGTTTTACTAAGATTATTTTTTATGTTAAAATTTCTAACATTTTATTACACAAGACATTACTGAAATACGTTATGCCTTCCATAGAAACACCCAACCAAACCGTACTCTCTGAATACCAATACACGTAGACAATAATTTTCTGAAAGTTACTGCAGTGACAAGAGTTCTGATAGCAAACCTGAAATGCACAGTACAAAATACTTGAAATAGGATAAAATGCCTACCCATAGATAAGGCGAGTATAAAACTTATCTATAAAGCTTTTTATCTGACTAATTTTAACTCAGAAACACTTTAAGCCTTCGAACCGGATGCTTCCTATTTAGCAATTTCTGATTACGGTTTAAATTCTAGATTGACAGATTTATGCGCAGAAAAACTTGTGGATGAGAATTATTCGACTGGCAGTTTTGCAGAATACAGAGAGTTTCCAAGGCGTTCATAAGAGATCGGAAGGGACTCGAAGAGCACTGAATTAATGTTCCATTCTAGTTTATGACCTTGTGGAAGTGCAAACCCACGTTTCTACGAAGACAAACCTGAGATTATCAGGTCAGTGAGCTCAAAATCACTGAATGATGTATTTTTAATGCTGTCAACTGACAATATAGTACGACTACAAACCCATAAAATTGGTAAGTACCTACAATCACACCAAAATTAGTTCTCACCAAATGGCTTGAACTGAAACTGCGAAATCCGCGATGATTCTTGAAGTGAGCCTGGATAAACTTAATGGACTATCGAAGCTTGATTTCATCTCTGAAATTTTGGTATTTGCAGACAAAATCACAAACAGTCGGTCCTGCTTTTGATTTTGAGTAAAAAAATGTGAGGTCAAAAATGTAATTTCTTTGGAAAACGTGATATCTATAGCTGAAGCACTAGCCATCCAGAAGTTTAAACCAGGGTTATGAGTGCAAAAAAAGATACGTCTAATCTTTATCTTTGCCATGGCCATCATAAGGCCCTGTCTGCCACAGATTCATTTTGTATCAAATTGAACCTGCACTACGTAATTACAATCTTATTTTCATAATACCCTGTTCATTTCCCTACTCTGTCAGATTCAACCTGTATTACGTAATTACTATCTTATTTTCGTGATCCCCTGTTTATCCTTATACTTTGTCATAGATTTATCCAGTATTGCGTAATCGCATTTTTATCTCCATAACCCTCCTTTCAGTTTCCTACTTTGCCATACATTCATCTTGCATTACGTAATTACATTTAATTTCATAATCCTCTGTCTATTTTCCCACTCCAAACACAATTGTGTGTTAATTAACTTCCTCTAGTCATTGAATATATTTTGCCCCTGATCGGAACAATTCTGGAACATTCTACCCACTGTAACAAAACCTGATGTCTTAGAAGAAAACGTCAGGCAACTGTAACCCAAATTTACTTATTACGCTACTTTGTATATGAACTAAGTAAATGGAAGGTTTAGCCAGATAAATATAGCAGTAGGGACAATGAGAATAGGGAACGCGTTCAGAAAGATATATTTCGATAACCAAACTTAACAGCAACATAAAATGAGTATAACAGAAATAAGTTTACTGTGAGAACAAATAGGTTTCCAACACAAAGAAGATTATACCTCAGAAGAAATAACGACATTCCTGTGATCCGGATCCTTGATAAATCTAAACATCAGAATAAAATCATATCATTTATTCCATAGGTATTCTTCGGTTACACAAATTATTCTTCAAAAATCGAAATTGATCAGCAGAAAAAATGCAACAAACCTATTAAAGTATGAGATCTTGGTATGCTCACGAGCAGGCAAATAATGAGTGCTTTAACTGTACTGGGTTATACTGACCTCTAAACATTGAAGTTAGAGAGCGCTCTTGCTATTTCGATTCGATTCTTCGAATTTGTCATATGACAGGCGTTTGTTCTAATGAGCGATATTTAACTCCTGTGATGATGTATCTTTTAGTATAGGTTCTAAAATTATGTCAATACCATCGACTTTATCCATTTGCTTGCTTTTCTACATGAAAGTGAAGTGATATAAATAGTTAAAAACAGCCGGTAGGCACAAGCGCTTGCAGCTAATAAAGTCATAACAGATACCTTTTTAATCTTTCAGTTGGTTCTCACAGCCAAAATATACGCTTTAGCACCCTATCTTAGGAGGATAAAGTTATTTTTGTTTTACTTTGCTGCTGTTCTTTGCTTCTACATTCGCAGGACTTTCGGACGCACTCCGCAGTCTGTCCGTTTCACCTTTGACACTGAACAACCAACCCATGTTCAAGTCATATTTCTTCTAAGAACAGTTTCTTTGTTGTTCGATAATGCTGTGATTAGCCCTATCTCAATGTTTCTAGCGCGTAAAGTTTCAAGTACTTGATTAATTTCATCAGATTTTGGTCCTACTATGCACAAATTAGGATGGTTGAAAAAAATCCCTTTTTCACATACCGTTTTGAACTCAGTATCTTTCTGATTTGCCTTGTGCAAAGCAGTAAACAGTACGAAGGTATATTCGGCAAACCTTGCGCAAAAGGTAACTGTATTGATGTTTAATCATAGGGTGTAATGCTGTAAGTGTATCATAAAATGTAACCAAATAATACACATCATTTTATATGATGAATGCTTCGGACAAGTTCAGTTTATCAGCTTTCCCAGCAAAAGTGGAAAGCACCCTTCTCATTATCTCTCATTATCTTCCAATGAAACTCCTTTGAATTCTATGTTTATCACTGTGTGATCTTGTGACAGGGTAAAGTGAACACTAATAAAGTCGTTTTCCATAGGAATATCATATTTATATAGTTTGAGTTGGCGGTAAATAAAGGATAACCATGATCTACTGAAGCTTAAACTATCGGAGATATAGATGTCGATTAGCTGTACTTGAAGTCCTAGGGGGCCAGTTTTTCGATAACTTCTGTTATACGTGCCTTACAGGTATAAAGTTTGAATAATGGATCATTTCCAAGCGCAATCTGCTTTGGTGTATTGTGTTTTGTTAACTTTTAACACTTGTGAACCTCTGCCAGATCTAAGAATTAGTGGCTTTCTAAAGTAGATGTCAATATTTCTCAAAACAGCGGAATAGACCTATTGGGTCATTCTTATGATCAAAGAGTAGCAAAGACCACATGACGATAGAGAAAGTAAACAAGTTTCTGCAGTTTTCTGTCAAGCCTGCTGAAGCAAACGCAAAAATCTTCTAGAGAAGCATGAATGTCATGAAATATTTCGGAAGAATTTCAAATGCAACTATATTACTTCTACCTCGTGTGCTAACCTTAAACCTGAATCACACTGATGCTGTTAGTTCCCGATTGACGAAAGTCGAACGGAGTGTGCCACAAAAATCCCACATCCTTTTTGAATTATGAGAGACCAGAATTTGAAAACTACTTTACTACTGTTACTAAAAAACCGAACTGGTGATATCTACCTGAAGCTATGTAAAAGCCTAAAGTCTATAACAGAAAAAAGTCTTTCCTTCATATCCTGAAAAATAGGTGTTCAACTATTGAAATTTATCACTATCCTCAATTCAAATGCAAATTTTATCAATTGGACCTAAATTGTATGGTGTGGCTTCAAGAATCGTTGGGCTCCATACTGAACTTCATTTCGGAAATCCAACTAGTGAAACCAAAGATCTAGTTTCAGAGTCATATCATAAAGCTAGCCATTTTAAATCAACAGTTTTAAATCGATGTCTTGGCTATTTAAATAGAAAATCCAGCTATCCACGTCTTTTGTCAAAGAACGTCTAAATCAATTGCATGAAGTGAAGAAAAATGAAAATTTGGTCATGATAAGACTGGACGAAGGCTCTGGGGTAGTATCACTAAATAAATAAAACTATTTAAAAAACTTTATCACTCATTCGATCTGATAAAAGTGAATTCTTACAATAAACGACACAAAAAGAACCTACAGACCAAATAGAGCTTCAGTCGTCGAACATACATAAGGAAATAAGAGATAAAAAATTCATTAACTTCTGACTATGAGAACGACTTCTTCCATCGTGTTCTACGATCCTCCCTTTATACGTCTTTTCAAAATAACTAAAGAAGACATTCCACTCTATTCAATACCGGATGTGATAAAGTCTCCATATCATCCAATCATTAAATGGTTTGTGGAAGAAGAGGTTGTTGGTCCATTATCTTAGTGTCAAATTTGATTTTATTGATTCTGTCAAGAATGTCAGTTTGACGGGTAGAAGAATTATTTCGTTGGATATCATGTCCCTCTTCACAAATGCCACACTGATAGAAACCATCTGCTTGTTATGTGACTTAACGTCGTAACATAGATTTTGATATAATAACTTACTACTTATAAAAACTTATTTTTCGATGGATCTACAGGCTATACCTCAAATTTAATAATGAAATTTCGAGCAAATAGACGGTGTGACAATTGGTTCTTTGCTAAAACCTCTTGAAAAATCAATTCTTCCCACTAGGAAGACAAATCTTATCCATTCAGTTTTCTCAGCTATAAGGAAAATATGTACTGAGGACACTGTTGATGGAAGAATGCAAGGCCTTCGTCGAACTCTTGTAGAAAACAGTTCCCAGCCTAGATTAATGGTTAGGAACTTGAAGCCAAAAAGTTTAACTGAACGAATACATATGGTGCCGAAAAAGATTCTTTTTTGAACGTTGAATTCAAAAATATTACTGCAGACATTCTCAAAAGCAACTGTCAAAATCCTTCAAAGAATAGACTTCACCGGCAACCTACGAATCATTTCTTCTAACAAAACACTTCCTGGTCAGTGTGTAAAAGACAAGCTAAGGCATTGGGTCATATAAATGTCTGTAAAATAGTTTACTTGCTCTTGTGAAAGACTGAACATTGACCATACCATGAGTCCGCCTGTAAAAGTGCCCTTGAAAACCACCATGCCTGGCTAGCAAAGAGAGAACGGAAATGCATCTTCAGTTGACAGAATACCTTATAAACTCAACCCATTCAGCTCCTTTTGAGAACGCATTCAATATCCTCTTTGGGTTCTATAGAGCCACTAGAAGGGAGAAAGATCAAGGCATTTGGGTACAGCTGAGACACTAGCTATTAAGAAGTTCGAACCAGCGTTATTTATTCAAAAAGGTACTTTCAACCTTCGTCTTTGCTGTGGCAATCATAGGGCCATGACTGTCAAAGAGTTATCCTATATTACATAATTACATTTTTACTTTGACAATTTCATTTTCATACTCAAAACTCAAGCTTGTGTCTGAAATCAGTTGATATCCTGAAAGCTTATATAATGTTTAAATATGAACGCTTCATCGTCAGTCTTGCAAATCATCAGGAAACATGTAATATATGTTTCAGCATGAACCCTAACAAGTAACATAAGTCTGAATTGTATTCACTTTATTTTTTATTTTAAGTATGTTATCAGAGAGTAATGTCAACTGTGAAAGTGTGGAGAATCAAAATTTAACCTAAATGCTTTCAGAGAGTCGTAACTTTTGGTATTCTGAGACGCTTATATGACTGAAATCCATCTTCTTTGGTTCGATGACCAATAACAACAGGTCATTGAAAATGACCTAAACAATAACCTTAATTTTGACCAATTATCTCGGAGGGAAGCTAAACTTTTCAGGTTTGCCAGCATTTCTACAACTCATCATCTTGGTGATTCCAACTCCTATTTCATGAAGTACATATGATTTTGTTGATGGTCTTCTGTTATCCGTACATTTAGAATTTTGCGTGTATTCGTAACACTTAATGAGTTATTCCAGTTGCTCAAATTCCATGTTATTTCGATAAACAACGTTTGGGTTATCATTCTCTCTCTCCACCTCAATAAGTTGTTACTTTCAAGGGATGTCGCTCCGTTCCTACCTTTTGCGTGGTTGTGTGAAGTGGCTCCATAGATAGCCCTGGCAGCGGCTGAAATAGCCAGTTAAATCTCTCTATTTCGGTTTCAAAGGTTGATTTTCATGAAGAAGTTTAATTAGTCATTTCCGTTCTTGTTAGTTAGACCTGCCTTTGGAGTCACTCTTAGTATGTATCTGCAAGCAAAGCTGTATTTGACCTTGTCTCCAGACCTCTTACGTTACTAGGGTCTACCAATCTTGATAGAGACAAGCTTTTGTTCTTGGCCACAGTGGTATTTAAAATTACAAGCTAACTCAGAAATAAGCTTTTCAGATCAAAGGCTCTCATTGATTAGGCAGAATATTTAAGTTCGCCGAATCTTTTTCAATGACCGCGAAGTCAAATAAATAGGTCAAAGTACTGGATCATAGTCAAGTAGTCTGTTTTGTAACCGGCAATTTCCAATACTATTTGTTTACCAGTTATATTCAAATTTTATACATGCTGAACTTGAACTAATTGCCGATGCGCATTTTATTAACAGTAATGTGAAATTTCACACTCAGATATTTAGGAAACAAAATCTGGGCAAATAAAATTTTGTTTTCAGCTAGATTTTCCTCGATAGCCCGACACTAATATACAGCACTTTCAAATTGCGAAATAACTATCAATTATCTCCACTAGTCTGGTAAGTTATTTTGTATTTTGAAAAAACAATATACATAAGTGTCGAGCTATCAATGAGTAGATAACTGATAAGAATTCTTTCTTCGTCCAAAGGTTTGATTTTACTACAAGTTAGTTGTGTCTCGTTTCTAAGCGATTTTTTTAATTCTCATCAGGAATTGTGCACGCATAGATATCCTTTGTGTTGAATCAAACAACAGATTATTTTTCACATCAGTCTTGTAGTTTTATAATATCGTTTTTCATAAGTTTAGGAAAAAGTCATAAATGTGCTATTTGTTAAATTCTAAGCTGTTTTAATGCTTAGGATAAGTATAGGTTCGTAAGTGATGTGTACAAGATGCAAAAATCATTGTTGACACGGAAACTCTTCAAAGATTGAAATCATTTCTTACACTAATCTTTAGGAAGGAGCATTTCATCTCGACCTTTACACAATGACTTAATTGTATTTCCAGTTGATTGAAAGTAAATTACCATCTACCCATGAATATGATTGGTAACCTCACTTCATTCTCAACTTATTTAGGGTGATACGAAATTTTATAATATCTTCTTCAGTAGATTTAGCTAAGTACTTAGGAATTCATATTCCCATAAGTTACTTTCTGGCAGTTATCCCACGTGAATTAGAAGCCACATAGACATTGAATCATTTATTCAATAACATCACATTGAAGTAAAGGAAATGCATAGGAAAATTAAGAGAACTAGAAGAAATACACTCGTATAATGTGTTCAAAACCGATGATTATCTACTCAACCTTATCAAAAAACGTCTATCTGTAGAATAGTAAACAGTGCAATCACCACAAATCAACCAGCGAAATATTCTACCCGACATCAGTGATATCAAACAGACTATGAACCAATTGTTTTGTCAACCTGGGATTTTAGGGGCAAGCAAACTGACAAATTCACTACAGAACATGTTGTGCAAACCACAGGAAGAAACGAGAAACAATTTACGAAGTCATTCGCAAAGATTTTTTATGACATAATGCTGGCAAGTACAGTAGTCGGTTTGCTCAATTCATGAACACCGAGTAGTAACAGGACAAAATGACCCACCACCCTTCAGTTAAGTGCACAGAGACCATCATGATCACATACTTGTCTTTTAAAAAGACCAGCCACTGAAGGTGGCTAGTGACCACACCAAAAGCCACATGACGAGACCTTGGTCTGTACACTTAACCACCTCAAGATACTTGGTAACTTGATAACGGCTTATATGCTTCTAGGCGACACCAGTAATTCTAAACCCAGTTCAAAGAATGTGTAAATTCCATGAAGGACATTTTCAAAAACTGAAGGAGAATTTATGGAAATCAGAGATTAAATGACAAACAAGTCAACAGACACGCCGATTCAGACCCAACCTGTAACCTCTTTATTGAGAAGAAAACTACCTGTCAGCCTAGTGCATACTGACTAGACAAATAAATGAACAAGAGCAGCATAGCAGTAACAAATAGATGATTGAATGACTTCTAAGACCAAAGAGAACAAAGTGTGGTACAAATCTATTCCCTAACTTATGGCCGGACAACTTTCAGGACCAGCAAAAATCTACCTAATCATTCATGTCACACGTAAAGATGCTTCAATACTTCAAGAATTTAGATAACATGACAAAATATCATTGTTCAGGCAACATAGACTGTCGTCACCTAACCTTGAGCTACAAATCTTCATTCCAATTGGATTTTCCTGAGCATGCTTGTTTATAAAATGTCAGTCACGTAATGAAATACGGGAAAAGATAATTGTATCAAATATGTTTAACTGGTAAACAATAAATAAGTAATGAAACCTGTTCGAGAGACATTGTTTCCACGTTTATAGGATTCTTTATTATTACGACACGTTTGCTATCGGCACCCCTTCTTGTAGATCACCTGGCAACTGAGTATTTCCAAAAATATATATTCGTAAAAAATCGCATTTACTGAAAGACATTTGCAAAATCTCATAGTTAACAGTAGTGTTCAGTCAAGTCAATCAAATTTCAGCCATTTATTCCTTACTGTAGTTTCTGAATAGCCAAAGCTGTGAGACAGTAGAGAAGTAGTTTTATTTATTAAACTAATGACGTAAGAAAAATAATTTTGAAGTTACAATCAGAGAAAAGGGATATATGTTTCGCAACCTCACTGAGGTCACTTCTTCGACAATTTTACAATTATGCATTTTTCTATAACCCATTATCAAGTCTTAAACTTCTTCACTTCTTAAAACATCGGAACAAACCTACTCAATCGAAAGGGGGAGGAAAGGACAATTTTCGATGTTAGATTTTCGTTTTCCTTAACCTATGTTCTCCTGCTCACCAAGCAATGTACATATGAGTGTACACAGAAGTCCAAACCAAATCACTTCCTTACACAACTTTGAATAATCACTTCTGAAAATAACAGTTAGTTAAATACTGATATAACTACTTGATTGCATCAAGGAAAATTTACCGTAAACAGTGTCCTTCAAACTGTCCCATTTGTACTAAGCCGAAGGTTCCCGAACTAACTCCATAAACTAAATTCCATCTTTCTCAAGCGGCATGAAATACTCGTCTACTTGTATTATGCTGAAGTATAGAGAATATGACGGTTTGCTAGATTTTTTTCGCATTCCATATGAATGGTAAATAAATCACTTGAGATGGTGCACTATCACATCCAAAGCAGAAAGAAAACTAAATACTGAATGTAGAAAGCTTTATCTGGAAAAGTTTAAATATCTAGGACATGCCGCAATGATATTTCAAACGTTTGTTTATCTTCCTGACATTTGTGGTTGATTTCATGCCTCACTACAGAAATGAATGTAATTCCGATGAAAAAAAGCATGTCAAATCTTCTGTTCTACCTATTAAGATTATCACTCTAGGACCACCCTGTATAGAAAGCAGAAATTTTCTTCTGAATGTACCAATGGGATTAATTTTCATACGTTACGCTAAGTGAATGACAGGTTTGTTTTTCTGAAACGATTTTATGCTACTCACAAGTAGTTAGAAATGTTGGACTAATTTTACGGTTTAAGAAAATATTCAACGATAGGAATTTTTGCACAGAAGAATGACAGTCTACGAAAATTTTTCAAAAGAATGTCACTTTATACAAATGCACAACGGCATTTTATCGTGCATTTCGGGTTCGTCCTGAAAAAAGTAGCAAAATAAGAAAAATTCTGCAGAATACCATAAATTCATTTTATCTCACTACCTTATCCTCAAAAGTTTACAGGCTGTAAAACCATAACACATATATACACAGAAACATAGTTTGCGTAGTTTACTTATCAAGAGAGTGACAGTCCATCGATGATATATTAGGAAGGAATTGATACAGACTAAGGAAGCACAAATGAAACAATTTGGTGTTACTAAGATCAAAATCATCCTATGTTGATATGCTCAGATTATTATTTCCCCACATATGCCTAATCAGAAAATACAACACGAAGAACGTGCAAGTATATTTGATGAGTTTATGATGCAACTATGAGGTTAAACATTTTGCATGGGCTTGGGTCAGTTTGTTCTGCGTCAGACAACAGAATTATGGAAATGAAACAGAGACTGACTGTGAAATAGGTTGTAAAAGAGGATGAGGAAGTAAAAATATTGAAAATATTTGTGAGAAGAGTTTTATTGAATAGAAAGCGTATCGGCGACTGATATGGAAGTTTGAGGCTAATAACCGCCTCATTTTGGCTGCTTTAGTTTATTTTAATCCTACTGATAACAGTTGCTTCTGAGAATCCTAGTAAATAAGCATCGTTTTGTTTGTTCCTTATTTTAAACGCACTCAACATCTGGATGTCGAGTCCCGTGTCAATCAGATGTTTATCAATGGAAACTGCAAAACGATTTCCCTTCTTTATGCGTAACTTATTTGGAATGCATTTTGGAACTATAGTCTCAGTCCTCCAGTCTGTGCTGCTGATGTACCTGCTCTGGCTAATGCACATAAGCTGGCATTAAAATTTGCGTTTACATGTGCCGGAAGTCTGCCGATTTTTGACTGTTGGAGTAAACGCTTTGTTTTTCATGTAACAACAAATTTAACTATTGAGAATGTGATTTTATTCTTTTATTAATCCTGTCAATCAATTTCTCTCCCTACAAAGGGGAAACACACGGGTTTCTTATCAGGACTCCTAAATGTCCCTTTTTCTTCTGTTCTCATTTGGACTTGACTTATAAATTTCTCAGGGTTATCATTTTTTTGAAGATATCTCTTGATGGACTGAATTTCATCAGTCACTTTTACTGATGAATGAATTTCCAAACTTTTATTAGTTTAAGAATTTTCGTCAACTGTCTACAACCTAAATAATATGAAGACGTTCATCACAAAAACTGAACATAATGTCGTCTACATATCTCTCATACTACATCTTTAAAGATCTCATAAAGATTATCTGCAGACATCCAGACCATCTTCTCTCACCGAATATTGATTTCAACTAGTTGTTACTGATATTCTCTAATTACGTTTAATTTCAGTTCAACAGTGTCTCATATTGTCAACTCAATTCAATCATTGTAGAAAGCCAGTTGGATGCCGTCCTGGCAGATATATTTATTTGCAGCCTGAGGCAGAAATAGATAAAGGGTGCAATCAATGAGACAACATTTTTTACTAGGTACGTTACTGATGCAATCTTTTATTGCCATCACCTAAACAATGCGTTTCATTTAATAAATCCTTTTAACGATTCTCATTCTTATATGAAGTTTAAAATAGAGTGTGAGCGTTATAATAAGTTTTATAACCCAGATCTTGGTAGTCAACGTGACACAGATATAAAATTTGAAAAGCAAATTCGTAGGCAGGAGACATGGAGCTCACTTTGTTTGTGCATCAAAAATTTCTGTTCTGCAATCTGCAGAAGAGGTTGTTTATGGCTCCATTCACCAGCACGAGAAAACTGTCCACGGAAGAAGAACTTGATGAGGATGTATCTATTATTGAAAAACGTTTGTGGGATAGTAGTTATCCTCAGAAGTTCACTGACAAATATAGGAGGTGGATTAAAAATTAATGGATTATACTACAGTTTAGAAGAAGACTGTCATTCTGTAACTCTCCTTCGGGGATGTGGAGGAAATCGATGTTAGAACCAAGTACCGATTAAAAACCGTAGAACAGATCGTATCCGGCTATCAAGTTGACCTCGTTACGCATAAAGACTTGTTCATTGTAGCAACCGAAAGTGAGCTGCTTCCTCCATTTCGTGCTGCCTTCAACTGTTTTTATCAATCTACATTGAGGTGAAAAAGCACATAAGCTGAAAAAACAGGGTTGATTATTTCCGTTCACATTTCGGAGCCGATTCCTTAAAACCTAAGAAACAGGGTTCCACTTGCACTGAAAAGAGCTAATGTGTATCACATGACTGATACTGGACGCAATGTGCACAGACTCAACTCATTCAGAGTGATAAACAGACAAAATAACAAAAGCAAATTGCGTTCTCTTCGACACAATAGCCATCATAAGACATAAACTAAATCTGTCCATTCAAATGGATGTGGCTGTTGTTCTTTCACTGCCTCGGTATTTAGTTTGCAATAAATATAAACAAACTTTTAATGTAACTCTGACTTGTATATTCCTATGCTTTTCGGATCTTAGTTTTCATCGTAACGCTGATCATTTTACTGTTCATACTTTGACGTCGCGCGTGCATTCCTTTCATGGGACATTGTTTTCATAAAGTCTACTCAATACCTAAGGATGAAGCATGTCGATGATAATAGTGGAAACGAATTTGACAGGTATGTGAAAAGAAATGAACAACGAAGAAGAGGTTGAAAAAAATTAGGTGGCTAAAACCGTTTATTAGGCTTTCTTTGGCCAAAGTAGATATAACGATTGTACAAGACAATTTTGAACACAGAGAACAAAGCTTTTTGATTTCGAAATGTTGGAGAATATTTGTAGCTCAGGTAGATGATCATATGCGTTAAGTTCTCTGAGCTGGCTCGTTTAATTGTGAAGCTTTTATTAGTTTTCTAGACAACGTCATCAGCACTAACTTTAACATGACTTCATATTGAAAAAGCTCCATGATTAAACCAGACAGCCCAGGGGACACAACAAAACGAAGATGTGTGATTAATAATAACAATAACAGCTTTATTCAGAGTAACATGTATGGTACACTACAGAATTCTCAGCATATAATTCACTTCCTGTACAATATTTTTGAAAAAAATAATCATTGCATTTGATAATGTTAATAATAGCAGCAACAAAAGCCAATATGCAAAACACGCACCTGGTTTGGGATGATGAGCGAATTTCGGTGGACGTAGCTAACTTAGCCAGAACCAAAATCTGCATTTCGATATAGTTATCTGAGGAATAGTAACGTACTGTTTTTCTGTACATTTAAAAACTCATCTATTACCAAAGTGTCTTTCTTTCTTTGTTTTAGTGTTAGTTCAAAGAATGGCATCTTGAAACTGTTTTGGAAGTGTACAAGAGTACTTAATGCGTTTCAAAGATATTTAAGAGACTAAGACGAAAAGAAAGGGAAGAATTTGATAAAATAAATTCGGTGGGAAACTTTTGGTAACCGAAAGTTTAGGCTGGGTATCTGCTAAATGAGGAGGCTTACCTCATTCTAAACACTTAGCTGGATGTACTGAGCGACTCTGATCACTTTGAACTCCTCTATCAAGTGGCCGTTGCCTCACCAGATGCTACAAAGTGCGTTTTGTAGTTTAATTACATTATGTAGTCGTAGCTTACTCAAACATAATTAAGTAGTCTATGTGATAAAAGAAGACATTTTTATTATCCTCAATTTGACCAAATGTGGCGAAAAATACAGACCGAAAATGGAAATGCTGACTAACGCTAATTAGCAAACTGGAAAAAACAAGAAGTAAAAAAACTCTCCTTCATACGCTTCAATCGTAAAATTGTTTTATAAATCAGAATGTTTGGTTCTTAACTAATTGGAATTTACTGCTACTGAGTGTGATTTAAAAAGGTTCCCAATTAAATTTTTTTGAATACATTTTTAAAATCCCTACCTCATTTACAAACATATTTCGTTAATAACCCATTTACCAAGTGCTCCACTTATTTAACTCCGTCATGTCAATTTTGGATCCTGAAGTTTATAAAATTACTAAATGTAAAGTGTCTCCGATGACTACTGCGTTGATGTTATAACCATTCATGTGTACCAGTTTACTCAAAACAGCAAAACTACAGTCATTTCCTTCGAGACTATTTTGTTTACAAAATTTTTGCAACTCGTCAAAGTAGTCTTTTTGCTGATGAGTCCTAAAACCTATTCACAATGAGTGATGATGACACTAGGATTTGAAAAGTAACGACATTGTAATCATGATAGCAGTGTATATTCCTGATAAAAAAATCTGTATGTAAGGCATTTCACAATAAGGGCGGATTTAGTAGTATCCTCCACTAGCTTCAGACTTCGTTCAAAAATACTTGTCCTAGAAATAATAAATGTTCTTCTGATAGAATACAAATATAACAAAGTTATTTGCACAACCCTCAGAAAGGAAGAATATCACAATGAAATACACCAAGATATCAGTTGGATGTATTCTTCATATGCATCAAACGAATAAGACTAACAGGAAACCGTGGAAACTATTTTGACTTCCTTTACTAAATAAGATTAGTTATAATCATGCATGTCATATATGTGTAGATTTCAAATTCTGAAATAATGTACAACATACAAAGCGTGAAGTAGTGTTGATGGGGAAACAATTTCTTTAGATTACTCAGCTCTAGCGTACACTTGGCATTCTTTCATATTTGAATGACAAAAGGAGGCATAAATGATACCAGTTTTTATGGTTACAAATGGACCTTATTAACTAACGTCAACTATCATGAAACCTAAGTCAAGGTCTTCCTATCGATTGATTTCTGAAGTTAGATTTTAAAAAGAAAGTCGCTTATTTGCAGGTTACAAGTGCTTGGGTATTTGATCATTACCACAGTGAGTTAGTCCTTCATTCATTTGTTGTTATGGAACAGATGTTAAATACACCTGCCAACTGGTCTGTTTTCATTCTGTCAGCATTTCATGACACTAGCACTATTAATATTATTATGATTAGTTTACATATCTTGTCAAATATACACTATGGCTTGAATACTTGTGAAAGGTTTCGATCCGTGTATTCATCGATTTCTTCTTACACTATGGATAAATGAAGTGAGAAGTGAGTATCTTTGGGCTTTGAGAAGATCTTCATAAACAGCATTAAAAAACTTTCCACGATATAAATCCACCTAATAGTGAATAAAGTGAATTATTATTGTTATTATCACTATTAAACAAAATAATATTTTATCAAAGAGCGATTTGGTCAAATCCTAATGAAGTTAAGAAACCAACTTTCACTGAATATTTATCCTTACTCACTGTAACTCAAACAATTTTTTGGAATAAATTCTGCCACCAAATGAAATCATCTTCACCAAGCCAAATAACAAGATGTTTCATAACAAAAGTGATTTCACAAAGCGTTATACAATCTAACTTCATTCATATAATCATCGAAGCGAAACACTTTCATTTGTGACGAGATAAATAATTCGAGATTCGATGTAAATTGAACGAAAAATTCTTGCATTTCTCGCAAATAATAAGTAGCAAAGTATTCTATAAAATGTCTCTGGTTCTTATATGTATATATCTTTCTGAATTGACTCCTATGAAATAGAACAGTGTGAAAGAAAGTTTGTACAGAGATAATTCACAGAATTGAATGAGCTGTGTCTGATGGATTTGGGATATACAGACATTTGTAGATTTGTTTGCACGCATGTATACCCGGTATGTGCTCATATGTGTATGGTTAGATAAAGTAAGTCTATTAATTTCTCTTCTAGAGGTGGAAGGTATGGTGAGAAGGGAATAAGAAGTAAAAGGAATCTCGTTAAATTCTCATCTTGACAAAGAAGGAAGAAAAGGTTTTAAGTAATCAGAAAAATGAAAATCAAAGCACATCAAGAATGAACGACCACTAAACAAAAAGAAAATGAATCTAGAATAAGTAGTAAACTCAATTTATCTCTTTACCTCAGTCCAAAAGGATAGGCAATCAAGTTAACTTGTATCTTCTTTCTGTTGCATTGAACAGAATTTCTGTTTAGTAAACAGCTACTTTAAACATGAAAACTTGAAGGATATGAAATACAAATACGAAACAATTTACCTCACTGTCACTTAAGTGGACAATAAATAAATATTCTTATGATATACTTGAACATGTTTGAAGGTTATTCTCGATCAAAGTTACGTACTGTTGATGAAAGATAACAACTAACATATACGACCCGTCACAGATTATAATCATCCCCAAACCACTGAATTCATTCTAGGAAAATGACGCTGAGGAGCTAAATGTACATATTCTTCTTGTGCATAAAATGCTAGTATGTCTAGATTTTGAGTTAGTTATTTGATTAGCTTAAGTTTATGGTGATCAAATTTAATAATATTTATTATAAAATAGCACTGAAAATATTGCTTCATACCAATAAGTTAGAAATTTTCCGCTGAAATTTTTTATCCAGCAAGAATCAAGACCTCAGGAACAACTCATTCAACTCAATGAACACAAAAGCATTGGTAAGAAATTGTGATTCTTTGATGAAATACCCTGATTTTTAGTCATTTTATCGAAAGCATGAGTTAAGGTTTTAAGCTTCTTATTAGTCATATAGACGTTAGCAACTGGACAGTAAACTGCATTTAATTAAAACAACATAACTTACAACCAGGAGTAGTGATATTTATGTGTAACTTTGTGGACTGTAAATAACGTCAGATAACAAATAATGACACAAACTTAAACATCAGCACAGCTGACAGTCGTTTTTTTGAAGTGGAATATTTACATTTATTGTCATTTTAGGACACTTTAGCAGGCAGATTCTGAAGATTACCGGTCGCACTACGTCATACTATGTCATACAGTGATATCAAAACTTGGGACAGTTCTTACTTAACTGACAAGCAGATGAATGATAGGATCTTCTCCATTATTAATAAACCATAAAAATAGTTAGTACAGCAAAATATCGGAAAGTTCATCCAATAAAATGATGTGAATATAACTTATAAATATTGGAAAAGCAAATTATATTAATAATGACTGATGGTAAAGGAAAGAAGAAGAGGAGGAACCCTAGACGAAAACACAAATAAAGAACCCGTATATTTACGTCAAAGGATAAGACTGACACCTCATATTTGCAGGTGACAACTTAGTATCAAGCTAATAACCTGCATAGTACCCTTTCCCAGCTACTTATTATCGAGAGGTCAGACTTTAATTATCTTGCACTGTTCACACTTTTTAGGTAAATAACTGTTTTAATATATCAATATCCCTGTTCTTGAGGATAATATACACTCTGTCATTTAGCAAATAGTGAAGCATTCCGATATTCACTTAGCTAATTCAGGGAAAAGTCATTATTCGGTCAATGTGAGTTAATCATCCTAAGTTATGAGCAAGGTTTTTAATTCAACAACGAAGTAGGCTTTATTGTTAACTGGATGTCGTCACCATACACATACACTCGAATTAAAGTTGCTGAATTTATGATTCAGAGAGTTCTTCCAAATGTCGGAAAATACAGTTCTCTGGTATGTCAAGTAACCTGACTAAAAAACAATGTTAGACCATTTAATCTAAAGTTTGTGATACCAATAATCATCCACTAATCATTTTTGGTATATTTCAGCGATCTTCCAAGGACAGGAACTCCTTCAATATTCATTTCAATTTCGATAAGAATCTAGGCTCTCGAAATCATCTAAGTTAATATAAGATTGTAGAAGCTTGTTGTTGATAAATATCATGAGGTTGAAAGTATAGGTTACTCACTTTATTATAATATTCTTGAATAAGCTAGTAATTTTTGATCTAATACTCTAATTTTACATTCTGAAGCGTCTAACAGCAATGATGAAATTATTAAGAGGCACCACCTTTGTGATTTCAATTAACTGGTAAGTGAGAGTAAAGATCCTGATATCAAATGTTTATTATTAGACATTAGGCAGTCAAACTCTTATGTCATCTGGAAGTAATAAACGGGAATAAAAGATGTATATTATTCCAGAATATTTTGGGATAGCTCAAAAGATGGTACTTGGTGGTCGTAATCAAGTGCCACAAGGCCCCATCCTTAAATGACAGATAAGGCATCCAAATCAACTTCCGATTTTTGAGTCGTTAGACTAGACAAATCTTTGCTCAATAGTAAATGTGTCTCAGAATATAAGCTTGTCAAGTTGAAACATGCCTTGATCTGGATGAAGGTGTCTTCTATAAATCGGCTTGGTGCATTATCTCACCGACTGATTAACGCTACTTACTAACAGAAAATTACTAAAATACAACTGTTTTCCCGAAAACATTTGTTTTTAACCGGTTAAAATTTCAATTAAATAATCACCTACTTTTAGTGTACTTTGGCTCATTAAAAATTTCAATCTTGTGTTAAAAGGGAAGATCCCTTTGGCATCACACCGACAAGAAAGGGAGATTAACTGAAAACTACAGGAGAGTGGATACATGCTTCATACTTGTTGGTTGCTCTTTCATTCTGCATATCTGCTATTTCATAAAATATCTTGCTCTGAGCCTCCAGTTGCTGTGATCACTGCATGAATAGTAAATCAGTGAATTGGAAGACCATTGTATACATCTGCTAAATGAAGTCAAATTGCCGTATACAGCATTGACAAACCGATTTCATCAGTAGACTCCTATCTTCACTCCGACCCTCCAGTTATTCAAAAGCCTGTACTTGTAGGAATTCCATTTTGAGGCCAGACCTAAATAACGGTGACCCTGTATAAAGTCTGGGGGGGAGCATTTAGGAGTCTTACATAAGAATGGAAAGACTTTCCCATGTCCACTACATGTTACTAATTCTCTAAATGATATCCTGTTTTGATGAGCTCTATATTAAAATCACACCTCTTGTAGAAAATAAGTGAGAAATGAAGTGAATCTTCTTTTGTCTTATACTTAACACAAAAACCACTGTTTTTAGTGTGCCCATAACTATTGGTGGTAGTAATGACAGGAACCTTGTACATCAACTTGTCAGTGCGTAAAAATGGATTTATGGTGATGCTCAAAAGCCTTCTCACTTACCCACCCTTCTAATAAATACCTGATCAACTCAGTGTTCAGAAATTTTTACAATCTAGCCCAAATCGTTGTTCATTGAACTTTGAAGAAACAGAAAATAAGGTGACAATTCTTATACGATCTAAAAAATGCACCTAGCATGGTTGCAGATACCATAAGTTTTACATAAACCTAAGAAAAGCTCTAGGTGAATAGTCATAAAGAAATGCATTGAATATGTTACAAACCAGGTAAAGAGATGAGATATAAGTCACTTATTGTCTAAACGTCTTAGTGAGATTACGAACGACTGTAATCACTTCTAATACACTGGGAAAATTATTCACTGAAACTGGTTGAAGAGGTAATGACTACTAGAGTATTTTCACCCAATTTTAACAGTTTCTTTCACTTATAATCAGCCAGACAGAACGTGGTTTTAATCAAGTGGCACTCAGCCTTCACCACAGGTGGTATAATTGGACAACATCTCGATGACTTGTTTTATCAAGATCTTTTGTTGGACACAGAAAGTGCCTAAAGGAATTAATCTAACAAAACATTTTAGCTTCATATTTAGGAGTTTATTTTGCCACTATGAAGCATGAATCTACCTCATAGATGTTTTTACACGCTTATTGTAAATCGGACTTCTGTAACGATGGCTAAATCAACACAACTCTATCGGTTGTGTCACAGATAAACCAGAGGTGATAAGTAGTTCTCATACAATTATTGGTTAAAGTACTTATACTTGCATATCTAGAAATAGCGTTTTTGAAACGAATAGTTTTATCAATGCATAAGCATGTAAACATGCCTCCACCTGTTACACATAATAAATTAAAGTGGTTTTATAGGCGGACACTTATATACGAATTATTTCTAATTGATCACTTTACTATACTGATAAATGTTTACTGACATAAATAATTTAATTAGATTTATTGAAATCTCAACAAAAACTTAGTGTGAATTCATTTAATCTTAAAAGGGATAATCTGAGAAGTGAACAGATGCAGTCACTTTGTTTATAATTATTTAGCATTTCAGTCTTTCTTTTCCATATGTAACGTAATTCTGTAAATTGGTGCCGTCATTTAAAAGTGACTGCGTTTGAAATACAAATGTATACGGAAGGTGATTTACTGAATTTAGTGGCTTCTTCAATTTACAATACAATCGGACTTTTCGATCGTTTAATATTCTATTTCAATGGGCTTAACAACTTGAGTATTAAAGTGAATGGACTTCAGTTATCATGGTGAGCATTAGGAATAAAAATTCATCGTATCAATAAACCGTATGGAAATTCAGCTCTTACTATTACTTTTATGTCCAGTTAAAATGGTTAGCAAAGGATTACATTAAAGTAAACCAAAAGAATTTTATGTTCTTGAAAGTTATCTATATCAAATAAAAATATTTAACCTAAACGAGGAGTTTATTACAAGTGAGCACACTACTAGACAGAAAGCCCTGAGAATGCCTATGATTTTTTTTTAATTACTTGTCCCTTGGGTTCCTATGATAGCAATAATTGATGCAAATATATCGTATACAAAGTCACAAATGAAAATATAATACAGTCAGGGAAGATCACTAGATGATTTAGTATTTTTCGCAGATTGCTTTGTAAACAAGTTTAAATTCTCCCTCTAAGTTTAGGGAACAGATTCCCGAATAGCACTCACAGCAAAGTGGTTATAGTTTAGTATTCTTATTAGTTTTTGTGCACAGGCTAAGTTCATTCTTATCATTCACTTTTAAGATAAATAAAAATTTGTCGCACTGTGTGGACAAGATTATATTTCAAGTCTTGACATTCAGACAAGGATAGGCTTGCATTCATCTAAAGTAATCGAATTTTGTATAGACCTCCTATTAGCTTGTGCCAATTCAAATACTCTGTAAACCCACTAGATTTTTCTCCTGACAAGGATGATTGAAAGAAAAAAATGGTAGATACGAAGGAAAACCTTATTAGCATAAAAAATATATTTCTTTCAAGATCTGAAGTGGAAAATAATTTTTTTATCACTGTGATTCAGGTAATAGTGCCTGAGGAATTACAATAACATACAGTGACTTATTAACCAAAAACCTCCATTAGATAAATCAAATTCGACCCAGCATGATGCCTCTATGAACTACATGGTAAGTTTGTAATTCAGAAATATCACTGGATAATTAGAAGGGTAGCTGAGCTAACAAAAATGATTAATAAATACATAGGAACAAAAGAGGCATTGTCAATTAGTTTATTGCTAATGGAATATGATACTGATAATAAGACGGTAATTAGAATTCAGGGATAATACTAGGTTCAAATAGAAATGATTTTACGAATGGGAAAATAAATTTTGAAATAACAAAAACAACAGTTCAGTCAGTAGAAGCAACATTAGGGAATCTGAAGTAAAAACTAAACTGCAGTATGGTTAAACGGAATAGAAAATTGGCTAGTGTGTGATGGTTGTTCGCAATAAGAATAAGACCAGACAAAAGGCATTGTGAAACCTAATACAGGTCCAAGTATGAACTTCTTTTGTATGCATAAGTTGGCTTTGGGCTACTGTATGATGCTTTACCCAACTTGTTAAGAAGGTAAAGTAATACCAAGAAGAAATTTTCCCATAAACGAGTATTAAACACGTACCCAACCTCGCCCAGTTAACTAACTCACCAGTTACTAGCCGGTCGTAATCCCGGATAAGGAGGCAAGGTTGGGCATACTGCTAGCAACCCTACCCCAGAAAACCAATCCAATCCCTAAAGAAACTTCAAAGCATAAAGAAACTATAAAAAACACAAAACAAACTTATTTCTTGCTGGAATCGGAGACAGAAAATGATGCCGGTCGGTGAAAGCCATAGGGAAGCCAATTGGTCGATGTGTCTTCTCTTCTCTCGATGAGAGCGAAAGTAAGCATAAGAACATGGAATGTCCGTACAATGATTCAAGCTGGCTGGTTGGCTGGCTAGCTGCCTGACAAGGCTGGCAAGGCTGCCCACATTGCAAAAGGAACGTGAAAATATGACACAGAATAGAAGTGCTAGGAATATACGAAAGCAGATGGAGTGGAAGTGGACTCTGCAAACTGCCAACTGGAGAGTCAATAATCTACTCCGATATTGTCACCCGGACGACAATCACGAGTACAATGAGTTTTCGAGTGGCTATCATGATGTCCCCAACAGCATCAAAGGCTCTCATGCAGTGGAAACCAATCTCCTACTGCAGCATCAAAACCATGACAACAAGATTCAACTCAAAAGGAAGGAAAGCCATAATCATACAATGAATGCTACGCTACACTACGCACCTACAAATAATGCAGACAGAGAGAAGAATGAGCAGGAATTCTATAGACAACTGCAATCAGTAACGCACAAACATCCCACATCAGTTGGCGATGGTGACATCAAAATTCTAATGTGTGGGGTGACATGAATGCCAGCCAAACTGGGAGCGGACAACACAGGAAGAGAACCAATCATGCATGGTCGAGAGGCACTCGGTGAAATGTACGAGAATCGAGAACTGTTTGGAGACTTCTGCACATTCAACGATTTGGTGATTGGAGTCAGACAGTGTGTACAAACACAAGGATATTCGCAAGCCAGCGACATGGATTTCACCAGACACCACACCAGGACACACTTCACTAAAAATCAAATCGACTCCACCTCAATGTGAAGAATGTGGAGACGTAACCTACTAGACACAAGATCAAGAAGGGGAACAGATGTGGATTCCCATCACTCACTGTCTGGTGCAAGGAACCTACTCTTAAAAATCAAGTTGGAAGCCTTCACTGAAGTTGGCGATAGACAGATCACAGTTGAAGTTCACCACCCAGAAGAGGAAGTAAACTGAAGTACGAAACTGGGAAGGATATCTTCACGTCAGTGAGTCAGTGAGTCAGTCAGTCAGTCATCAGGACAAAATGAGAGATATTGAGCAACATCCCCGAGGAAACCTACATGAGAGATCACTGTAACTCTGTGAAAGAGACGTGGAAGTAAACCCGTATAACCGTGTTAGGAAGGAAAAAGAAAATACAAACTACAAAACACCACTCTTGACAAAGTACTGAAGAAGAGTTCGCGCAAACACGAGAGACAGTTCTATGACACATTGACAAGTGAAGCACGACAGGCTGTAGGTTGGAGAGACAGAGACCTGACAACAACATTTCAAATAACCAGGTTACTATCTAGAAATAGATTAATGCAGATAAAACCACTGGAAGATAGTAAAGGAAACTTAGTCACCAAAGAGGTGAAACAAAGATAACAATGGGCTGATCACTTCAAAAGACTCTTGAGTCGACCAATACCACCACCATCCGCAACTCGGCCAGACATACCACCAGAATCCCAGTGGCTGAAATATCCGTAAACACAAACCCCTCGACAAAGCCGAAGTCCTAAAGGCCACAAAGTTACTGAAATCCGGGAAAGCAGCAGCACCAGATGGACATGCTAACCCCATACCACATCACATCACTACTGCGGAAGGTGTGGAAAGAAAGAAGGAAATGTACCTGCCAATTATAAGAAGGGCTACCTGGTCAAGCTACCAAAGAACGAAGACCTAGGTCTTTGCAAGAACTGGAGCGGAATCATACTCCTGGCCATACCAAGCAAAATGTTATGTCGCATCATCCTGGAGAGACTAAAGGATGCACTGGATTCACAATTACGACCAGAACAGGCTGGCTGCCTTCAGGAAAACAAGTCATATGCGGATCAAATTGCAACACCACGCATCATCATAGAACACAGAATAGAGTGGCAGTCAACTGAACCTCAACTTCATCGACTTTGAATAGGCCTTCGACAGTGTCGACTGCGAATTAATTCGAAAACTGCTGCTTCAACACTACGGTGTTATTGCCACAAACCTTTGTCAACCTCATTCAACAGCTAAATGCCATATAATGTTACCTACCAAGTGCTTCACAAGAGAAAGCTCAGCGGTGCGTTTGAAGTGAAGACAGGAGTAAGACAAATTGGCCACCTACTATCACTGATGGTCTTTCTGGTTGTGGTCGACTGAGCTGAACTGGATCATGCAACAAACTATGAGGAGCGAGAAGACTGGCATACGCTGGGACGATGAAAAGACCCCAGGAGGAGATTCGGATTCTGCCGATGATGGTTTATGTCTAATATCACACAAACTCAAAGATGTACAGTGGAAAACTAACAAGTTGACAGAACAGGCAGGGCAGCGAAAACTGGACTTCCTCCAGGTGAATGTAGAGAAGACATAGGTGATGAAGATACCCAACCAATAACAGCATCAACAACAGGCATCGATCACCATTAACGGGATAAATCTGAAGGAAGTAGTCTGTTTCACCTACACCTAGGCAGCATCATTTCAACTACAGGTGGCACAGACGAGGATGTCAAAACCAGGGTCGGAAAAGCAAGATAGGCCTTCATTAACCTGAAATTATCAGTGTGGAGATCTGCTGCACTGTGCTCAGCACAATGAACAAGATCCTGATTTTCAACACTAACTCAGTCAATTCAGTGCTTCTGTGTGGTGGTTCAAAGACTTGGCGCGTCACAAAAATCATTTCCAACGAACTACAGACATTCATCAACAGCCGCCGTCTATGCTCACTCGATGCTGAAGATCAGGTGGCCGGAAAGAATAAGCAGCCAGAAACTCTGGGTAGGCAAAGAACCAGTCAAGAACCCATCACCCAACAAATATGCAGAAGAAAGTGGAGGTGAACTGGGCATACACTGAGAAGACCATTCTGTGATATCACTCACCAGACTCTCAAGTGGAAGTGAAAGGGGAAACTATGAGTTGGGCGTCGCAGTTGAGGGTGACATAGAGGAGATCATGTGAGGAAGAAATGAAAGCTTGTGGGCAGTGGTGTAGCACGGTTCAAAAGACTGCAGAGAACAGAGTGAAATGCAGATATCCTACTGAAGCCCTATATTCGACTAGAAACCGAAGGAACAAATAATAAAATAATAATAATAAACACATACCTCTTGTCATGAAAGCAATGCTGAAATATGATGCTTGATTTTTCAGTCACATGGTCACCAAATGAAATCGCAACTCATTTTAATCATGCAAGTCCTGTTGTTTATTTTGTTCTTACGTAAATAGGTATGTATGACCTACAGTTTAGTAAATGCTTCTAAACGTTATCAACTTTTATGAGAACTCCTTATAGTGAACTCTAGAGTAGCAAATCTGCCGTCAAAAACAGACAAGAATGAATCCCGCCAACCCCTTGTTTACTTATAATTTTATTTGGAATAGAAACCTGGTAAAATTCGACATACTGCCAGACCTATCAATACAGTGTTTGTTGCTAGGATCATCGCATTTACCTTAGGAATAATAGTAGATGGATATATAATGTCAATGTTAATTTCAGTTCTCACTCGCTGATAAGTAGGTGAATTCATTATTCACTTTAGCAGAAGGATTCAAAACAATAGGTATTCAAGGTCACTGTATCATCATCATACTCGTTTCTCAGGTACTTACCTTTTACTTTTTCTCACTAACCCGGTTGGTTAGGAAGTTAAGTTCTCAAGTAACTGGGTGGAATACAGCCAGCATATCTTTCGGTCACTAATATAATCACATAGTTGTTAAAAATTTAATTCTCCTCCCAATTCACTACCACTCCCTCTACTTGCTTCATCACTTTCGATCATGTTATATTGACAGAAAGCATATAAAAGCTAAGTAACCAATCAGAAATAGATGGAATGACATGAAAAATGGAACGACATAATCTAAACCTCATCTCAAGCTTGTGAAAATAGTTAAATTATGCCAAACCACTGTATTTAAATGTGGATTTGCTTCTTTTCTCATTAACTGATATAATTTGATTATCTCACTTTGTCTTTCTGTGCATGACAGTCAACAAAAGCACCTCTATTTCTTCCCTCCTTCCACCACTCAACTAATGTGGACTAATTCTTTCATCTTTTCATTTGACTTGTTACTGTTGTTTATTCTCTGAGCGCATGCCTTTGTTATTGTTGTCAAAAATGAAACAAGAAGAGAGAAAATAAATTGGTGGTGAATATGACATATTAATAAGCCATTAGGAAATAGAATGGGTTAAACAAACCAACACTCTTGAGTAGGAATTAAGAAATCCACCACTGTCATTTAGACTTTTGTACAAATGTTCTGTTTCCTTCCCCTCTATCTCGATTTCCAGATTCAGTACAGTTCATTGATTAGTCTCCTTTTTATTTCACTGGTAAATATCAAAGAAGTGGGTAAAAACATCTCTACCTCTCTGATTCTGACAAGCTCATTGAGTTCACAGATGATGGGGTAAATTCTACACAGATATTAACATACAGAATTTACATATATATATATATATATATATATATATATATATATATATATATATATATATTTGTGAACATCAGTGTCTCTTTTACCTTCAGTGATGAAGAATGATGAACAGAAAAATGGCATTGAAGACATTTTTCTCATCTTTCCATCAGTTTTATTTTTTCTACTGATCACTCACTATCATATGGTTTACTTTTAGATAATCTGAGTTCAGTGAATTTTCTCTGCTACAGATAAACGCACAATTTCAAGAACACACCAGTCTTTTCTCATTTTCTTATTAATAGTCATAATATATTTGTAAGTGTCAGCTTTACATGCAGCTGCAATCCGATTTTGCAGTGTAACACATTTTTATCCATCTGTAATAATCACTTAGTATGTGTCAGAAATCCATTTTGAGTAATTATCAGTTATCTCTAATCTCAAAGATATTTTATGTTACACTACCTATCTAATGATATAGATTTTCCTTAAAATGTGTCACGGAGAACTGTCTCATGATGCTAACGAATATTTCAAGAGAACAGTAAAGTAGCGCATTCAAGCATTACTGTCGATCCTCACTTCAAGTAACTGGTTAATTAAATTTTATCGCATTAACTATTATTAATTAACCATATTCATGACGTTTGGCACATTTTTCAGTGTTCCTAAGTGAAAATCTTGTTAAGAAAAGTGGTACTAGAAAATCTCAACGATGAATTTCGATACTCAGAGTGATAAGCATAATCTGTAATTAGCCAAGCTACCTGAAATGATTTGGCCCAAGCAACATGATATTTCCCACAAAAAAATAGGAATACACTCTAGAAACAGTATCAACTTGATTTATATTTCTGTAAACACCTTTTTGCTGAAAAATGTTTGTTTCCATTAAATCTTGTAACCTTTTTAATTAGTTGTGCAAACCAATCCATAGATACTTGCGTATCAAACTGATTTCAACCAGTATTGTTCTAATAACAAAAATTAAGAAAATGAAGGTTCTTATTGGTTAGAACCTGTAAACAAACTGAGCATATGAGACATTGGAAACTCTTATGAGGTGGAGACAAACTGAACATAAGGTTGTTTTGAAGTGACGAACTTTTTGTCATATTACTATACTATTTAAAAACTATCTTCAGGTGAGCAGAGTTGAAGCTATATTTTGATAATGTGAAATTTTACACCAACTAAATAACGCTGCATTATCAGAGATAATGAAGAAGACTTGTAACTCAGGATGAGGATGATAACTGTTCGCTGTTTTTCCAGCTAAAAGGTTTGTTTATGGGTGTCTCATCACCATACCAGGTGACTTCACTAGCATTTAATCAAAGCTTGGGAAATGCCAAATGATTATCAGAACATAATCTTTCACGTTCGAACCAGTTGCGCAATTAAAAGTAATAACTGGGCTCAATATCTATTTCCTAGCTCAAAATGACATTATTTAAACAGAATGCAAATAAAAGAGGAATCATACTGGCTGTGACGATGAACACTTTTTTGAGCTTACAGTAGGAACAAAACCTGAGTAATTTCCTACACATATTCACTTTTATCAACGAGTCATAAGTCATATCCACCCTGATTTTTGATGGTATTCTTCATGAGGATCCCAATGCAGAACCGACCGATTTATGCTACAGTACTTTTTCCACTGGGACAGAAAATTGCGGTAAACATTATATCCAACTGGCAGATCTACTATTATGAAAAAAGATAAAAATCTTTTGTAATTATCCTCCCCTAGACTTAAATTCCAATGCATTTTCACTAACTATAGTTATTAAATCTAATTACTGAATAAGTGAATCAATTTGCGACAGCAATCACAAATGTATTTCTCCATTTACAATGGGAAAAGGTGAAGAACAGCTATAGATCAAAGTATTGATAATATTGATAATAATTCCTGATTCTATTGGAGAGTAATTGTTTTCATCGTTTCTTCTCTGCTACGCTTCGTTGTTTATTCTGCGTGTTTTTATGTGCATGTATGCATGCAAAGGGGATTTATTCATTCATTTCAACTTTTCATCTTTTCATGCCTTGTTAAATATCCATGACCTTGTTTTCAAGAAGAATTGAATCCAACTTACCTCACGAAAACTCTCCACCTTAAGTGCATTTATGTACGTATTTGTCTGTTGTGCATGTGCCCCACAAAGATATTGACTTTAGAATATTTATAAGAACTAATTTCAGTTTTCTTTCTGTAAAAGTTATTCTGCAGAAGATTTACGAAATTTACACTTAATTTATCAAACAGATTAGCTATGTACAATGAATATGAGGTGTTTTTTGATATCTTTCAGCTCGAATGAGCATAAATGTTAATGACAAAATGGGATGAATGGGAACTCATTTATTTCATCCATAAAAACTAACACATTTAAGATCTCCTAATTTCAGTGTACCACTAAACAGATACCCACTTGTTACTTCTTTAAGAGACCTATTTCGAATTGTGATTATGCTGAAAAGACAGTCTTACTGTCATATCAGTAGTATTCTTCCGAATTACCGATGAATACTTTCGACTTGATTGAATATCATAGTTTTTGAAACAATCTTTTTGGAATACCCTAAACACAACTGTTCAACTACCTATTTATTCCTAATGTTATCTGTCATAATAATTACTCAAAACAAAAATCTTTTGAATGTTATGCTATCAGCTATAGGGTGTTCAAGCCGACATATATTCATGAGGTGGGGTGATTCCTAATCCTTATCATTTCTTTTAAAAATATAAAGGCTTAACTTTATTACTCCCTCAGTGCACATTTAATATGATGGTTTGGAGTACTAACTCTGAATCTTAAATTCAAGGTTTGGTTTATTTCGAAGAACTGTGTGGTGATTTCATCAAGCATCAGAATTGCTCTGATGGGCTTCATGTATGCTTCATTGTGAGCTTTTCTCCATTTAAATCATCCATAAGTCATAGAAATCAATTCGTATGGTGGTTTTAACACTGAAGGGAAGTGAAAACCACTACGGAAGGAGTTACTTCTATGGTAAGACACTTACTTCCTGCACTAAAGAAACTGTCATTTGTCCTGATAGCTACTTAACAATTGTAGCTGGCCTTAATTAGGAAATCCCCTTTAATCAGGTAGCACGCGTATTACCCTGCTTAAAACTCAATGTTTGAGAAAGAAAGAAAGATCATCGGAAATAAGATTGTGATAATACTGTTCATGGACAGAAAAATTTATTCAGCATCAGTAGGCGGAAGAATGAAGGTATATATTATTTATAAGACTATTTGAAATAAATAATCAAGTTTCAATATTAACAGACAGTTCTCCTTACACTCATGTATCAGGATGACTGAGAGAATGGTGTTTATGAAGATTAGTTGTCAACAATAGGTGGAAGGAATTTTGAATTCACAAAGGGATGTAGGTGTTTGAGAGTTCAGTAATATTAATAATTGAGACATTCTATGTGTCAAATAATTAGGAACACGTGAGATTTTCTTTTAGGATGCATATATCAGCTTCAAATTAACCTTTAAGATAGCCCATCATACATGAAAAAAACGTACATGCACATTCAAAATGTGCTTTCAGACACACTGTTTAAAAATGTACTGTGATACTTTTGGAATTTGAAGCGTAATATACACCAGTTCTATGTAATAACGTACCATAAGTTTTAGGCTCAAAATCTCATTTTGACTGCAAATATGGCTTATACTACTTTAACCATAGAACGATTTCAAAGAAAGTATTTTCTAGGATATTTTCAATCTACAGACTTATCAGATACGATGGCCGACAAAGTGGATTTTTTAACTTTCGACTTAGAAGAAAATTGCACTCTTACTAGAAGAGAAACTGTGAATACCACGTTTAGAAAATGCTATGAGACTGCAGAAAGAATGTTGGTGAAAGTGAGCCAATTTGTACAGCCAAAAAAAAAATCGATGGTAGTTGGATTATTAAGCTTTAAGAGGTATATTACACATACATGCATATACATACTTATGAAGAAGATAGAACAAACATTATTCTGTCATTTGTAACCTTGCTTTCGAAGCTGTAAATGTTACTATTTCGGAAATCTGACTGCAAAGCAACTCTGTGAAGAGTAATAGCTAAGTAAGCGGTTGAACAGCAAGTAGCATTATTTTTTTAAATATAGAACTCCTAAAAACTAATAATAATATATATTCATACATATATCGAGTGCCGCAAGACACTTGTGATTGTAATCCGCAACTCACATAATTAAGACACAAAGACCAACAATAATAGAATATGGTAGAAAATAAATGAACCAAATCGGATTTCAATTGGGCAGTCTGTAAAAAAGTTCCCTATACTGACCTGTCAGAATAAATTTAAAGAAATCCTACAATTATCGCATGATTTGACCTATTCACCTGTCTGTAACAATTTCGAAGTAATTCATGTGTGAACTATCACATCACTTTAAATTGTGACTCTTCTCCGACTGAAGACCTATGAAGTCTTCACCACCATTTGACCATCAATGAAAGTTTGCATTGTTGAATAATAATTAGGTTTGTTTTGTTTGTCTAAACATTCCACTCGGCTCCCTTGAATTCAATGTTAAAACCAAAATTTTATTTATCTCTACATCACCGAAAAATAAAAAGAACTGTAACCTTCAAAAATGTGTGACTTATTATTGTCTAATAGTTTTCACACCTTACAGGTACTTTCAGATGAATTATGGAAGTGTGTTGAACACTGTCCGCATTTCAGGATTTGGACAGCTGCATTCTCCAGGTGATATACAGAGCTTTAACCAGGTTTCCTTGCTATGACAGCTTCCAGATTGACTCTAATTTGACATTGTTTAGAATACCTTCGGTATACTATTTAGAGGTAACCTAATTATTAGTTGTGAGGATTCTCTTGAGTATTATGAACTTTGTTTCGGATTTTGTTTCTACAGCTTACCGTCTACCAATTATATTTGTAAAAAATGGACTATTCAGCTTAGCTCTTTTAAGCGTGAACTCAATAAAAGAGGATAGGAACAAATAATCTGGATAACAAATTGAATTTCTAAATGGCACCGGAAGAACATTCAACCATGCTTCTTATTAGATTATTCTATTTAGTATAGCAGATAGTGATGCAGTAATATTTGCTAAGTAAATCACAATGTTGTTACTCCTCTGCTCTTTGCTTCAAACTGCTAAATTTTCACCTAATCTGAATGCCATATACATAAAGAATCTGTAGGACGTGAAGAAATCATGGAAAAGAATATTCTTTATTCATTCAAATGTCTCTTGAGTAATAATGAAAGTTTTTAGACACTGTGGTGGTGCGGAACCCTATGTTTGTTTGTTTGTTTGTTTCTGAATATTTTACAAAATAAAACTATATTCGCTGGACAATAATGAAACTTTTTCACTGTGTAAAATGTACAGCAAATTGATATGGAATAACTGCTAATAAGCGGTTTAATTTCAAGTTTATTTTTGATTTATTTTGATAGTCAAAATGTATTACGAATTTATCAGGCTTTAACCTCTCAATCTTAATGCCAAAATACATTCTGTTTGCTGACTGCGGAAACGAGGAAATATAAAGTAAGTCATATAACCATTCACTGCTCATGGAGTCTATGTCAGCACTCGATTCTTTGGCATTGTCATCCGATTCTGTTCGATGAACTGAAACTTCACTCTGTTTCGTGAGTGCGTTTAATAGACAGACACCTATGCTTCATGTGTCAAATTGTGTAATGTTACCACTATTCTCTGGTGATTAATTTACCTTATCTCGTCTATCCCACCTTGGCATGCGATTCCAACTAGCAGTAATTATTTTACTTAATACTTACAACTCTAAGCATATGACAAGTGTAAGTAACAGTAATATTGAAATACATCTTTTTAAGAAGCAGTTCAGCGATTTTTAATCCCGTTTCATCGAGTTCTCAAAAACCTTGGAAATAAACTTTACAGCTCTTTTCGTCATGCTTTGTTCTTAAAATCACTAACACAGGCTTTGGACGCCATATAACGCATCCTGGTATATCATACCCTGACCTGACTGTCATACAAATTAGGAACAAAAGTTACTTGTCGGCTTTAAGTAACAACAGTATGTAACAATTCCTTCAAAGTGACGGATACATGTAAACAATTAGATATGTCTGCCAGATTCTGATTACAACCTAATCAAATTCTACTGAAAATGGTAGATGCTTGGAATACAAGTCACGACTGATCAAAAAATTAGTGCTCATCAACTTTATAAAACATGTTTGTGGGATGAAACAAAACAAAAAGTGAATTAATCGAATTAGTTTATACAAAACAAAGGACGTTACAATGGGAAAAGTTTTTCAAAAAAAATCCAAAAACTCATTTCTCAGACTTGTTTTCAAAAATATGATTCGAAGTTTGTTACTTTCTACAAGAGATATTTCTCATAATGAGGTGATGCATACATTTAGAGGAAAAAAATCAGTTTATAAAGATATCTTTAGTTTGGAAGCTAATATAATTAATAGTTGGAACATTTTGATAGTCATACAGATTTGCCTAGTCTGCAAGTAACCTTTTTATGAAGTTAGACACACCTTACATTATATTTGTAAGTAGTGAGACTATATATGGACCACTTTAATGGCTTCCTTTTTGTGAATATTATAGTAAATGTTGTATAGACAGTAGTACAACAGGCTGACTGATAGTGGTAAATTAGCACAATTATTCACATTATAAATTTCAGCTACGCCAAACTAGATTTCTCATCGGAAACTCTTTTTAATGAATGATCATCATCAATGGTTTAGGTTGTAGTCCTTTATGAGTTCTTTTTAGTCAAAACCATAAGTCTAAAAATCACATGTAAGACCCTTCAGTAAAGCTTTTTTAGCCTTCTACTACCACCCTATATGTCTTCATCAATAAGCATCACAGGTTTTGCACCATGGGAACTATGAATTACACATAAATTCTAAGTTGTATCCTGATATGACCATGATGTTCACGTGGTTTGTACAGTACTGCTATGTAAAGGAATCTAAACAACAAATAATGTGTACCGTAATAACAGCTGTATAAGTTCGCTGCTGATCAACAAGACGATGTTCAAGCAATTATGTCGTGCGAAAATCACGTTTACGAAATATCTGTTGTTATAAGAGGCATCTCTCATCTATATACACCAAAGTCTTAAGTCCTTTTGCATTCAAGGAGTACTTTTCAAACCAATGTCAAAATTTGAGTTTAAAATGTTTTGTTTCCTCTTGACGGTCCTCCATACTAAATTCTACTCCTCTAAATGTCTCCGTATTATTTTGATGAAATTCAACTCCATCTGTATGCCTGAATGCTAAAACTTTTGTCCAGCAGATCTATGAACCACTTTAACAGCCATCTGTCTGTCATAAAAATATCGTTTCTTACTGAATGGTACCCAATAAATTTTGATCTGAGTCAGCAGTTAATTCACTATATTTATTCAAAAGTCCTTTCATGAACAAGAGATATTCTTTCAAACGACCTTGACATGTTTTCAAACTGGTTACTTCAGTTTTTGAAAACTTCATAGCTTATTAACTTTATTCTTTAATGATCCTTTTAAGTATAAAAGCAGAGCTCAGTCTTAAGTTTAGACAATTCCAGTGTTACCTTTACCGTATATACCACACACTGGTTGAGTAATACAAAATATTTTTTTGAAAGTTATTGGGAACAGTGGGCTATTAGCCTTAAGTAGTAAATAGAGGATTAAACACTGCTGAAGGCACAACGCTATTTGAACCGTCGCTAAATGTGTAGATGTCTTCATTACCTTTTTTTTGGAATGTCCAATAGTATACTGCTTAGACACTGAGTGGACATTTAATATAACCTTTGCTATTGATCGTTTTAATAAATTTAGATGAATCATATACTCAGAGTAATATGAATCTATTCCATTTTATACTCCTCTTAGACCAATTACAGTTTGAGATATATGTGCAGTCAGTGGAAATAGGATTTAATTTTTTTTCAGTAGAGATAAATTGAAGTTTTCTGAGAAGAAAAGGAAATAAATGATCATAATAACAATACATGTGATCAAACAGTGAACTGTCTACTTAAACGCTATTAGAAGGAAGATTTATAAACCCTAGCGAGTAAAGATAAGCTAGATTCATCATAGTTTTATAACATTTAAAAGTAATTTGAATGCTATGACATCCATGTCTTCCGTGTTAAGTGAAGACACCATTATTTCTCTAAATTAACCAAAACTTATACTCCATTACTATATCACATGAGTGTAGGATTGATTTAAGAACTTTGTGCACTTGAATAACAAACTCTCTTATACTTGTAAGGACCCATAGGTATCACCTGAAAAAGATGCTTGCGAAACGAAATTATATCTGTATACAGAGGGAGGCGCTCTGTGTTTTTCAGGGTACTGTTCGTGATCCTTTTCTTTTCTCCTTCTTTTTGCATGAGACACCAACCTCAACTAGGGACAACTCCACTAAGTACTCTAATGCCAATCATCTCTTCAGATTATTCTTACTTTGTTAAATTCCTAACCAAAATCGGTCACTGATCTTCCTTATATGGCCTCACACTCAATTCGTCCGAATGTCAGGTGGTTCATTTTAGCTTAAAACTTGAACAAAACCTATGTAAATTTCTTCGGTCACATGACTCCTGTTTTATAGTTGGCTTTATTTAGAGGATATATTAAGCGTGATCCATTTTGGCTCATGTTTTTCTTCTGATCTTAACTGATCCCCTCATATCTTAATGACCTCTAGGAAAATGCTTCGTTCGACATTTTATTTAAGTAAACTCAGACTGTCTGGTATAACTCAGTCTATACTCTCACGTTTCATTAATTACTGTTTTTTTCCAATACTTACTTATTAATCTCCTTTATTCTTTTCTAGACTTCGGGAAAACAACTACACTGTATTGCGTAGGATTTTGAAGTCTTTTAGTATAGCGAGTGATACACCACTGACTGTGCTGATAGATGTGGTTGTGGATGATGACAAGCATCCTCTGTATTCCCATCTCTCTCCATGTGTGTCTTCAGAGAAGACAAGAAGCAAAAAATATGTTTGAAAGTGTATATACACACAAAAACTCAACCATATCTATCTTAGATATATTTGTATTTGTGTAAGTAAAAGCATGTTTGAAGTGAAATAATTCCGAAATTTTGAACGGAAGTCTGGTCTAAGGTTATCCAGGGAAATAAATACCTTATTTAGCCTTTTTATGGCTGGTAGACAATCATGTTAGAGATAGTCTTATCAACCAACTTTGCAATAAAGAACATTTGTCACGACCCTGAAGTCATTAAACATTTCAGCAATCCCGTTTTTCTTTATTATGTATCGTTAAACAGCACCATCGTTTATATGTATTCGAAAAATGTTGTACAACGTAGAAACTTATGCAATATCATATGCTGAGAATTCTGTACTTTAAAAATCATTATGTTTGGTAAACAAGCAAATATATTAGTAGCAGTAGAGTTTTTCTAGGCGCATCGATGCCAGTTCGGTGATGTGACACTTTAAACATCTCGTGAAAACAGTTTTCGATAGTTCAACTTGTCGCTGAGATACAGAAGGTTTGCTTGTTATTTATATGTAGCTTACTAAAAGTTAACAAAGCAAGTGTCACACAGAAGTCAGTATTATCAATACACCGGTTTATGAGCTGACAGAGATGCCAGAACCTAATACCAAAAAATTAACCATCTTCACTTTAAAGCATACTTTGCTGTTATCTGAGAAAGTGAGTAGTTCAAATGTGGCAATGGCGTTCATCTCATCGTTTCAACTACTTCCGACATTCGACTACGTTTCACTTGATTAAGCAGCTTAAATTATATATAGAAAGAAGATTTACTTCCTCCTTTTGGGAAAGATATGAAATATGGTGTTGATGAAATAGTTAACAACTATGTGGCTTTCGTTTTCAGTTTTTCTATAATTTTCAGCGGAAAAACTCCAGAAGCTATTGAAGACTTAAATATTCTCATTCAGTCACAACAAAAGAACAACTTCAGCGATATCCACTTCAAAATCTGTGCAGTGACAGCGGAATACAATAAGTGAACACATTGGTTGGTAAAAAAGTCAACATTTTTTCAATCAGTCGGTGGAGTGAAATTAAGACCTAGTCAGCAACTGGATTTTTTAACACAGGCGGTAGAGAACTGGACGGATAGACAGACAGAGGAAATCAACGTAAAACCTCATTCTGAAGTGCATGAGCTCAAGTTGCTAAAATTCACAGTAGTGCACAAAAACAGGTGCATATAATAAGAGAAATATCAAAGTAGACAAAGTTGTATGATGAAATAAACAGTTTGGAGTTAAAGATTAGTGGGAAGATTCAAGATTTCGAAGACGTCAAACAGTGAATATATCTTCGCCAATGTGACCGATCGAAGACATTTCACCAATAATCCTCAGCTACTGAATTTTTGTCTCAGGGACGCCAGCCCGGCAGTTAACATCTCCCCACATGTCTCAGATCAAAAATCAGGGACTTCATCAAATGGTCCCACGTCTTGATCTGATCACCCTGAAACCTCTTCCAACGTAATCCACTTTCCTCTAGCATGGTATCTCGAAGTAGGCGGTGGATGGCCATGTGCAACACATGTTCGAACCAGTGCCGAAAACCAAGGCTCACGACCCAATAGACTGAATTCCCTGTTTTGTCTAGTACCCTATGTCTAACCTCAAAGTTTCCCCTTTACGGTGGTTCCACCAAACGTAAGCGATGATAAGAAGACGTTTGAGGTCAAAACCCCTTAACCGCTCCATGTCTTCTACCTTCAACGACTACGTCTCACAGCCACATAACAAGAAAGAACGGGCTGCAGCTCAATATACTTGTCCTTCGATAGATAGTCAGATATCTCACCAGTTGGAAACACGGATGATGCAAGTTGACAAACTCCACACGGTCCTTTTGTATCCGACCTGAGATTTTGTCAGCAACCAGCCCGTTCAGTCTGATGTTACTTCCAAAATAAGTAAAGTTGCCAGCATATTTCACCACTTTATTACCTATCACTAAATTAAAAGGGGTAGCAGACCAGACTTGAGGCATCATCTCGCGTCTAATAGGTGCAAAACGCATGCCGAAGATACTCAAATTCCTTTTTGAGGCATTTAAGAGACTTCATTTTGTCAGCGTTTTCGTCTAGCAAGAGAATATGGCCTACAAACTCAAAGTCAACCTCCAAGGAGTAGATCAATCCCTACTAAGTCAGAATTACTTCAGGTTATGTACATTAGTATGTCTATGATGGAGTTAAATAGGAACGGAGACAGTGAGAATCCTTGGCGGACACCACCAGTTGTCTTCAGTTCACGTGACAACTCTCCATAAGCCCTGACACGTCTGCGTGAGCTTAAGCAGGAAGCTTTTAGTAGTGGTACATATTTACTCGGTAGTCGCTTCACAGCCAGACACTGCCACAACATCTCACGATTGACAGAGTCAAATACCACCTTCAGATAGACTAATATTGGAAAGTGTCAGCCGCCGGTAAGTATCCATGTGTCCCAGGACCTATCAAAGGTTGAAAAGTTGATCGATGCACCTTCATCTAGCTCTGAAACATGCCTAGTTTTCTCAAATTCTAGTTAGGCATTGGATAATTGTGACCCTAATTTTGCTATGACCCGAGTTTTATCCCATTTTCATTGATCATCTAGGGACCTCATTCTGTCTAACCATATCTATCTCAAACAACCCCACTTATGATCCATTATTCCTAGTAGGTTGCAGCCAGGAAATTATTGGAGGAATGAAGGTTACATAGAAAACCTGAAATGACTGAAAACGTGAATAAATAGGTGTGAGTTTAAATGAAAATATTGGAGAATCCGTAACAGATTGAGTAGATAGCTTTCAGTGTGGAAGAAAATGAGATCGTTTACTTGAAGGCAAAATGAAAATCGGGAAATGTTGGTTAGGCTTGGACATTAGAGAGCCCAAAAGGAGTTAGGAAATAAGTAAGAACAGCGAATGGTGAAGTATGAGGAATTACGGGTACTTGCACTTCCTTGACAATATAATACTTAGTTCTTCATTCTGAGGCTTTTCATGCTTTTGTAGTGAATCGATGCAACAATTCCTTTCAGACAATTTATTAAGGAACATTTAAAATACTCATCTCTATTAAACCCTTTTAAAACGTTGAAAGTAATAAATCTCCAAAACCATGTATAAACTTACTCGATCCGAAGGGGTAATTAGCCACTTAGCTGAATTTAATAGCATTTTACTACTTTACAGAACTCGAGAATATCACCGACGACTGTACAGATACCTCCAGATTCCTCGCTAATGGTCATTCAGTTTCTCCATGAATAGAAAAGATGGTAATAGAACAGAAGTTGTATTCACAACGGGGACGTCTACAATATATACAAAGCACAACGTTTATATCTATTGCAATGGCCTTTGCTATTTTCAGGCCTACTAGATTTTTCTTCTCTTCAACCAACCTGATACTTATACGTTGGTTCACGTTTTTTTTCTCGAAACTTTGAAGCAGAGCGATTGTTTGAAAAAGGCTTTAGGTCTATGTAGCTTCCTATGAAGATTTTGTCAGGCTTTATGCACACAACACATTAGTGTGTTATATCTATATATATAACCCATTACCAGGTTAATATTTTTAGGACCTGCTTTTTAGTAGAAGACAAGTATTCATAAACCCTTCAATGTAAGCTGCTAACCAGACTGTTCACACAAATTATAATTAGTTTCATTGAGATACAACCTTAAAACGAGTGAAACCAAGCTTTCCTCCAAAAGATTTGCTATGCGACAGAATCTTTTTCTTATCTTTCACCCTCTTTAGTCAGTCTTAGAACATCTCGGTTCTCAATACATGTTGGACTATTCATATTTTTCCGCATATAAATTCTTCTTCAGAGATCCATTTGAACTTCTTCCTTAACCTTGTTCCACTCCAATATGGATGAAATTTACTGATGACACTCAGTTACAGAGAAACGGCTATAATTTTAGAGGCCTATATTGATGGAGAGTTAAAATTGTTACATAACACCAACTAAAATAGCTGTCCAGACATGCTCATATGAAAGCATACGATGACGAAAGTAGAAAAAAAGTGTATAACAAGTGTGAACAGGAAACTGCTTTACATTAATATACAATTAAGAGGAGAGGGGCTGTGTATGATACTAATTCAAAAGTTCCGAAGATCTATCCACCGAACTTTTAACGCAGGGAAATTGTAACTTGGATTTTCTTCCCACACAGTTGTGTTACCGAAAGATCAGATACGTTGGCTAGCTACTTTGTGTTACGTTTATCAATTCAATTGCTCCTGTGAAGAATGATGTATTGACCAATGTTCTAGGAGTTTGATTTATCGTGCTCCTGAACACGTCTCAGAATGGCTAGCTAAAAGTGTAGTAAAAAATGTACATAGGTCGATATTAGCTCACTTAGTTCAAATAGACCATAAAGCAAATATGAATTAACTATCTTCAACCATTTACCGTGTCCCCATAAATTTACCAAAAGCTAAAAAATACAGAATACTCCAAGCAGCAGAAACTATAGCCAGTTGGTTTAAACAGTAACAGTCATTAGTACTGCCTTGTCCGGCTTTACAATCAGTAACTCTCCTGTATAACTAATGTTTATCATCCAGCATCCTTTTATCACCTGCATTATTAATTTTGAATTCTCGCTGTTAGCATCCATATTTTATCTACTTGGACAATAGTGATATGTAGCTGTAGAAGCTGATGAGGAAGTTATCGAAAACAGTATTGTTTGTTTATCAAACTCTTTTTTGGATCATACTTGAAATTTTCAAGAAACATAATCAAACGGTGTTTTGTAGATTCAATGGCTTGTGAAACCTATGTTGACTTGCATTGACAGGTAAGATTATTTCTGAATACAGTAAGATCATTTCGCAATATTTTCACTGCATGTTAGTTGCATTTTCCACACCAGCTGAACAAACAGAACTTAGTTCAAGCATAAATATTTATGAATTTGAAATGGGAAGAAAAAATTTAAACAAGGTAATATGAGTTTACTTTTACTTCACGGGTTTATCTCAGCTGTTTTCAAACTAAACAATGTCAAATAGTAGGTACAGAAAAAGGAAATTAAATTGATTCAAAATGTTGTGAACTGGTTACAGTGAAGCAAAACGTAGACTTCGTAAACAAGATAATTATATACAATGTAGACAGGGGAATGATCTTGAAAGTGATTAAGAAGTGGATAGAAATAACGAATAACTGGAGGGACACTTTTCGTCAAAGATCACGTACCTGCTAGAAATAGACGAATTCACAATAGCTGAAAGAGTAAGATGAACAAAAATCAGATAAGAAAAGTGTGCTGTGAAGTAGAACAGTAGGTAAGAATTGTTAAAATCACCTAAGCATATTTTCGATGCAATTTTAACAAACCTTACTCTCCATAGCAGTGAGAGATTGACAACTGCGTTTTCTTTCCTCAGTTCAAGCTCATTATCAGAAAGAGCTGCAAGTCAATCAATATCCGAAATTTTGAAGTCCCTTTACGCTTGGACCTCTCAATTATGTATCATGAAACCCATTCTTCACTGTTCGGATTTTGCGTAACTGACCATTCCCCTTGTTAACTAGTTTTGCTACAAACTAAATTATTCATTTTTCTCATTTTACCATATATCTGAAGAGACCAGATTTATTTTCACCTTATAGACAGTCCTTAAAGGCTTTTATCACTTACTTTCGATCCTCAAGTTAATTAATTCATGTGATTACCATAGTTGAATAATATTTGATGAAATTTACTGGGTTTTGATAGTCTAGAAAAGTTTTCACAGATGAATAACGTTTTTCATATAACATAAACTAAATCTCACCATGGGCTTATAAATTTCTGGGACACAAGATTGTACGTAATAGGTAAAAAAATAAGGTTTCTTCTTCCCCCTCTACATAAGGATATTGTTTTGTCAAGAGAAAATCGACAACTCAAACCTTGTGAGCCAATAAAAGCAAATTCTCACTTTTCTTCTGTCATATTTCTTTATTTTGCTTTCAGTCATGGTGAGTAGAAGTATTTCACATTATTTTTGTTGTTTTATAGTAGCATGTCCTCAAACGCTAGAAAAGCACACACATATATACACTCATCTGTAGAATACTTCAGTGCTGCTTTTGCGTGAATTGTGAATACGCGCTTGACAGAGCAAATAGCAAACTAACTTCTGGTATGAAAGACAGACATAACAGTTTTGGGGCAGATAGTGTTAGAGCAATAACGGTAACATAACTGAGCTCTGGTTAATAATTTCTCCGGCTTTCGCAGTTTTGAGCTCTTCCTTTCGTGTTGTTACCCTTCCCCTCTTTAGGGACGGAAACTAATGAATATGCTTAGTAATGCAAATTTAAACTCCCCTTCATTAAAATAGGAAATCAAACACGTGCACCAAAGACCATAGAGCAGCTATCTGACTTAATATCCTTCTGCTTTTTACTGTCTATTAATCTTTAGGTCTCCCTGTCAACTGGATTTCTAGAGATTGTACACAGAAACACAAGAGACATTGGTTGGTCTGAATGCGCCTCTTCTAGGTGATTGACTTAACTACTTAGAGTAAAAGTATATAACACAGTTTGAGTTAGTTGCTATATCATTTACGATAAACAGAAAACTTATCAACTCTTCTACTCAAATATTCGGACAAGTCAAAACATGGAAGTGAACGACGCAGTCACTAATAGTGATGCTAATGACAATAAACCAAGTGAGTAACAGTTGTTTTTTGTTTAAGAAGTCGTATGAGATTAGAAAATTGAAATATCTTTACAATATCAGTAACCTAGGCAATGAGCAGTCGTTTCAGGAAAATTTCACGTATGAATTTAAAGCAAATGTAATTTCTGTTTATCATATGCATTTGGACATGTTTTTACCTGATTCGAGGTGTGTTCAGTACAAAACTCGATACATAAAAGTTTTCATAGTTCGCATGCCAATCAGTTTCGTTATAAAAGTGACTTCACATTTTGTATAGCTCCATACACTATGGACAATTATAACTATTATTTCATGAAAAGTTGAGATATAAACTGCTAACTATGGTTACGAGAAGGCTTACATGTAATTCGATTTGCTTTCACTCCTAAGATGAGTTATGAGATATACGTGACAACTGAACATTTTTAAAACGCAGTTTGTACTTTAGTTCGAAACGGTGATCTTTGTACAAACTTGTCGCTATATCAACATTACCATGAAAAAATACTTCTTTGATACTCAGTTTTGTGTTATAACTCCGATTTAGCTCCAGTTACGATTACTGCAAAAGCGTTTATGGTTAAAACCAGATGTACCCTTGCCTTTCTAAACAAGGATAATGATAATCTTAAACTGTATTGTCAACATAAGTGCAAAATAATTGTCACTAAATCGATTATCATAAAACAGTGTTATATTATCTAAGTCTGCCTCCAGCAAATGATTTCTGAATTGACCTTGTCTATTAGTATAATAGGCACCACAAGAAAAGTTCTGTGGCCCGTAGCATGAATAGACTGAGAATAAAGAAAACTGTTCAACAATAAAAGCAAAATAGCTGTTTGATGCAATACATCGCTGAATGAGTGAATTTGTGAAAGTAATCAGCAGTTTTTAAACAAACGCACTAAAATAGAATCGTCCGCCCCAGAAAGTGAACTTTTAAGGACGTCACATACATTTAAGACTACCGTACATAATCCTACTAGGCTCAAGGTAATACATTTGAGTTTTTTCGGCCTTGCACCTTTTGTCAGTCATTCCAAAAAAACGTTTGTCGAAGAAACCTGGTCTCGAAATAATTTCCTGCCTACATTTGAATTATTCATACTATTCTGAAGCCATTCTACTGTTTATCCTATCCAAAAGACATAAAAAAACTAGGTGCTTTTTGAAATATGCAAACTTCTGAACAACAAAAAGTATCAGGTTAGATATGTTTTTATTAGAAAAATTGGTGATAGTATTAAAAAACCTATGTTTTCTATGAAATTCTAAGGAGTTGTATTTATCAAATTTTTACTGACAAACTCTAGATAGTCCACAGTGTCTTCATAACCGGCTTGATTCTTTGTTTCTTTGCCTTATCACATAATTAGTTTCAGTCTCCACACTAATTCAATAGTCTTTTAATATTTACCTCAAATTATTTCATTATACCATTAAAATGAAGAGCTAAGATTAAATTTTTCAGCAACTCGTTTCCAAACCTGACAGAAGTTTGAATTTTCAGATTTACATTGCAAACCATTCGCCGTACAAATACATATCTAATTGACAGTAATATCAGAACACCACTGAGCAATTTGAACTTTTCTTTACTGGATTAAATTTTAGAGTATGTTATGCATAACATGGGAAAGCTATAAAGGCTTTTTTCCCTACCTTTAATATTTACCCTCTCATACAAAATAGGCAGAGAGAATACTACAGATTTATGACTTTACGGACATAAAATAAACTAATATTGGTAAAGATATGGAATAGGGTGCATTGAAAATTCCTGATAAAAACAACAACAGTCTCTAGACACGAAAACAGTGACTCAGATTCATTTAAAACTTGACAAGAATTTTCAGCCAATAGCTTGATTACAACTATTTCTTCAGTTTTCCTGAGTGAATAAATAAATTTTACGATAAGTTTGGTTCATGGGATGGCCTTGGTTTTGCAGACATTTTTGATATTAAGTGGTGATTAAAGGTGAAATGAGAATTCTAGCCACGACGAGATTTGAACCAGCAACCAATGGGTTCCCAGCCGGTTGCCCTACAAAATGAGCTATGAGGCCCTAGATTAACAAAATTAAAATCTCTAAAATGACCAATTCCACTGATTCCTGTTTGATAAATCGAGAACTGGCTCAACAGTAGTAAGTTTCCCACAGATTCTGAAGGTAGTGGTATCTTTCCTTGATGCGTTGGTTGATGCGCACTCCTGAGGAATCTCATACTGGGACGGAATAGCTGTCCATCGCTTCCAGGTTTTAAATGGTTCCCCAGCTGCTATCAGTTCATGATGAATACCGACTCTATCCAATAAATCCATAAAAACCTCCAAAAATGAATAAAAATTATGTAAGCCAGCATTGTCATCAGTCGGCTAATGAGCATGAGCTTCATTGCTTATAGTGCCACACAGCTAAAGTATTCAGTGAAAACATTCAACTTTCGTTTGGTAAAAATTAGAAATTTGCTGGAAGTCATCATGAATTTTCTAAAGTTTAGGTGAACCACGACAGCTTATAAAGTAGAACTTGTAAAAAAATTCCGAATTATAAACAAGATATTAAGGCCATGAAAGTGGTGACACAGAAAATTTATGATAGTTGCTGATCTGATTGTTTTTCATTGTAACGTTTCTTCTTGAATGTTCCAGCCAGAACACTCCTAACAATCCCATACAGTCAACAGAATGCTGAACTAATGAAAGCGGGTATTTTAATATAGCTCTTCAGGCACCTTCCGACTAGTTCAAAAGAAAGCAGATCTTGTTTACAGGAATCAGCTAATTTTTCATGCATCCAGACTGTACTGTAGTACTGGTAGTGTAGTAAATCATTTAGTTTGCTTACCTTGGTAAAGTACTAGTGGCTGGCAGCTCTCTAGTTGTGATAAAGCGTGGGCAACTCACACAAGGACGAAGGTGGATTATTTGCTTTCGTAATCAGTGAATTAACTTTAATGGATACATTATTGAGGATTTAATTGAGAAACATTAACAAATGATGTTTATTATGACTTCCAAACATTGATACCCAGCTATTTTACTGATTCCAGTTGCCTTTTTTAAATATCAGAACATGATAAACTATATCACAACACCATGTGATAGGCAGTTCCTCAAATGCATCCACTCATTTACAAAACCATCAGATATCTTTTCCGCACTGAGTGACTTCAAGACAGACTGCCAGAAATCCTAGCTGAAGAACTTAACGTGATAGGCCGACCAATTTACAAGTGAATGATGTTGGTTGATTTGCTAATATTGGAAGCGCTACCAACAAAATCTTGATCTACTGAACCCCTTGTAAGCTGATCATTGTAAGGCTCATTATCTCCTAGATTAAAATACGTACGGTTGTCAAGGTTGTGTAGAATAGATTATTTACGTATTAAGATGAACCAGGATTTCCAGTTTTCAGTAAATAGCTGTCAAGATTATGCTGATTTGGTATCGAAATCACTTTGAAATTCAAAATGTTTTGCAAACTGTGTGACCGAACTAGTAATAAAAAGTGAATTTGCTGTTGAAGTCAAACATTTTTTTTTTAAGAAGCTAGACTGCTTTATTTTGAACCATTGTCTGTTCTTAAAAGTGTATGCCAAGATATTGTATGAATGACTTTAAAATCTGCACCTAGCTTCATATTTTTATGACTAAACAACTGATTAGTTTTGTGCAATGTAGGAACAAGTACTGAAATAATAACATTAACATAAATTCCAAATGAGACTCAAAGAAACACTGAGTTGTAAGCTTTCAAGTTGCTTATTTGAGCTGCAGCAAATAATTACTACAACGATTTCGGTGTGAATTAAATCATACGACTTCCCATTTGCAGACGGTACAAGAGATATAAGTGCTTGCATTTCAATGGATTCTTGGTAGGTGTACACCTGACATCTGGAGAAAGTGAAATTATCTAACTACTGAGTCATTTAAAAAGTCCAGTGCACTTTTGTAGGATAGTCAGCAAGAGTATCTTTGATATTTCTACCCCAAAACGGTTCAGTAACTTGAGGATTGTTCTTACTCTGCACTTATTAACTTACTTGACTTCAGAATATTTATTACTAGCGTTTCATTGAAAAAGTCAAGTACAATCGTCCTTTTCCTTTAATTCTTAGCAAAATGAACTCCATAAGATATAAGCTTTCTAGTTCACTGTTATTTGTTGAATGGAACCACCCAACTGATTCTCAGATGTAGCTGAATATACTTTAAAAGTGAATGAGAGTGTATTGCTGTAAAAACCTCCATATTTTTGGATAATAAAAAGCTGTACGTTAAAGTTTTTGACTTCAAAATATTAACATAACAAGCTATATGTGGAGAGTGCTGCTCAAAATCGTAACGTGGCTTTCATCCTATGAATTTGATTGGCATCTTGACTCCAAAGGGAGTCGTATTACTCGATTTCTGTCTGCTTATATCAACACACCACTTAGATATTGTTCGACACTTCATAATTCCTACCTAACACTATCATTTAAGACGCTTTGTCCTCATCGTCAGCTTATGCTGAACTATGGGTTAAATACCTTCTGCAACACCCAAGACGAATCAGTAGCAACTTTCATTTTGCAAATATTTTTCAAATGCAAGCCGACTAAAAAAGAAAGGCGTATCCGTTTCGGCCAAAAAATATGTCATGCATGAAATATGAAATTAGACGGAGAGAAGATTATTAATATAAACAAGTTAATGAACTTGATTCCATCACTGTCTTTCATCCTTTTGTGGTCTCACAGTCACTTTTCCTCATTCTGTCAAGACCCAGGTTTTCTAAAAACTCTAGTAGTTATCACCTGTTATATTGAAATTTCCATAAAGCTGAAAATGTTAACTCATCAGAATGTTTTTCCAGCTTAAGGTAAAGTATAATTCACCCAATGTAAAATTCATTTTATAGATGCAGCTGCTTTCAAACAGCGATAACTAAGCATATTAATCTCATAAACTACTTTGAGATTAGTAACACTGATATCAATATATTTTTTCCGTCTATACAATTCCCCTAATCCAAAATTAATAATAAACGATATATTACAGACTTAAAATTTATGATTCACTGGTCTTAAAATAGTTCGTTACACTGATCACGCTAATCTTCACACTCCACCCCCCACTGATTTATTAGTATCTATGTGACCAAGCTAGCTTAAATTCACGGTCCAGTTAATGCATAAGAGTGTTTTCTTAATTGAAGTTGAGTAATAACAAGAAGGGTGTTAGCGAAATTGATGAACATCTAACTGAGTTTTTATGAAACAATTCTATAAAGATGAAAAAATTAATCGCTCACTAGTTCATTCATTGAATCAACTTAAAGAGATTATAATAAGCCTACCGATAGATTGTATAATCAGTCAGGACATGACATGGAATTCTTTTGTACGTCTGTAAGTGAAATTAACTGAATGTATTTATTTTAAACGAGCAGTTTAAAATAAAACAGCTATTGCACACATTCAATTACTTCAGATTACTGGGAAATGTCTCTTCATAGAATAACAATAAAATAAATTGCAACATAACTATCATATTTCTATTGGCTTGTCTTATTCTGATATTCAAGTGAACAAAAACATCAGTTTCAGGGAGCGGTTAGTGCTGCACGTCTTCAGACTTATTCATGAAAAACTTTGTCTTTCAATAATCTTTTATCATGCAGAAGATAAATGGAATATTTCTTGGTAGCGCATACAAGTCTTTTACTTCACGGTGAAGCATTTCCTGATAACAAAAAATAGCCACTTGTACTAATTTTATCTGAAGATGTTCTGCAGGTTAGCTAATAACAGAACTCCATAATTTTCAGTCCATAACGCATTCTCAATATCCAATCACTTTCGGAAATCAACTAATTAGTACCACACGATAAGGTGTTACCCAACTGATGATAGCCTGGTGCATAAAACTCTTCATCTTTTAACTGCGCATCATATTTGAAAATACAAGAATGGTTCGAGTTGAGTGATACTGAACAACATTTATTGGACAACCACTGATTTTATACCGTTTTATCACTTAAACTAACTCCGTACTCATCAAAAAGGGAAAATGCGATGTTGTGAGTTCTTTTTCATGTTAATTGGTCGAACCAAACACAAAAACTGTCTACAATGTACACTCATGGCTTTTGAATTTTGTCATGCGAAAATGTCAAAACATAACGTCTTTTGAAAAATGGACTTGCGTCACTCAACGGTGTAACCAAAAACCCTAAGAAACAAAGTGAAACAATGTCGCCTACATTTTTATCTGTATTCATATAATGAAATTTAGAAGAATATGTTTTTATCCTGAGTTATCGGTACATGAAAGACAACTTTTAGTCTCTATCAGTAACTACCCCAACATTTTTCTATTGACTAAGCTTTTGGTACTTTGATATCTGACCAAGAATAGAATTTTTTCCCTTGTGTTCACAGTGAAACATAGGTCTTAAGTAGCACGTCGCCATTGCACTCTCTTCTCTGCAGTCTTTTGAACCTCTCTCCACCACTGCCCACAAGCTTTCATTTCTTCCTCACATGATCTCCTCCATGTCACCCTCAACTGGGACGCCCAACTCATTGTTTCCCTTCCGATTCCACTCGAGGGCCTGGCGCGTGGTGTCCCCAGTCGGCCTTCTCAGTGTATGTCCAATCCAATCCATCTCCACTTTCTTCTACTACATATTTGTTGGGTGATAGGTTCCTGGTTGGTTCGTTACCCGACCACACTTCCTTTTTGCCTATTCTTATTATTCTGGTCATTTGATCTTCAGTATCGAGTAAGCGTAGGCGGCAGCTGTTAATGAATGTCTGTAGTTTGTAGGAAGTGATTCTGATGACGCGCTTAGTTTCTGAACCATATAGCAGCACTGACCTGACATTGATGTTGAAAATCTGGATCTTGTTCATTGTGCTGAGTGTGATCGATCTCCATACTGCTTTCAGATTAATGAAGGCGTGTCTTGCTTTTCCGACCCTGGTTTTGACATCCTCGTCTGTGCCACCTGTAGTTGAAATGATGCTGCCTAGGTGTAGGTGAAACAGACTACTTCCTTCAGATTTATCCCGTTAATGGTGATCGATGCCTGTTGTTGATGCTGTTATTGGTTGGGTATCTTCATCACCTATGTCTTCTCTACATTCACCTGGAGGAAGTCCAGTTTTCGCTGCCCTGCCTGTTCTGTCAACTTGTTAGTTTTCCACTGTACATCTTTGAGTTTGTGTGATATTAGACATAAACCATCATCGGCAGAATCCGAATCTCCTCCTGGGGTCTTTTCATCGTCCCAGCGTATGCCAGTCTTCTCGCTCCTCATAGTTTGTTGCATGATCCAGTTCAGCTCAGTCGACCACAACCAGAAAGACCATCAGTGATAGTAGGTGGCCAATTTGTCTTACTCCTGTCTTCACTTCAAACGCACCGCTGAGCTTTCTCTTGTGAAGCACTTGGTAGGTAACATTATATGGCATTTAGCTGTTGAATGAGGTTGACAAAGGTTTGTGGCAATAACACCGTAGTGTTGAAGCAGCAGTTTTCGAATTAATTCGCAGTCGACACTGTCGAAGGCCTATTCAAAGTCGATGAAGTTGAGGTTCAGTTGACTGCCACTCTATTCTGTGTTCTATGATGATGCGTGGTGTTGCAATTTGATCCGCATATGACTTGTTTTCCTGAAGGCAGCCAGCCTGTTCTGGTCGTAATTGTGAATCCAGTGCATCCTTTAGTCTCTCCAGGATGATGCGACATAACATTTTGCTTGGTATGGCCAGGAGTATGATTCCGCTCCAGTTCTTGCAAAGACCTAGGTCTTCGTTCTTTGGTAGCTTGACCAGGTAGCCCTTCTTATAATTGGCAGGTACATTCCCTTCCCTCCTTACAAACCCTCTTCAGTAGTCGTAAGGCGTGGTGTGGTGTGAGCATATCCGTTGTTGTCTCTGCGTCTTTTTTCAGTGTTTCTGGAGGGATTCCATCTGGTGCTGCTGCCTTCCCGGATTTCAGCAATTTTGTGGCAATGAGGACTTCACTTCTGCTTTTGTTAGAGGGCCTGTTTTTACTGGTAGTTCTGCCGTTGCTGATGGTGGTATTTCCGAACTAGTTGTAGGTGATGGTCAATTCAAGAGTCTTTCGAGGTGGTGAGCCCATTGTTTTCTTTGTTGCCTCTCTTTGGTGACTACCTTTCCTTTACCATCTGTCATTGCTTTTGCCTGCGTTGATCTCTTCCCTCCCAGATAATAACTTGGTCATCTGATATAATGTTGTCAGGTCTCCGTCTCTCCTAATTGCAGCCTGTTGTGCTTCACTTTTCAGTGTGTCGTAGAAGTGTCTTTTGTCTTTGGGTGCACTCTTCTTCACTTCCTTGCCCACTTTAGTGTTTTATAGGTTGTGTTTAGTTCCTCTTTCGTATTTCGTCCCTGCACTGCACTGGTTCATCTTCTGCTCATCATCTTCCTCCCCCTCCTCTATCAGCTGTCATGTGTCCATCGAGATCCATTGCTTGTCTTGTTTCCTCTTCCTTCCTAGTACGGTGAAGCAAGTTTCTTTCCACATCTCTTCCAAAGAGTTCCAGTGTTCGTCCACTCAGCTTCCCTCAAAGATGTTGCTCAATGTCTCCCCTTTTGTTATGATGGCTGACTGATGTGAAGATTTCCTTTGTAGTTTTTTCCTTCAGTTTGTGGGTGTTGAACTTGAACCGTGATCTGTCTGTCACTAACTTCCTTGAAGGCTTCCAACTTGATTTGAAAGGTTCCTTGCACTATATAGTGGTCTGAACCTACATCACCAAGAATAAAATACCTTCCAGCTATTCCTTTCTATTACTGGTCCTAAAATAATCTCACAATTGGCATCTGAGGTTACACTGTACTTTTAGTGGTCCCATTTGACAGATTATTCTCATCGTTTACAATTTTCACTAAATTTGGATTTTTGGTGGTGACAACAACATATCTAACAGCTGCTGTTAGATTTATTTCATCAGAACCCTTTTCGTACGCATGAATGGTGACTATAAACAGACATCCATATAAGTCGCAAAAAGTTTTTGTTCTCACTGAACAATCTACTTGAACAATGCACACAACTCATATTCAGTAACCAGCTAAAAGTGTACTTCCAGTTCGCATATCAGATACAAATTTCATGCCGAAACAGTATGAAGCTGGAATGGTTTTGAAAGATTACAACGTTTAGTTTGCAGTTACGTGGTTTCAGTAAGTCAGTTTGACATGCCAAGATGAGAATTCAAATGGAAATCATCATAAAAAATGTTTTCACCTCAGTAACTAATAGACGTCTTTAGTTCTCCACTCCTACCATATTTTTCTTCTAATGTGAACACACTTCACATACTAGTTGCAATAATTACGGTTGAATAATTCAGGACTATATAATTATGCCGGGAATGATTTTGTCTATACCTTAGTGATGACCAGTGCACCTATACAACTAGTTAGTGCTCTTATTTATATCAACAAATTAGAAAAAAATAATATTTAGAAAAGTACAGTTTCTATTTTAGGCATCCAGTAAAGCAGTCAGAAGGGAGTGACTATTTATATGATAGGTTTTATCGCTCGATTAGGATAATTTGCTAAAATACCTATTAAGGTGAATATGGAATCGTTATCACAAAGAAAATGACATTTCCAAGCACCAGCTAAATTGGCTTAAAAAGCTGAACACATCGAATTTATGTACAGAGTATACAAAGAACTTCTAGAATAATTATCCATAAGTGGATTAGAAGAAAGCCCCTTTAGCGTTGATGGTGTTCTAGTTTCATAAACTGGGTCACCACAACGTCTATGAAGGCAAGAAACAAAAGTTTTCCTTCGTACGGTAATTCAGTGAAAATGTTGGTTATCTTGACTGAGGTGCAATGCTTCACTGCCGTTACGGTGTCAACATCACTTCGATTATACAGAGCTTCTTTGTGTGTTGATCAGGTGATAGATATTGCAGCAGAACGGATGCTTATTCACATCAAGCATAACAACAGGAGAGTTAGTGACTTGGAGATATTTATATAATTTGTCATGACAGTTGTCATTAGTCATTTACATTGTTTGTGATTACTGAAGCGTGAAGATAACTTACTTCCTCATTTCTGACTCAAAGTGCATTTATCATTAATTTCTCACTGAAATTTCAAGATATTTATCGGTGACATTTGAGATTTTAGAAAGGGTTTTTGAGTGACATCTGTAACCTGGACATTGGCTTCCTTCGAACTTCAAGTTATAATGTTTCATTGTTACAGGACAAATTTAACATTAACTTTTTCCGCAGTAGCTTAGGAAGTCATAAATCTACCACCGTGATGAATGTAGGAATCGAATTCATTCAGAACTTTCCGACAAATTAGTTTTTAAAAACTGTTCAGCCTATCTTTGATCCGGTTAACATGTAGTGTCCTAAACTACAGTGAAAAAATATTCTTTACCCCAATTAAACTTCACATTTTCCCGTGGCCCACAAAATTGGAATGAACTGATAGGCTTCTGTCTGCGTAGTGGCATCATTATGCAATTATTTTGGCATTGCGGGTTAGTTCCAAATATTCGTAAACAACACCAGAAGTTATATTTAATACTAGTTAAACATATACGGCTACACTTCTACAGTGGAACTACGATAGTCTAAGACTAAGTAATATCTAATGCAAAAGAGATGACCCTAAAAGCATAAATCCCACTTTTGTCTACCACCAGATGAATAATTTTCTATTAGTTTTTCCTATAGATCTATCGGTTACTATTCTCGCTCAACGGAATACCTACACGAATGCGATTGAAGCTGTGACTGTAGAAGCACCAGTTTATTTGACTGAAACAATGTCATACGACCAAATGAGTAAGACTGTAACTATGTTGAAACAGCGTGAATAAAATGATGCTCAGGAGTGATCTGGACTTTGAGGAAGGTCACCAGTGAAAGCTGTTAATATCTATTATAAGTAAGATGCTTCTGTAGTATCGGTTTTGAAATTTTATATTTATGTAAGTAAAAGGATTAAAAAAGCAGAGCTGACCATCATAATAATAAATTTCCAACTGCGTCTCAAATCTAACCAGTTCCTCTTATCTTTGAAAAAGAGAAGTATTTTAGTAATAACAAGTACCTTCACTAGCATTTTATATTGATATTACGCTTAATTACTGCAATAAGTAAGGCAGTCAGTTAAAATTGTAATGCCTACTGTTAGAAAAGAGCAAAGAAGCTCCTAATTTAACCTGAAAGAGGAACACAAGATGTCAGTGGATTTGAGGTCAGTATTCAAGGGCAAATTCCCAAAGTAGGTCGATTTCATCATGATATTATTCTTCCAAAATCCAGCGTCGATCAAAAAACTACTTTTATGGATTTATCAATCATAATCTGATTCACTTTCAGTAAGTGATCCTACAAAATGAACTGCTATCTTCTTTACCTTTTTGTTTGCGGAACAATAAATGGTCAAGATAAAGCTTTTATAGGAAATGGATTACAGGTAGAGTACCACAGTCTGCCTGTTGAATGTTATACAAGATTTCATAGACCAAGTGAGATACTCAGTATAGGCTGCTGATGTTTTGAAATCTGAACGGTTCAAAAATCATGACTACAAATTATAATCATTTGAAGTTGTGACGACTTTACACCGGTTCGGAATAACTAGACAATCCAAATTGTAGAACACAGAAAAAACTACTAGTTTTGTAAGACCAAAATATTATTGTGCTGTTCCTCATATAGTTTTACTGCATTATGAAGAACCGTTTCCAAACACCGACATGATAAAACTGGACATATTAAATTTTATCTTCGCGATTAGAAATCAAGACTCTTTCCTAATTTGATGTCATTTCTTGCTAAGATATTTATTTCTACTAAACGGTGTTCTTGTTTCAGCGGAATCTTTACAACAAAATAAAGATTATCAAAAAAATGTTATTGAGAAATTCGATGTCAAGAAGATTTCTCCGTATACATCAGTAACCCATGACGAATTTGCCTACGACAATAAATCTGGTTTTAGATCGTCATCAAGAGAACAAAGTAACGAGGAGAGATACCACTCAAAGTTAGAGGAAATACAGAGTGATAAGTTTTTGTCTGATAGAATAAGGAATTCGCAATTTGCTAACAATATATCAACACAACCTACGGAAAACACTGTTTGTTCTTCCGTTTCATCTTTGCGAGACAAATCGGATACATTTTCGAGGCTAGTAAATCAGTTCAATCCTCCAATTTTACTTCAGCCAACAGTCAAGGCGAATGATATCTTGGACTTTTCAACACTTATTTCGAATTCTACTCTGTGGTTAGCCCATTTGATGAAAAGTCAATCATCATTACCGCTTTCAACGTATTCAATTACATGGCCTGTCAGTAGTTCGAGCTCTGCTCATTTTTGTGAAGATATTCCAAGTTTTAAAAATGACAAAAATCAAACAGGAAATGAAAATTATATCAACCCAGATTTTAATCCTCAATTATTTTCAGAAAATCTCACATTCAATTTTTGAATAACAAAGATTCAAGGCAAACCGGTCTTGCAACCGGTCAGTCAGATATGTACACATGTTCTGAGTCGTACAATTTACCTAAACCTGATTCAACCTCAGAACAATCTACCGCTGTAGGGATGAATGAATTTACGGTGAAATTCCGAGATATTAAACGTGTCAGCCAGAATGGATTATACTGTATTGTTTGCGGGGATGTCAGTAGTGGGAAACATTACGGTATATTGGCATGTAACGGGTGCAGTGGATTTTTTAAGCGTTCTGTCAGGCGAAAACTTATATACAGGTGAGAAAATTCTAGCAAATATACTATTCTGAACAAAATTAGAAACTAAGTGTTAAAATAAATAAGACACTATCAAATCTCAGTAAACTACCTGGAGTTTAATCAGCAAGATCTCCTTCAAATTTAAGTTTTGGTAACACTCACTAATGCATTGATCAGTGAAAATCCAACTATCAATTGACTGACTGATCTCCACTCTAAGGAGAGTGGTTATTATTTTATTCTTGAATTCAATAGTATTATAAACAGAAAGTAAGCACCCTACACTTTCTGTGTTCACCCATCAGCGAAATAGTTAAAAATATACTTATTTATTTTCAGGCTACTTTACGACGCATCAAGATGAAGATTATATCATGTATTTCTTTCCATTAATCTGCTGAAGATTTAGTCACATCCCATTGTGTATACCAGTTTACATGGGTGTGGGGTGATTCGTGCGCTGGGAAGAGTAAGTGAAATAAGAAATAGGGTAGGCGAAGAATATTCGAAAATAACCGGAAAAACAATTACTTTCAGATAGGTAGATAAATACATGGGGCAAACGGACGTCGTCATCAGTCACTAAAGACACTATGGAAAAACGTCTTAGGATTGATCCCAAAACAGCCTTTAGACCTTCACACTGGAGTCATCAGGACCATGAACAGGTTTATTTAGTCCTTAGTCATAAGAAAGTTCAAACCCCCCTTTGAGCTTTCAAAAACAAATCGTCATTGCCTTAAAGCTTGTTTGGTAATCTTTATCTCATTTTAATACCGAGGACGGCCGGAAAATGTTATTATTCCTCCTCAACATGCTTTATTTTCCACATTTCTTTTTATTCTAACTTACTTGACCTCAAGTTTAATTTCACGTTTCACATAAAAATGCTTTGAAAAGTGAATGTGCAGTCAGACTGTTCAATAATATATTGCGTGAATGCGTCACATTTCTCAAATGAACTCTGTCTTCGTAAAACATTATGAAAATCCATCTGAAGGACTGACTGTTTTTAATCTGTGTTCTTTAAAAGATGGAAACATTTTCTGATCATTCTAGTACCTATTTATTACTACAAATGGCACACATTTCGCATGCTATCCCGAACAATGAAAGAATATTTCCATACCTAAGAACAGCTCTCCCAATAATTGTTCCATTTTCCGTCAAAGTATTAAAATTACAAGTACCTGTAGCAATCCAACTTCCGCCTTTCTAGACTGTCGTTTTGAAGAAGTAGCTGAGTTCATTTTTCCAACAAAGAATAATAAGTCCCTGCGACAGTCTTCCTAGTAAACAGTAGGGAAAAAGTCTTAAAGACAATTATTTCTTCTGTCAAACATAAAATTCATTTTACGTCAGGAAAATTACTACAAAATCTTTCTTTTATCATTTCTCTACAGATGTCAAGCAGGTAACGGCCTATGCGTAATTGATAAAGCACACAGAAATCAATGTCAAGCTTGTAGACTAAAGAAGTGTATTCGTATGGGTATGAATAAAGACGGTAAGTTACTCGTTGCTATCAACTTGCTGCCTTTTACAAAAAGCATCAATGTGTGCATCAAAATAAAACTGCGAATTTCTCTACACCGCTAATACCAAGTGTTTGCCCAGTTTTCAGTTATCCAATAAATTTTGACACTACATGATATAATGTGGAATCAAAATTGAAAATGTTTTTGCAGTAAATGCATACATGTGTGCAGAAATAAATTACAATTAAAATATCCATATAAAAAGGATGATTTATGCCAGATAATTGATTTGTTCTAGTACGCAGAAATACTAGTGGGTTCAGAATATGTGAAAAAGTTGCAGCATGTTTCATAAGTAGTTACTAAGTCTGAAAGTGTCTGTCTGCTTTAGAAAGTTTACGAGATATGGTATACTGTGAAAAATATGATATCGACTGACCGCCTGTAAAGAGATTAGTACAGTCTAAAGTAAGAAAATAGGTGATGTCGCTTCTATTGGATTTGAATTTTTATCAGTAGTATAGGCTATTGAGTTAGAAAGTAAAATATGGCCATCAAGATCTCGTATTAACATGGGCTCGAAGATCTCTTGAAATGGAAAGGAAAGCATGTGAGTTTTACATTGGCTTGTAAGATGTGTCCAGAAGTATTCTTTTGTTGTGTACGCATAGCAATAATGATTCAGATTATTCACCTCCCTAACGTAGACCTAATACAATAATATGGATTCCTTTTCTTAATGGGTTATGCCAAGTAAACTTAAAACATCCAACTTTATTCATGTTCCTGAAGTTGTTGATCTGATTCACTCCATCTGTAGTACGCCGATTTGTTAGATAACCGTGGTTCATGCATGAAACATGCTTCAGTAGAAACACATAATTAACTCGGTCAACAGGAATGGTTAAGCCTATGTTCATCCATTTAACGGTGATGCGAAAATGCCTACTGAAAGAGCGACGGTTACTTTTCCAAGTCTCACAGGAATTTTTATAAATTCTATGTTGATAATTAACAAAACGCTTGCCTGCATAACCAGTTACTAGGTAAATTTGCTTCGATGTGATACATTACACAAAAGAAATTTGTAGTATATTTAACTAACAAAAAGAAACTGTTTAATTATATTGGCAACTGTTATTGGGTGGTATGCAGAGTAATTTGAAACAACCGAAAAACAGTTGAAGATCATTTATTATTATTATTATCCTTATTACAACTACGAGACTATGTTGTAGAGCAGCCCTGTTGACTGGACTTAAGTTGCATAATTCCAACCACCCAACGAAAGATCATTCAGATACTTTTGTAACTTCTTGGCATTGATCAAACAGACATTACCATAGATTTATCATGAACCAAAATTGATAGTTTGCTTCCGGTGAACTTTAATTATTAGTAAAACGAACGCTTAGTGTATATGCAATACTTGGCTCCCGATATCCAGGCTGGACCTTACAGATTTCTTAGATAACTGTTCAAAAACTTCACAGCACTCACAGTATCCTGTTATTATCATCCAATATCCGTTACAACGTATCTTCCTCTTATAAATTCATTAGACTACTTAACACTTTATAGAAAAAAAGATGTATATAATATCGACATTTCATTTCATATCGTAATATACCACTGAACCTGAGTACATAAAAAAAATAGTCGTCAGACACAAAATAGTACTCGGTAATAATTTGTGACTTCATGTATCAGCGAACTACTTTAATTTGATAGATGACACATTTAGACAATAGACCGAAACCAGAAACAAAGAAGCGTATTCCGAAGTGCACAACAACTAAAGAAAAGAAATGATATTGAAAATAGCCTGTAATTGGGTTATAGGTTAGGAAGTTTGTCAGGGAGACATGAGGCCAACTTTTGATCGATTTGTCAGTTTCATTCCAATCACCTCTGATTAACTTTTGATTCACTTCCCTTGGGGAAAAAGATTCACATAACCCTGGTAATAGTTATAGTCTATGGTGAAGGCTGACACTGTGATTGATAAAATATTAGGAAGTACTTCAAGTATTCCTCAGTAGTAAATCTTTTCAGTCTTAGTATCGAATTCACAGTTGTCTTTTAACAACAAACTCAATAACTACTGCATTCATTAAGTAGCATTTCTGAGTACTTCAGAGACCTCCGTTTGAATTCACTTGTTAGATAAAATAAGTGGTATGGATCAAGCTACATAACAAGCTCTAGATAACTAGTGCGGCATATGGCCAAGCCAAGACGTGCCGACTTTGATTCTTTTCCCTTGGTTAGCCACTACGTTGTCATGCACTTATTTGTATATGAGATTTTGTGTCCAAGAAACAATGGTTGGAAAAGGAAAGAATTATTCAGTAAAGAAACATTTCTTTGTCGATGGTGTCATTCTCGAAGGTTGAACGATCGTACTTATATGTGGCAAAAGCATTTAATATTCTACCACTGAAAACCATGGTCAAGTTGCATAATTAAAAAAGAGTTCAAAACTGGAGTAAAAACTGTAAAGGAGTTGGATAATCACCTATAAGGTGATGAAATTAACGGGATAGGTATGGAATTTGACGAAGGGAAGATTGACCGTAGATGTTTATTTCAACAGTGGAATGTTAACTTGATAAATGTAAAGATGAAGAAAAGAGATCATAATGAGGATGACAGCAATGATACCACTAACTGCTACTGTAACTTCCAGTAAGTAGCGAAGCTGTTGATAAAAATCTAAGAAGTTGACCGAACAATGTTTATAGTATGGAAGTAATGATTAACTCTTTCGTCAGTCTTCATTTATTCCTTAGCCAAAGTGCTGCATTTCGAACAAATGAAATTCAAGGTTTTCGTAGAGGGTGTTCAAATATGTTTGTTCCGGGTAAACTATCATATCATTCGGTGATCCAAGTATTATTAACTGAAAAGTGAATCATGTCTGAAGGATAAGTTACGTTTTTAAGCATGTGCACTCCACTCAGAACTAATCCATAATAAACCACAATTTTGACAGCAATAATGTCAGACCAGTGATGATTTTTCAACTTTCATGGCGTAATATTATTAAATCTGGTTTCTGATCACAGTGAATTCCATCAAAAATATTTCATGAGGATGAATGCATGGAAATTATTTGAAGTTCCTTTTCACTTTCACTGTAAATTTTCGTGACACTTTGGTTATTTAATAGCAAGTGCATTTAATATATCAGGTTAGACTTTAAGGCTTTCTTTATCATAGAGTGTGTAAGGGTGAATATACCACCTGAAAGGCCGCACAGAAGCAAATGACTCTCTGAAGCAACCATTTATTATCTGATCCTTTGAATTGAAGGCTAACTTATAAGGCATCGGATTTACATTAGTTGGTGCATACATACAAATGTTGATAGCAAAAGCTGGTTCATACGTCATCCGTTCATTTTCAAAATCTCCTAAGTGAACAGTCTATGGCTACCAATACTGTAACAAGCACTGGTCATTCACTTACCATCTCTTACTTTTCAGAAAAAACCACGCCACTTAAAGGTAATGACTAGAACTTTCTTGGCAAAAGGCTATGAATGCATCGTTGTATGTAACCATTTACATAGGAAGACCAAGCTCATTTCATCTTTGGTTCGACCAGGACTTTTAGACAAAATATAGTCCAACTTATCTTGTTACAAGAGCTTATGTACTGAACTTTGAGGTTCCCATACAGTGAGAATGTGTATATGCTATTTCACTAAACAGGCGGATTCAGTTGATGTGTGGTTAGAACTCTAGCTGTCACCTGAAAGTAGTATATTAAGTGTAGTCAGTCACAACTCTATAATGTACAGTGCGAACAAGAATAACAGTGACCGCATTGCAATTATGATAACAATACTCCATTGACTTTTTTCATTATCACATCTGGAAAAATGTTTTCATGTGTTTTGTATGTCTTCCACTTGATTTTTTAAGCTAACGCGAAGTGATAGAGATTTCAGCTATTGTTAAAGTATCTTCTTTTACATATGACCAACATTTTTTCTGTCGTGTACGTTTAGCTGTCCAAAATGAACGTCAGCCAAGAAACAGCTCACAGTTTACCGCCCTTAGTTATGCAGGACCAAATGAACATCAAAGTTTCGAACTACGTCATACACCGAATGACAAGGCGCTTCACTCAACGCTTAACAGCTATCCAACGAAGAAAGAAAAATCCTTCGACGATTCAGTAAATTTATCAACGGAAAAGATGCAGAATATAGTTTCCTCTGAATACCAACCACCTGTTGATCACAGTATATCAGAAAACATGAGTACTTTTGATGAACCATCAGTTAATAAACTGGAATGGGACCTGACTCATCGAACTAGGTACAACAGTCATATGTTGAAACGTTCCCATTCATTCCGTTATAGAAGGCTGCTAAACAGAAGGATGACCAATAAAATAAGTGGAGTCAGTGAGGATAAATGTGCTAGTGTAGACAGTAATACGTCTTATTTGATAGACGGAAACTTGCCAACCTACTTTAACAACATTATCCAACCAAGCGATTCGTCATTTAGTCTTGGATCCTCGAGTACTTTACCAAGCATATCATCAGTGTCACTAAAAAACGACGTATCGAGTCTTCCACCATTTTATATTAGTCCGTTACGGACAGTCAAGTCGCCAACATCAATGCAAATAAGTACCATGATAGATCATTTGGGTTCCCAAAATTTAATGCCATCAGTATCGCATTCAGACAGAGAAACACACAAGTTTTATCTGCAGTTATTGAATATTTTAGGCCCATCCAAAAATAGTAACAGAATGACAACTTGTGAAGAGGGTTTTTGCAGTGGTGCTAACGATTTGACAGTAGGTATGGTAGGACCACCCGCAGGATATCAAGATTACCTTCAAACACACAGAAGTGCACAGAATTCAGGAAAACAAAATAACCATATAGAAAACAATGAAGCTGAGTTTCAATTTCACAATATTTTGAAACGTTTCTACAGTACCTATTTAGGTAACAGTAATCTTCATAATGACAATATATCTAAAGCCAAAAATGAAAGTCAAACGTTTTCCAACAGATATCCCTTACCACACTCGTGCAGCAGTTACATTACCTGTGGGAACCCTTCTCATATCTCAAATAATAATGGTAATACTATTACAAGTTCTACATTTTTTAAAGAACTATTTTCGAAAAGTTTAGCTGGGTTAGATGCGCGGAATAAAGGTACGTTTTTCTGATTTTTTTAATACTTCATTAATCACCTAAACTATAAACGCCTTTTAAGTTTTTTTCTGGATTTAAACACTACTTCACATTGATTATGAACAGTGGAGAGACAGTAAGACCAGGTATCAGCTACGCTTGAGTACTCTAGAAAGTAGAATATCGAAATAGGCAGTTCTGAACTGAAGTATACTCTACCAAGTCCAGCGTAAGTAACATTTATGTGAAGTAATGCCTAATACAAATTTGCGTATCCCACAGCCTAAGAAACTTATTTATATCTGGTTGCTGAACTGTTTACTTGAGGTCTCATGTGACCTAGAAGAAACATTTTGCACAAAACAAAATATAATTCACGACATCCTGATCTTTGATTTCAGTAGAAGCTAATGAATGGGTACAAACGTAATTTTTAATCCAATTAGCTTAAATGTAAACTTCTGCACCATAGAAATGTTAAAATGTATCATGAAAAAGACAAACATTCGTCGCCCTCATCAAGATGCTTTTATACGAAAAGAACTGGTGCATTATTTACTTTAAAAGTGCAATATATATTACATTGTTGCGCGATTTGTTACCTCCAAAGATTTATTTAGGATTGCGGGTAATAATGGAATTTCAGTTGGGTCTTATCGGAAATATTTTCCACCACAAACTGGCAATTGAATAAGCCACTAAAAACGAAGAAATATTGTGTTACTGTTCTGCAGTATGTATGTACATCAGTTGTTAGACCCCTGCTCACAGAGGAAAACGAACTCAAGACACACATTTTTGCAAAGAAAAAGTCATTAATTAGTCATTAATTTGGTTTATTTAACGCAATAATAACCACCGCAGTTTGTAGGCACCAAAGTGATTGATCTAAAACTAGATAAGGCCGTAAAGAAAGTCGGAGAATTCGCTTTTTTGCACAGTTATCTCCAGAAAACAGATGATGTATAATATGCTTCAGAATAAAAGTGCATTCACTTATGTTAGCGCAAGCATCTACATAAGTTAAAAAATATCCTGAAGTATAGACAAAAAGCGGATGGATTTGTGAGAAACAGTCAATTTAAAATAACATGTCCCAAGCTGATATTCACCACTAAGGTCAAACTCTGCGTTCGTATGTTATACACCTGTGATTTATACGAGCTTTAATATGCAAATGCACTAACTAATCTGACTTGGCTAAAATCAGAATAAAAGCTATTTCAGAAGTAATCTTAAAAATCTTCCGTTATTCAAAACTTGATATGCACAATAAAATCGAATGACCAAATAATATGTTGATATATTCAGTGACGGTAAGTGACATCTAGATGTGTAGAACAACTCGGTGATCTCTGAAAGTAACTAACTGGTTATGTTAATTAGCCTCTGCATACATTTTTGTACAAATTTAGATTGGTTCTCATTAAATAACTTTGAAAGCTTTGTGATGTAAAATATAAAGATAATTTATTGACAAGAAATTACAACGACAGAAAATTATGTGTATGTGGTACTTTATTACGGGACTTGAAACTACAGCTAAAAACATGAGACATCTGATTACCTTTTTGACTTCTGTTACATCATGCATGAGTGGTTGATGCAAAGACAATAGCTCGTAAATAATTTTATAACTAAATATGTGAGTTGCTGGATGATAAATGAAGAACCAACGAGATAGCATGATTGGCCAATGCTTTGCACAATCTGCAAGGCACATATTTATTTCAGAAGATATTGATAGGTGTCTTAAAAGTCCCAAAGTAACTGGGAAGTCTGTGATAGCAACAGATGTGACAGCAATTACCAGATTGGGCTGTTTCATATAGAATATGTTCTTCTGTGATGCTCCCAGTTCTACTAAGAAAAGACTAAGTCATTGTATAAGGCGTATTTTTATTTGTGTAATCCTGGAGTGGTATATTAAAACAAAAAACAAAATAAAAGATTTTTTGTACTGTTGCTCAGCGTTTTGATCTTGCTACGTTTGATTCATATCACTTATTTGAAACTAAGTTAAACGTTTTCAAAAATCTGTTGACGAGATCACAAAGGATACCAAATAAAGTGGAATCTCAGCAAGCAGACAGGCAACTTGTTCAGGAAGTTTTAAAACAAAACGACTATCAAGAAAAGCTACTGAAAAGGACAAAAAACATCTCATCGAAAGAAAATAAGGGAAAACTAAGCCATAAAGATTGGATAAATACTTTAGTATTTCCTTATTGAATATCCACATCGGAAGAAATAAGAAATATCCTTAGTAGTCACGCCATAAGAATATTCTTTAGGGTGACGCACTTATCATACACAAACCTGTGTAAATTAAAACACCTGATTCCCCAATTGGAACAACAGAACTGTGTTTATAAGGTAAACTATAGTGAATGCTATACCACATACATTGGAGAGATACCACGTAAAGTACTATAACGTCTAACCAAACACAAAGTTGCGACCACCAAAAAACCTCATGACCTGGAAAAATGTAAAAAAAGTTCTGCCATCGCGGCTCATTCACAATCGTACAATGCTACGCACCTACAAATAATGCAGAGCAAGAGAAGAAGGAGGAATTCTACAAACAACTGCAGTCAGCACTGGACAAGACCTCAGTTGGCGACATCAAAATTTCAATGGGCAACATGAATGCCAAACTGGGAGGCGACAACACAGGAAGAGAACCAATCATGCATGGGTCGAGAAGCACTCGGTGGAGTGAACGAGAATGGAGAATTGTTTGCAAAATTCTGTGCATTCAACGATTTGGTGATTGGAGTCAGACACTGTGTTCAAGCATAAGGATATTCACAAAGCGATATGGATTTCACCAGACACCACACCAGGACACACTAAAAATCAGATCGACTCCATCTCAATGTGAAGGAAGTGGAGACGCAGTCTACTGGACACAAGATCAGATCAAGAAGGGAGGCAGATGTAGGCCCAGACAACTCACTATCTTGTGCAAGGAACCTTCAAAATCAAGTTGAAAGCCTTCAAGGAAGTTGGTGATAGACCACAGTTCAGGTTCAACACCCAGAACAGAAACTCAAGCACGAAACTACAAAGGAAATCTTCACGTCAGCCAGCCATCAGGACAAAATGGGAGATATCAAACAGCATCCCTGAAGAAACCTGTGTGGATGAGCACTGGAACTCTTTGAAAGCCATGCGGAAAGAAACCTGCATAATCGTATTAGGAAGGAAGAAGAAAGAAGACAAGACAAGGAATGGATCTCGATGGACACATGGAAGCTGATAGAGGAGGGAGAGGAGTATGGTGAAGCAGAAGATAAACCAGTGCAAGGATGAACAACGAGAAGAGGAACTGAGTACAATGTATAAAACACCACACTGGACAAAGAAGTGAAGAAGAGTGCACACAAAGACAAAGGACACTTGTACGACACATTGGAAAGTGAAGCACAATAGGCTGCAAGTAGGAGCGACAGAGACCTGACAACATTGTATCAAATAACTATCTGGGAGGGAAGAGATTAACACAGTTGAAACCAACAAAAGATGACCAAAGAAATTTAATTACCAAAGAAGAGAAATAAAGGAAACCATGGGCTGACCACTTCAAAAAGCTCTTGAATCGACCACCACCACCACTTCGTCCAGAAATACCACCAGCATCCCAGCCACAGAACTACAAGTGAACACAAATCCTCCGACAAAAGTCGAAGTCCTGAATGCCACAAAGCTACTGAAACGTGGGAAAGCGGCAGGACCAGATGGATTCCGCCAGAAGCACTGAGAACAGACGCAGAGACAACAACGGACATGCACACACCACTATTGCAGAAGGTGTGGAAGGAAGGGAAGGTATATGCCTATTGATTGGAAGAAGGGTTACCTTGTCAAACTTTCGAAGAACGGTGACCTAAGTCTTTGCAAGAACTGGCACGGAATCACGCTCCCGTCCACCCCAAGCAAAATATTAAGCCGCATCATCCTGGAGAGACTAAACAATATTCTGAATTCAAAAACACGACCGGAACAGGCTGGCTGGCTGGCTTCAGGAAGAACGAATCATGTGCGGATCGAATCGCAACGTTACTCTACGCATCATCATAGAACACAGTATAGAATGGCAGTCAACTCAACTCTACCTCAACTTCATTGATTTTGAAAATGCCTTTGACAGCGTCGACCGAGAAGTAATTTGACAGGCAGTTGCTTCAACACTATGGAATAGCACAAACCTTAATCAGCCTCATTCAACAACTATATGAAGACGCCATATACCAAGTAATTCACAATGGGAAGCTCAGTGATGCTTTTGAAGTGAAGACAGGAGTGAAACAAGGTTGCCTACTATCACTCATGATATTCCTGATTGTAGTGAGGAGCTGTGAGAAGAGGGGGATACGCTGCACTGGGGAAAAGAACCCAGAAGATTTGGATTTCGCCGATGACTAGTGTCTGATGTCACACAATCTTGGAGATCTACAGGCGAAAACTAACAAGTTGACAGAAGAGGCAGGGCGGCGAAGACGGGACTTCAAGTGAATATAGAGAAGACAGTGGTGATGAGGATACCCAACAACAACAACAGCAATAACAAAAAGCTCCAATCACCATCAACGGGAGAAACTTAAAGGAAGTAGCCTATCTAGGCACCACTGTCTTAACTGCAGGCGGCACAGACGAGGACATCAAAGCCAATATCGAAAAAGCAAGACAGGCGTTCATTCGCCTGAAACCAGTGTGGAGATCGTCTGCACTCCACTCAGCACGTGAAACAAGATCTGGATTCTCAACACCAACGTCAAGTCAGTACTTATGTATGCTCAGAGACTTGGTGCTTTACGAAAGGCATTTCCAATAAACTACAAATATTCACCACCAACTGCCTACGCTGGCTTGTTACTGAAGCTCACATGGCCAGATTAACAGGAATAAGCAGCAAGAAACTCTGGCCGGGCAACGAACCAACCAAGAACCTATCGCTCAACAAATATGCACTGGAAGGACGTGGAGGTGGAGATGGGTTGGGCATACACTGAGAAGGTCGAGTGGGGACATCATGCGCCAGGCCCTTGAGTGGAACCCAGATGGGAAACGACGAGTTGGGCATCCCAGTTAAGGGTGACATGGAGGAGACCATGCAAGGAGGAAATGAGAGGTTGTGGGCTGTCGTGGAACCAGGTTCAAAAGACTGCAGGGAAGAGAGTGCAATGGCGACGTGCTACTTAAGCCCTATGTTCCATTAGGAACCCAAGGGACAAATAATAAATAATATAATGTACCGCGGCTCATGCGTTGCATTCAGGTCATAAAATATCATCCGAAAAGGCTAAAGTCTTGCAAGAAAAGGTTTTCTTCCTCAGAAAGAGCGGGCCGTTGCAGAAGCTTTTGCACATCTGTTCGTACCCTCCTTCATTCAATAGGAAAGATGGTGCAGACACCCCACAAACATGGCAAACATTAACGACTCATATAGACATTTTAAGATAATATATGAAGATAAGGCAGAACACAACTTCATTTCACCGTATTCCACATGATTTATTCCGAATTTGTTCATGTTCGAATAGTTTCCGGTGTTACTTCACTTAATCATTTTAATCGCTTCAAACAATATTGGTTTTGTATTTTTGGGATCAGTGGGAATTTTAATTTAGAAGTAGTATTCATCATGGACTGACATTAGTTGGGGAACCATTCAAAATCTGAGAGCACTAAACACCTGTTACGTCCTAGTATGTGACTCCTCAGCAGTACGCACTATGTTGTGAATTGACAGAAGTTTGAAATTGTGAACCACTGGAAACCGACCCAGTGGCTGAATGGTTAACGTGTTCGCCGTGAAAACCGAAGGTCCTGAGTTCGATCCCTAGCCGTGTCATGGGTGCGTACTACTGAGGAGTCCCATGCTGGGACGAAACAGCTGTCCAGTGCTCCAATGGTTCCCCAACTAATGTCAGTCCATGATGAATACTACTTCTAAATATTGGTTTTATTTGAACACCTTATCTAATCCTGTCACATAACACTTTGCTGATCTACTATTTTCATCAGTTTTACTCGCCTTTTGGAGTTATGTACATTCTACGAACCATTCTATATATTACTTATTCCATTTTGTTATCATTCGTACTTCAACTGTTATCAAAACTACCATTATCGTTATTATTAATTATTATGCAGGGTTTGCTGTTCGAATATTCATCTATCCAAAAAAGTAAATTATTCTTTCTCACTCCTGATGACTCACAACTCCACTGTACTTTTCGCAGTCGAACTAAATTTCTCTGACCTATTTTTATTTCATCTTACTTGCACAACTAAAAAAGCCTATCTGGTCGATTCGCTAATTCACTCACTTGCATTATATTGATCTTTGTTCCATATCAAGATGTAGTTTGATGATTGTAAAGGTCATCTTCTGTACCAGAACTTGAATATTAGCGTGAAAACCTAATATCCGACTCAAACTCTTGAAAAGGATCTTCACAGCAAGATGGAAACTTTGAGGAATAATACAAAATATTTGTTTCTTTTGTTATTTGTTTTAATATACTATGTTAGGATTACAAAAGTAAAAATGGATCTTATGCGATGAATCATATTAACTAGGTGTACAAGTTTTCCAAACCATCTAGTACATTGTTAGTAAGGAAACGTTCCAGACTAAGTCTTCTCTAGTTCGGATAAATACTCACTGCTACAATTTATTTTGTTTTCGAAATGTGGAACATACCTGCTTTGTCTAACACAGCAAATCTAATAATATTTTGGCTTCATTCGCCATTCTTCATAATAGGGTATACAAAATCTTAAATTGTAAGTGCAATCTATTAGAGATGTTTAGCGTAAAACGGATGCGGATTTTTAATTTTTTATGAAAACTCTACATTAACTGTAAAACCTTCATAGTTTTTTCTCAGTGACAGGTGATTAGAGCTTTCTTAACTCTTAGTATACGCAAGCTGTTGTCGAAATGCCTCAAATGAACGGTTACCTCATGAAATATTACAAGACCTACAAATTTCAGGAATTTGAAATTGACAATTATGTCAGTAAACGTAATTTGAAATTAAAGCCTGAAATATTTTCATATCTGTAAAGAGAATATCAAAAGATTTTATTAAAGCCATTTGTTAAACAAATTGTCATAGTCAACGACTAATCTGTCACTCTATGACCCTTCTGACCAGCATGGTTAGTTTCATTATTTCACAGCATCTAGATATTTATGCAATGTCCATAAGCCCATATTTCTTGCCATTCATCTTAATCCATTTTGACTCAGCAGTATACAATGCAGATTTATCTTTTGCAGCTTGCATTACTTTTCAATCTCTCAACTACATACATTCTGTTTTACACTACAAAACAACTTCGGGTATATTTTTTATACGATTCCTTTCCTCAATTGCTTTGCTTAACAAAAAACCACTATGGTATTCAAAATATTCCTGTTAAACAATATTCCTGAACATAACTCGAAATTGGATATTTATTCATTGATATTTTATCTCCAACTAAGACTATTTTTATTTATTCTTCAGGTGAAAGAGAAATAAAAGAATTATTTCTTAACAAAACAATTCAGCAATTAGAAGAAAACATGAAGATGTACAACCCAGCATCATCACTAACAGTGGAGTGTAGCAAAGCCGGTGATACCGTCGAAAAGAATTCATTTTTACTTCAGGAAAATGATAGCGAAATATCAGAAGTTCAATCTTCATTTGGTGAGATTCCTGTTAACTCTGTACCCAGCTTTGATAAATCACTTGAAGGCGAACCGAAAGAAAACACCGTTTGCCCAAATAAAATTAACTCCACACTTAATCTGGACATTACAAATCAGATTAATATATTCTTGAATTGGACATTTGAGGCAAGTGGTTGGATTCTAAGGAATCCAGGAAATCAAATCGTCATTAGCAAACTTTTTAACAAAGCATTTCGTCCACTGGTTGAAAAACTTATTAACTGGGTCTTTCGAATTCCGAATTTCACTAGTTTGCGCAAGCAAGAACAGGTAAATTTGGATTTATTTTTAAAAGCTAGACAGTTTGATGATAATGCCGTTGGTGACCGATAAGTCTAAGCCATAAGGATGAAAAATAACACGCTATTTCATAAACTTCAGATTTTACTCAACTGAGGTTTGAAATCATATATAACTTACAACCCACATTTCGATTAAAATAAAGCTGTTCGCGGCTATTTCACTTTCAGTCACTTGATGAGTGAAATTATATTTATTTCGTGGGAACATAATACTTTTTTCTTACTTAAAATATCTATTACACAACTAGGCCCTGGTCCCACAATCTCTCAAGATGTCTCCCATTCAAATTATTGTACTTGACAACGATTAAATTTGCAAAAATGGTAATAATCTTCGAGCACATCATTGTAACTCACGATGAGATCTGAATTACTGAAATGATGATCCTCAACTATTCATGTCATCTTCCCATCAAATTAAATTCGAAATCTGAAGAATTAATTTTTTTCACTTTGAAATCTAGGTTCAACTTCAACTCCTTTCTCACCTAAATCAAGTTGTCTTCCTATACCACACTGTCTTGTATAAATACAATGCATTCTAGTAGAAATAATCATAAATTTTTCTACTACACTTCAGTTCAATCACAAATGCGTTACAGTTATAACGGCAAGAACTAAGATCTATTCGAAGTGATGGGACCAGAATAAGATCGCGTTGGAGTCAGATTTAAACATCACTATCTGCTTCAGTTTGATTTGGTGATTTAAGCTTGTCACTGCCTAAATCCCAACATTCGGACCCCATCCTAAATGATCACTCACTTCTTTGTAATAAAAGTATGTGACAAGACTAATAGGTGTATTGCAAGGCTGACTACATACGAAAATGATATGGTAATTTTATGCATCCAACCATTTTAGTTTTAGTCATGTCCTTCTACAAGGTCATTCTCTACCGTCTTTTACGCTGTCGACCAATCGGAAACTCACCCGTATTGTTACATGTTATTTCACGAAGATTTTGATTTTGCTGATTTCATTTTGAAGCATCTGAATGATTTCAAATTTCTTCGAAAGGTCGAATCAATATCAAAACACACCATCTTACTAACTTCAATGAAATGAAACCGGAAAAAATAGTTTGACAATATCAGGTTGAAATGGCTACGGACTTTGATTAATTTCCGTCCCACTAATTATTCTCAGGCGATCAACCGTTGCATATTGTTCAGTTATCAAGATGATTACCTGTAGCACTAATGACCTGGAGCACTTTGTAATGCATCTCAAGATATGAAACCAGGGAACAACTTACTTAAGGCTGTGCAAACGTCTTGCTGAAAAGGGCTAACAATCACGAAAATCAAGTTAACAGATACCTGACAACTGCATTCAGCTACACCATACTAAAAAATATACAGGATAGAATTATCAAATACAGATAACCTTATCCAGTTCAGAAAGCAAAGTTTATTTATCATTCATGAAAGTTGAAAAGTATCGGTTTCAACTGAAAAAAGATAACGGAACTTCCGAGAATATATTAACCTTTTATTCTACAAAATAGTGCAGACCCCTAGAAGTTAGATCAGATGGTCAACTTAGGTAAATAGATTGAATGAATGTTTTGATGTTGGATATTATGTGCGGTCAAAGTTAAGGTCTCTTGTTTTGCTAAATACTGTGGGTCGATTATTTTTACAACTACGTTTTTATTGCTACGACAAACGATAATAAACGTAACAGTTTTGAGGCTTTTTTACTGATGCAGAAAATCCAACATTAAACCCACCTCCCATACTATTTAGTTTATAATATACAACTTTAGAAGACATTATAACAGCAATGAAAGCAGCTAGCCTAATAAAAACATGTCTACTAATCTAAATAAGTACTTTTTTCACCAACTAAAAAGCGTTCACAGCAAACTCGTGTTACCCGTGTTATTCAAATACACATTGACCATTTCAGTCGACTGTCAGATATAACATTTCAACTAATTTATACAAAAAGTATTCGCTGTCACAAATGAAATAAATGAAAACCTTTTTTCACTGTCTTCCTTAAAGCTGCAACCCAAATTTTATAGAAAAAAATTTGCGAAAAGACATAAAAAACAAGGTCCAAAGCAAACTCGTAGATAATTAGCCAATTTATAAAATGTCTACCTATTAGCCCAGAGTTAAAATCTTCATTAATCCTATTTGAAATTACTCGATGAAGTAATTGTAAGTGAAGCAATGATTAAAGCTTATTTTCTCATAGATGTGTTGTAAGCGAAGACAACTGAGTTCTAACCTCCATCAAATGGTTAATAAATGTGCTGTTTAGCGGGAATAGCTCATGCAACATACTAAACCTCCAGTTCCCCTGACATTGGTTAGTTTTTAACTCATTAGGTTATTTGTATGAAATATCACCTGTCAATTAGGGTTGAAATCTGATCACTTGTTCATTAAAATCAAGGGTTTACAATTTGCGAAAAGTTAGTCATTTAAAGATAGAAATGAGTATAATACTTATTACCAAAATAAAACTCTTTCACTAGCATTCTCATCAAAAAAAATAACTTTTGGTAACTTACGAGGATGGAAGAACAGAAAGATTAAACTATTCCAAATTGACTACTGCAATTTCCTCTGACAACTAAAGAGAACTAATGCGTAAACCTACTCAACTACTCACCTACTAAACTGTTACGTTGCAGTTAGGAAGTGTGACAGATCAAACTCCGATAAGTCTTAAATGATACACGCTGTGTGTGTACAAACAAAGTAGACAAATTCTAACTGATCGTTCACTTCATTTTGTATATAAACTAATGACTGTACCTGTTTTACTAACGAATGTAAGGATGCAATATTTTCTCTTCTATTCTTTGTGCCATTCAGAAAATTCTATTCTCTCAGACATGGATGAATCTACTACTGCTAATTTGGCTAGAAAGTCAACAACAGTCGCAAATCACATGGAGTCAAGCTATTTCCAAATGTCAGTTCACTGAAGGCTTTTGTAGCCCACCAATAGAATTATATGAACAATACCAAAGTATTCAGGTAAAAGTGATTTTATACCAAAAAATAATATTTTGCATCTGCAAAAGAAATACGTCAAACTCTCTTCCCCATACCAGTGAATTCCATGTCGTGAAACAATGATTAATTTTCCGTCAAAACTTTCTGTTCACAATTTACGTTGTGATGCAGTTATGAGTGAATAATACCTCTTTCTAAATCTGAAGATGTAGTACTTTTCTTTTACGCTAGGCAAAGCAAAGAAAGCAATCTAAACTCGTCTTTCACTGAATCTAACCACACCACTGTTTGGTGCATAAATGCCAAAAGTTAGTGATAGGCTGACTAGGATTTATCGTCCATCTCCTTTTCTTCTTTTGATTTTAAGCCTTCGCACATGCACTTACATAACTGTTTGTCAATACCATCTAGAATATTCAAGTAGAAAGAAGAAAAAGGTAAGTAAAGAGTAGAATTCATTTCCAAAGGTGAGGACTAATTAAAATATTGGCAATCCCCCATACATTTATTTAGAAATCAAGTATGAACTGTTAGTTTACGAACCAAATTACTCTACAGGAGTTGGCTTCATTTATTTGATTGTTTAAAGATACATAACGGTGATCAGCACTAGTACAGATCTATGGGATCGTTACAGAATGATGTGAGAAGGAAATTTCAAAACAATATTTATCAAATATTCGGAAGTTCCATTTTAGTACGTGCATGAAGTATTTCTCTGTCTTAAACGGAACAACCTGCCTAGTGTTCAATTAGTTGATAATTAATCTCAAATTTGGTGTAACTGTGACACGACTTATAATGAAGCGTAATGATTAAACAAGCTGTATAGTTATTCCTACATAGTGATCTGAAAAGCCTGGCAGCTACCTGCACAGTTTTAAGTTATTTTATAAAAATATATAATTTTTTTCATAATATATTTAATAAATATAATTTTACACCTTATATTATTCAATTAATTTAGACCAAAAGCGTGACTGATGTAAGATTTGAAGTCTCAAGTCGGTAAACTTGTAAATAAAACAAAGGCTTTGGTTGATTTTGAAGGAATTAATAGTTATACAGGTCTATACTAAGTAAATAAGACAATGGAGCTGCATCTTCACTTAGATTGGATTTCATTTGAACACATCCAAACTAAATTAGAATTCTTCGTTCGTAACAATTTACACTGAGTACAAAAATGCAATCAAAAGATTATTAGCTCTTACAGTAGGTATTCACCAACAAGGCATTTATGATGAACAAGGGATGTGCACCGTTTCATTTTTAGTTCAAATCTATGTGATGTCTTATTCTCATTTTTACACGGAAAAAGTGTTGAATTTATATGATAACTAGTTTCCCATTCTGACCACATTTAGAGCAATATCTTAAAGGTAGATCTTTTCAACCTACTGAATAACATCGATTTAAGTTATTAACGTGAATTCAGGTATATTGGTAGAATACAGTTATAAGCCGTGAAAAAACAGCCTCTTCCATATCAAATGATAAAGCTGTAATTATTTATTATTACTTGTAATTTCACGTTGCTATGCTGAATCAAACTGAAATACCTCTGTTTACCATCACCCACTGGAGTGCAGATACAAATAACTGACGAGTCCTAAATTAGACGAAACACGCGTCCTGGATTCCACTGCTAGCTACGACCGAGTAAGTGAGGAGCTTGTGAACTACTTCAATCTAAAAGCGAACTTTGGTGATTTTCTGGAAAAGTATAAAATCTAACTCTTTCTTCAGATCGTTGGCCCAATAAAATGTAGACCATCTCAAAAGCCTAAATAAAGCACAACGAAGACGATAAATTATGCTCCACCTATTTTATATCGGAGTTCAACTGGTAAACAAGCAGATACTTGGCTGCTATAAGTCGCTAATGTTGATCATTTTAAGATCCACTAAATAAGTCTTCCCAACACAAAATGTACGAATATAACAGTGAAAATAATAAAATACGAGACATCATAACTATAAAATAGAAATAATTTGTCAAGTGAATGAATCATTGTGTAGTCAGTAGGAGACACTGATAAGCTTTGTGTTGCTTTCAGTTGTGGAAAATATTTTATGTCCTTATTTCAGATTTTATTCAAGAACCATCACAAAATATACCACAAAAAAATTATATTTAACTTCAAATTCATTGTATCAAAAGTTACGACAACCGATATTTTGTGATCTTTTGAGTTATTTACTAGTCATCGTCACCTTTTACTGATAAAAGTTTGTAAATTATGAGCATTAAGCTTAAACAAATTGGTTTGTTATCTGTTCGCTTAGTCTCACAGTACAACTTAAACACAACTTTTGCTTTGCGCTACTGCTGTAACACACCAAAGTCTTCAGTCTTTACTGTCAGAGTTAATTAGCTTATATTCTCCTCATGGATTGTGCAACTGTAAACATTTAATCTGCTTTTGAAAACACTGAGAATTCTACTGATTTAGAACTCAGCTTCCACGGAGAAAAGGGTTTTAAATTCACTCTGCAAACTTGCTTCATCCAAAGCCAGGTTGAAGACCATGAGAGAAAATACAAATACTTTCCTGTTTAAAGTTTATTCATATCAGTTTTCCAGGTGTCCCTTATCACATTTTGTTCTGTTTTCATTTTCTGTTTAAATGACTCTTCCGTTCTCGTTATATGGGCAGCCCGATGTCACCGAGTTGAATTTATTGAAAATGATGCTTCTATTTAGTACTGACATAATAGAAGCACAAATGATTGAAAACATAGACTATATTGAAAAGCAACTTCGACTTCAGTTGACTCAGTATGAATGGATTACGCATCCAAATAACATAACAAGGTGAGCAACGTTTTCTTTATGTCATAACTACGACGTAATAATATCGGACATTTTAAGTATTTGCTACTTAAAACTGACTACTGCGTATGTTAATACAAACCTAGCATTCTTACACGCAGAATGCAGAGTCAATCCTTCACTGTGTGACAAGTGAAACTGGTTCGTATATTAGATTACTTTGAAATGTAAATTAGAGCAGAAATACATTTAAATCTGTTTTCGATCAATTTCACTTTTTGGTGCAGATGCTGATACCATGAACTTCCACTTAGTCTGAAAATAATACTTAAGATGACGTCTCTTGATCTACTTATCAGTTCCCAGTTCAACCTCTTCAAATACAGTTGGTCACAAGGAAGGACTATACTACAGTAATTACCTAGGAGTAACTTTGATACAATACACTAATTTCAAGAGAGTTTTCACGCAGCAAGTATTTGATTGCGAAATCCTTAATTGCACACTTGTGTCCAGAAAGACTTCAACGAAAGACTAAGATTTGAAAATTTCGATTCATTGAAAAAGCAAATTCCAACAGTGAATCTAAGCAAAAGTGACCAGAAATACTGCCATTTGCCTAAAACAGAATCTCAATGGCACCAAAGCCTACTGAGTTTTCCATTTATCTCGGTTTATTAATACAACACGCTTGATGCTGGGAAGTTTAATTAAGTGTAACCTCAATTAGTAGAATTTGTTATTATTTATCAAAAATCTGTATATACTACCATGTTTTTGCTAAGGGAATATTTGGCATGGTGACCAGTCATAAATTACATTAATTTCATGGTAGTAGCAGAGTGAACTCTTAGTTACATTAATGAAAAATTGAATTTCTGTTGTAACAAGAGGTAATTTCAAATTGACAACAGATAGGAAAACTGAACCATCTCAAAGTAGACATTTCCATCATAATACTCTTAATTCATTAAGGAAAATTCTCATTGGACTAGCAGAATAATGTTTTCCACCTCAGGGAGTTCATAGAAATAACGCTCACATAGAGCGTATCATTTTTAATAACCAACACTGCAGCCTGAAATAATAATTGCTTGTTTCGAAATTTCTAAATGTACTAACCTCATTTGTAAAGGGTAATATAGTATTGTTCCGAAAACAGCAGTTACTACAAAGTAAATTATAATCCTTTTTAGTCAAATTTCTTGTCAACCAGTGAAATCCAAGACCTAACTAAATTCGTAAAATGTAGATATGGTAACTAACTTCAACTATCCGGCTAAAAATTGGCAGAGTATAGCACATCAGGTAATGTGACAAGTGGTATGAGTAAGACACTACAATTATCCTTCACAAAGATGAATACAGAATAACAAAACTGGAAACCATCTACAAAATTTAGTAACAAACTTTAAACAATCTAAAAAGCTTCAAGATTTTCATCACCGTCATCATCCAGTTTGAAAGCACTTTTTATTACTATTTTACATCAGTTGAACAACTGCTGCATAATAAAAACTCTGTAGACTACAGTTGTGTCCTGTATTTCTTAACCCCAACATGATGATGAGTAAAGTGACCACTCTGGCCTTAAAACTACCCAGTCAGTTTTCAATATCTTGAATTTCTCTGACCCAATGTCCACTATCCTATGGCAGAAATAGGTACATTTTCAAAACTCCCACAAGCTTATTAGTTGCTGAGCCTACACTCGCTTTTGTTAGAGACTATACTCGATGTTTAGTATATATTCTCCACTGGCCAACATTAAATTACTAATATATGGTTTTTGTTTTAAATTTATTGTTGTCACCTGGATACCTACAATATCCCTTTCTTTTAGATGTAGTCAGCTTTTGCTACTGAATACATCAATTCAGAAACTGGATAAAAAGAAAATCAAGGACAGCTTTTTTCTACAGGAAACTCTTGATTGTTAGCTGACCGCGTTCCAATGAAAACTTACAAATAGTATTCTCAAGATAATAATGCAATATGCAACGAAAGCGAAAGCAATAATTGACTTGTTGCTGATTAGCCTAAATCAATTGTAGAACATCTGTGTATTTAATCATATCATGGATATATCTGAACAGAGTTTTCACTCATTGTTCTTGCTTCAGTTATGTGATAACCACATGGTATCATTTCGGACGTATGTCTGTCCAGAAGGTTAGATATGTTGTTATTATTATTGATTTGCATAATCGGAGACTGCATCTACGGTACAAAAATTTCAGTGTCACATGTATAAAGTGTAAATACCTAGTCATTGACATATGAATGGAAGTGAATTCCAATTGGATACTGAGTAACTTAAACACTAAAATATTCCATCCTTTGAAGTTATTAAAAGTACTGAACTATCATATCTGCAATCCCATCTTCCCTGATGTTAAAAACAAATTTCTAAGACTTTCTGTTTTACTATTCATATCAAAAATAAAGCCTGTTTGAATTAAGACTTATCATATTTCTTTTCCATACCGGGAATTAGATAGAATAAACCTGTAACTAGAAATTACTGATTCTCTAAAATCCATAGTTGAATCCTAACGTTTGTAATTAGATACTTTGGTACAGACCGAACCTCATCCTTGACGGCAAGGCTGAACACAATGCCTCAGGCTCTAGGGGTACCATAAGTTTGCTTCTCACGTGATCAGTTACCTTTAAAGTACTAGTATGAACAATCGTGCACTGCCTGTTCCTTCTTGATGGCTTTTAGCAACAAAATAATTAAAAACCCTGAAATTTCCGTCGTGAATGAGGATTTCGGTAGGCTTGGACTTTGTTGGAGCTGCTTTTTGTGCTTGAAGCCTTAATTATGAAAGTTTTATTGTCTTTTAGACAATACTAATTTCAGTGCGAACTGAACTGTTAAGATTTCTCATGAATGATTCAGTATGGTTTACTGACAATAAGCAATGTGATTGGTTATCTCCAGTTGCTGTCCGATCAAAGACTGGAAATGCCACTCATTGGATAATTTATACTCAACCTCTAACTATGCAGGTGCTTGCAATTTTTCTCATTAGCTGATAAGTTGAGTCTATACAACTGTTGAGTAACAACTCGTCTGAACCCAAAACTTCTACAAATTATCTTCTATTCTACGTTTTTTGTTTATCTTAGGTTTCTATATTTTCACAAAGAAATTCATGTCCACAGCTATCACCACGCATTCTTATCAGATATAAAACATCAATAACTTATTACTAACAGGTGCTAATTCAGGCAAAGATGAAAACGTGGGTCACTTTGTCCGATATAGTATTCATCACAGTTGTTGCAGACAGTTTTATAAATGATATCTGATTTGTCCTACTTTTCTGTGGTGTTTATTGTTTTGCACGATATAGCTTGGGAATAAAATGGAACTGAAGTTGTTAAAGCTGTACTCAAACGTAATTCTTAAGTCGTTTATTTTTGATATATTTGACTCAGCTTTTGGCTCTTCGTTGATAATTGAGGAAACGAAGACAATTTTCACATGTTACAGAAAAAGGCAGACTCTATTTAAGTACTCTTTAACCAGTTTTAACGCAACAAGTAACTTGCTAATCTAGAATATTTTCCTGTTTCACCCGGAGTGCGATCAAACAACTGCGTTGCGAACACAGAAAACCGAAGGAAAAACAACTGCATGTTCAGTCTCTACGATATACTGTTAGGATGAACTGTGAATAAAGTGATAATTGAGCCTGCTTAGCATTCACTTCTTGAAACTAACTAAACAGAAAACAGCATCATTTGCACAGTGATAAGTACTTTAATATGATGACAAATTCTATTCACAGTGTTGTCATTATTCCGTGTGTGCAAGTTGGCATATGATGAGAACTCTGTCAGATAACCAAATCATTAAATTACTTGCCATTGTGTAATATCACACGAAATACGTATTAACTCGCTAAAGGATACTAATCAAAATGACTAATATAATCTCCCTACATAGAAGATTTGGCACATCTTTCTAACATATAATTCTACCGAGATAGTATTACGAACAGTAAGTGTTCCTTTTAGGCTGTTTCGTTGTTAACATGAGTTTGTACACGGGTGAAGCATAACAAGTATGATCGCTGATAATTTTCCAAATTGTTTGTGAGGCCAGAAAGCGCTGCTACAGATGATGAACGCTTTGGCGTTTGAAGCGATGAGTACTGGGTTCGAGTCTCAGCGGGAAAAAACCACTCACTGGGTTAAGGGTACATTCAGCTGACAAGTCGCAAACAAGATGAAAAGTGGATCTTTGATTTCACTACTAGTCACCAAGCAGACATCATAATAAAGAATCCTTGCTTATTTAGTGTTCTTTGTGGGATGATTTTTTCATAGCAGAATTCCGTTTGTAATGTAAATCATCTTTGAGCTGTAAAAAGTGAGTATCAGAGGATTAACCGGTTAGTTATTTTTGGTCATTTTTTCTCATTTAGTTCTGTCTATTGTGATTTTTTATGTTAAACTGAATAACTAATCAGACTGGTATAAAATGCTTTCTGTCAGTTAAATTAAAGCGACCTTACGTTTCAATTTCGGTGAAGAGACTTGTTGTTGTAAGTGCTTATTGATCCAATATAAAACTCTTTCCTGAAGCAGTACTTAATGAAATAAGTTCTTTTCTATGTCTTTTCAAGCATGAAAACACTTTATCGTGAAAATGAGAGGAACCGTTATTATGATTAAGACAGCAAGACTTCTTGATATTATTTTAATGTAGGTAGCATGAATTTAAAATTAATAAATTTACGCATCTACTAATCTAGTTATGCATAATAAGTACATACCAAGGGAAACAAGTCTTGTTAAATAAAAAACTGAAATTTGAGTTGTAAATATAACTTTTACAGTAAACTTACATAGGCCGGAGAACGATGACGATCTGGAAAGCACTGAACAGCTATTTCATCCTCACCGAAGACTTATCGGTATAAAATGTAGTCATTGAAGTGTTATATCGAGTCTGAAGAATTCATTTGTAATATCAAGTGCTTTATCACTGATTCACTAATTTGCACCTAAGTTTTTCAACTGAATGGAAATCGTTAAGGATGGAAACGGTAGTCAAATAATGTTTCATTTCAATCCTATCACAAGTGCCTTCAGTCCAGGATGAAAACTACAGTTTAATTTTTGAAAAAGCTTACTTTCTGTTCAGCGTACTTTCATAACTTCAAATATTATCCGATATAGGTTCATCGACCTACAAGTATTGGAGATTATACGCAGTATAAGGTACGTTTCCATCATTTCGAAATGCATGTCAGAAATTATGTGGACAAATTGATCTGACTTTTTACAAATGTTGTGTTCAAAAGTGAAATTCTTTAGGACTTAACCGGACTCCTTTCAGGTTATTGGTGGTTTATTCCTGGTTGATAGATAATACAAACGATTTGCCAGGACCAAATAATTCTATCTATACAGAATGAACGTAGTGACGTTTTATGCCATTATGGTAATGGTGTCCCATATAGTGTTCTGTTACGTTCAATAGAACCAGTGTATAAAAACTAGCTTATGATGAAAATTTAAAACACATAAAAAAGAATTATAGAAGCTTATTATTAAAAATTATCCGACAGGAAGTCAACCAGTGGCAGGTACCGTTGAATCAACTCTAGGCAAAACTTACCAGTCAAGTATTGGCCTAACTTCTGGATCGTTTTACACTCAAGCAGTTCAAACAAACGTGACTAGATAGAACTCTGAAAGTTTAATGAGTCATGGAAAAAAGAGGAGATAATTCAGTAAACAAAATTTTCTTTTTCGATAATATTTTCTAAAGCTGTACAGTCTTATTTATATATATCACCTTCATTATGACCCTTGTCACATTCTCTACCCTCTTCACACCTAGCTACCAAGTGGACACTCAATATTCGCATTTCTCATCTACCAACAAATTTCACCTTGTCAAACTTCTTGCCTTCCACGTTATTTCTACTGTTCAAAAGACTATTGCTCAACTACTTTCCATTCTTGATTCCGGTGTTTTAGCACTAGGTTAATGATGCAATTATACACTAATGTTACATGTTTATGATGTATATAAATACGATTGTACAGCTTTAGAAAATGACGTCGTTGAAAAAAAATTTTTCTCGACTGAATTATCTCTTCTTTTCTCAGTGACTAAGTGGGCATGCTTCGTCGGCTGTAGTTTAATCAGGGACAAAAGCTTTTATTTCTACCACATTTAAACAGACCGATCCAAGTCTAGTTCATAACGCTAGATTTCGTGTTACATTTCCAGGCAGGTAAATAGAGATCTATGTTTCATTCCTTGTAACATTAATTTGCGAAAAGTTTTCACAGCTCTGAGGAAACCCATGTCATACTTATGTTACGATTTTTTACATTCTTAGTAACACAGCATACACCATTTACAGGTAAAGACGATGATGCATATTATATCAGATAGGTGCACATACCACTTCACAAAGAATACCATGAAGCATCAGAGCTGCATAGAGATAGCCACTTACATTATGCGCCGTAAGCAAGAAGGTATTTCTTTTTTTCCCTACTTACTGAGTGGTTAGACACAAATCTAACATTCATACTTGAAACGGTGTATATAATCACCAATTATTTTAGCCTGCAGCTTAAAATCATTTATCCTGTGGAGATAAGATAAGCACATGCTAACTAGAAACAGCTGTTGATCATCTTTTGTCTTAGTGACTAAAAATGCAAAATGGTTAGTGTATATTCCTTGCTTTCTGTATACATATGGAGAATTAAATGGTTCTTTTGACTGCAATGAAACCATATTATCTCAATGAAAAACTGATGCCTTTGTTGAATAAAAGTCTTATCCCTGAACACAAATGGAAACTTAAAAACAAAGACATATTTATGCATCATGCTGTATAACTGACCTAATTTTGCCTGTTATTTGTATAAAATCAAATTAACATACAATTTCATGCTTGATAAAGCGAATCGACAAGTGTCTGCTGATCACACCTCGATTTAATTCATTTTCTACTTTCTGAGAATATCTACCCTGACTTACAAATTTATAATACGGGGAAATGTGCATCTACACTTTCTGTATTTCATAATTTCATTATCTCCATACTGACATTCATTTCTTCTAAATCTGTTATGCTAATTTTCCCTCAGTGAAATAATAAGGCAAGAAACAGAGATGAGCACATATAGTCAAATAATCACTTCTGTCACTTATTTTTCTATTAATTTTTGTTAGTGTGTGACTATATTCCAAATAAGAATCAAGACAGAAGGTTATATTATAAATTCAAGATTATCTTTTATATATAAACCTAGACAAACAGTAAAATGAAATTATGCTGGTGGTCACACACTTCTGTTTGTTCTTTCAATAGTGACGTTTATCACTTTCAAGTGTTTTGAAGTCTGGATACAAATAGTTTCACAGTAATTCTCCTCCCCTTTTGTGTATAGACCTAATTTATTTACGTCTTAGTTGCAATGGATAAATCTTGAAGACATATTTCATACACTTTCTGAAAGCATTAGAGTAGTGATATTTACATGTCTTTGAGTTCATTGAGTAAACTGATATCTCATTCACTAAAGTATCAAAAATGGAAATGATTAGCAGTTATGGATAAAAGACTACCAGACACTATGTGATATTCAGTCAATGTTTTAAATAAAGAACTCATTGGAAATGTTAAAGGAATTCTCACGTTGACGTTTTAGTCAATCAAGCACAAGGTTAAAGCGCAGAAAGACACGAGGAAATAATACGCTCGAATGAACAATAAATGCGTGTGTCGAATAAATGAGGTTTTTTTCCACCTTTCTCTTTACTTTTCTCTTTTTATCTTATAAGCATTTGAATGAAGTGAAGTATCTCACATTACGTCTAAGAATATATCCAAAGCGTTTGTGGAAATCATTTTCTAAATATCCTACAAACTACTTCGTTTTGCCTTGGATTCTACATATGCCCTTAGGGTAACCTTGAATTTATTCATTCAAAAAACTGATATTAAGATCACATGCCAAAATTATAAGTTAGACAGTAACTATTTAGCATAAATGAAAGGCCAGCGGTTACTTAGCTGACTGAATTCAAAAACAAACCTATATAAATATTGTCTACTAAGAAAACAATGTGCATAATGAAATCGTACAGCATGATATTTTCAGGATTTGCACTGGCAGTAAAAAGGTAGCAGTTATTATTCAGTTCCTGACTAGTATGTACGCCTAAGTTGAAAATATCTCCAACAAATATTTAGTGTTCGATGACTTTCGAATTGCCAGGAGGAGGATCGTAGTCAATAAACATAGAATGATGCAATCTTCGTTGGAAATTCATTTACACATAAATCCGTATAAAATTTCAGCATTCAGAAATCTGTTATTTCTGAGTTTCTCCTCGTAGGCTTACGGACGAATATTAAATGTATATACAGTTACTGTTCACAGTTTTACGCCTATTTTAACACTTAGTTTTCAAGTTGGTCACTCTTCAAGACATAATATCAATTTTGCCGTATTTCGCGACGCTATCAGTGAGCTTTTTGAGTTAAAATACCACCTAAGAAATAAATAATTGAATAATAAGCCGCATGGTGCTGAAGTTCTGAACACTGCTTGAAATTTGTCACTTGCAATAAACTATAAAGAGCGAACAAATGTCGTGTTGAGCAATATTTTTCTTGACCAAGCATAGTGACTATATTACGCAACCCGACTGGTAGGTTTAACATATCACAAGGAACCAGTGACAGTAGTTTGTGCAAGACTACATTAGTTCAGACTGTCCAATACCTACAACATTAGGCAGCTTTAGTTTATATACTGCAATAAGCCAACGAACAATCCAGAAGTCAATTTTCCAGGCAGATAGATGGTTAGGAAAATATAGTTGTTGAGTTGCGATCCCATTCCAACTGTTATTTAGTAGTCTGTTAGACATTACTAACTAACCAGTGGTTATTAAATAAAAGAGATACTCGTGTTCCATCTGAACAGCGTGGAAGATAAACTCTCCTTGAAATACCAGTTGCTGTCAAGTAAACATCCAGTAAGTAGGAGGTTTAAGTACGGCAGTATAAAGGAGCTTCTCCTGTGGAGCCAGCTACGTCGGAGGCTGTTCTAGAAAGTTGAATTTCCGTGTTCGCGAACACCTCCCAGCGTGTTTAAGTACAAGTGTGGTAAAGACCATTACAAACTCCATGTTAGCACACTTGGTTAAAAAGAACTGTAAAATGGATATGAATGAGTCGTTTTCTATTCTGTACCGCGTTTCCATCAACTTACTTAAAGGCACTCTGTTCAGGATCTTTCAAACTCCAGAGGCAGTAGTTTTCAGGATCAAACAATCCGAGTTATGTGTTCAAAAGAACCAAGTATTACCCTAAACATTATCGTGGCCCGATTCGTGATGCACAAATCCCTTAACATCCTGTTCTAGATAATTCGGTTCCACGCTGTAAATACTCCTTCTTCCCTATAATCTGAAATAATTTTGACAAATTCTGCTGGCCTTTTTCCTCCTTCTTAGTTTATTTCATCCAGCTGTCATAAACACCTTCCTAGTACTTGATTAAACTATCATCTTATACATTCATAAACCGTATGATCATTTAGATAATGAATCGTTTTGAATAGAATCCTAGTAACAACTGATTCCATCCTAAATGCTCACATACGATTTTTCTCAATTGACTTCCCCAACTGTATAATATGAGTATCGAACCGATAATCGGAATGTCTATATTGTTGACCTATAATTCCTAAGTATGTAAATATAACTGTAGAACCTGAAGAAGACGTTATCAGAAAGAATATTTTTTTGCTCACTCAAATGGCTTTTGAATTGTTGTGAGAATTTTTAATGATAGGGTCAAAAGATTTAAGGAACCGTATTGTATTCCAAATAACTCTGTGGTATATCCATCGTCAACAGTGACCCACACTATGGTCCTACTTTACATTTCCTTCTGTAATTAACATGAAGCTATTCGGTACTCTATGAAATGTGAAAACTGCAACATCTTCAACGTCCTAACACTTTCTATGCAAACCGACAGCCTAGAAAAAATAACTGCAGATTAAAAAAATTACTCCTTTTGATAAATTTAAGTAGTGTGATGTGAAGAAGAAGGTCATCTGAAATGTGATTTTTTAGTGCTATACATCTTGAGCGATCCAATCACATATGAACTGTTTAAATAACTTCCATACAGGATCTGATAATCTGACCAAGCCAGTTATGTTAGAAGTAAGAAGGATAATAATAACATGGCAAAATCGGAAAATTCGAACCATCACCAACAGTATGAATAATGAAAACCACTGGCAGGCTTAATGCAGACACAAAGTGCTTTTGAAAGCAGACGACGGTTCAAGCTTATGCATGACGATGATAAATCCAGCATTCTTCCCTGACTATTCCTGTACAATATACTGAAATCTGTCCTCATATCAGTCCTTTGAATACCTTCTATTGCATGTTTCACAGTCGATGAAGAAGGCAGAACATTCTCAACGATGTGTCACGTTTGTTCCTCTTTATTTATTTGTGTTTAAGTAATGAGGTGTGATCCACTAGTTTATATGTTGTTTAGGCTTGCAGTGAAATATGAGCTTCCTCTTCTCCATAAAGATAACCGTAGCTGCATAGCATCTTTATCTAGTAACTAATCTAAGCTAATTTTTAAGAATTAGACCGTTTGATTCTCCTCTGCGAGGCAATGTGATATATATATTTTCACCGAGGACTGAATACTGATCAACAGGTTTTAATATTGTTCTCATCTTCCACCTGTTGATTAATTCAATGGATACATCCACCAGCAGTTCAGCTTACATTGCTTGTTTATAGTCTGTGCAAAACCAAGCGATCCCATCAAATAGATACCTAACTGTGCCACGCTTGTGTTGGACTGGAAATGAAGGTATTGTCTCGTCTAAGTCAACTCAAATCAGCATGAACCTTTTGACTGAACCTTATTGTACCTCTCACTTACAACTTCACTGACTTGACTGAAGTCTAAGCTTTTCTGTAACCATAAGCAACAACCAACCAAATGAACTGAAGCCACCAATTAAGTTGCTTAGCTATTGAACAATGAGACACAAAAGATATGAAAGTTTCACTTTCTAATTCATAATTCCATCCAAATATCGTTTGCTAGCATTTAATTTCAGTGGACCGATTGGAGGAAGTAAATTGTTTTCCTACACTGAAAATGCAACCTTTTGTTTTTGAAATACATTCATCACACTTTGAATCCCCAACTGGCAAAGACGCCCAGCTTATTTCAGGCACTGGAAACTTTATCAGTGTTACTTCCAGACTAGCAAATATTCACTTGAAATTTCTTTCAGTTGGGCCTCAAAATGTTAATTAGCTAGCACCGTTGCGGTGAAACTTTGTTTTTGAAGCATAATTCTTATAAAATGATTATTTGATTTGATTTTGCCAACTCGAACGCTAATGGTAAAGGATTCTTGACAGTGCTAGGATGAGAGAGTGTGACTAACAGGTAGCTCTTGAAACAAATTTACTGACGCCTGCTTTGATAAATCAATCCATTATAGCTGGCTCAATTTATTTAATGAAACCCCAAGGATAAACTGACAAACTGTTTTACAATATGTACAAAAGATTTATTTTGTCTTAAGATATGTTAACTTTACTCAACTCTGATCGGCTGTTTCAAGTTTATTTGATATTTAATTACCCTTTTTATCTTCATTACATTTCATTCAACATCCTTTGACAAAGGTAAGATTTTATTACACCATCCTGAATTCATGGTCTCTTCAGTGCCTGGTGGATGTCTTATTTAAAATATAACCAGAAGTTCATTCAAAAACAGTACTTCCTATTGAACCCGTTCAAAACAAAATATCTGATTGGTCAGTAACATTTCTAGATTATACTTCATTAAATACATAGAACGAACCACTTGAAATCGTGACACCCCAATCCTCTTGATGATAGATACGTCATCCTTCACACGGTGCACTTAATTATCTCTACACCACTAGGAAGATTCATATATCCCATGAATTTCGCCCTGTCTGGTTGCTGTATCACTTATGTCAATATCAGAATTTAAGCTACTGTAAATCTGCAGTCAGCAGTCAATCTGAAATCTCTTAAGATGTTCAATTTATTCTAACATAAATAAACCTTCATATTTCGTTTTTATCGCCTATTAATCATAGAACTGTTTGTGGTTTTATGATACCATTTATCTTCAAACTCTTGAATAAAAAAAATCAACAGGATAAAAATCAGTCAGCTTCACAAAGAAAACAAAAATCAATAAAAAGCAACAACCTGAACGAAGAACATAATTTTCGGTAAATTCTCTTCCTGTTCTACAATTTAAAATGTATTTGTACAGCATGAAATCAAGCCTTGTTTAGAGCAGATACATTTTCAAAATGAAGTGAGAATTAAGAAATCGATTTTTATTTTTGAATTTAACAATACGTAGATGATACACATACAGATGAATGATATGATAGTGAACAAAAAGATAACAAACAAGATGGCAGGAGTGGTCTTTAGTTTCCTGAAGGCCGAGGGAAAAGTAACGCTCAGGCAAGTTCTTTCCGAATACAGAACTATGGTTTGATCAATCTTATTGCTACAGCTTCGGTATGTTGAGCTGGCGCTAGAGAGCTATACATGGTGTTGTTTTTGGAATACGATGAATGACATTGCAAGCCTTATTAGCATCTATTTGGTGTCCTGTGTCTACTAGGTGCTCTTGGACTGTATGTTTCACCAGTTTCACTTCACACTTTTCAAACCAAGCTGGTAAAGGCTCTCGTATCTGGTGATGCGCTTGCTCAATCGTATGCCCTATGTAACTAGTTCCACTGGGACAGTTAAATTGATACATGCAAGACGGAGAGCTTAGATTTGGTAGGCGATCCTCCATTTCTGATTGATCTTTGGCCGACTACCGAATGATATACAAAGTCGACCTGCATAAAATGTCCTATTAATTGCTCTGGCTAAGCGTTGTGATATGATGTCGCATACAGCGTCTGTCTTCATTTGTAAGCTCAGAAACAAATGCTTCTTCCCCACTGTCATCAGTTCTCGTTTAGGACCAGTGTACTTGATGTTAGCCTTGATGTACTTATCCGGGCATCCATTTTTACCTAAAATATCACGGATACCCACTCCTTGGAACATAGTGATCTTACTGGAAATGCCAGGCATCCGATTACACTATGTTTGTACTTCGTCGGTATGAAGCTAGGGAAGTGTATATAATCCACCTAAGACTTCTGCTCTCTCTATATACTTCTCGGTATAGAGTCACCTTTTCTTGTCATAAGCACAAAAGTTCTAAACAGTATTTTACCAACCTGCTAATAGCACATCGGTTTGCTCCAACTGTCTAAATTTTGTTATGCACACACACCTTTTAAACTCCTTTATACTCTTTTTTTATATCACTAATTAATACCTGGATTTCAGTTCGTCTCCCCACAAATCTACACTTTTCGATATATTTGATATTTGACTTCCTTGTTTATGAATATAAAAGTGAAATACTTTCATGAATTTTTTAGAAGCTTTTAGACTTAAAACATTTTCCTGAAAGAAAGGCTTCATACACTCTGTTTATTTGTATAGGGAGTTTCTGCACTTTAAAAGAAATGATTTTCTATTTATGAAGTAAATAGAAGTCTACTCACTTTGATGAGCAACTCTAGCTGATGCACTTATAATCTTAATGATCTTTCGCAGAACTGGAGGAATATGAAGTAGTAACAACAGTTAAAGAATAACATTTTCAATGGCCTTTATGGAAGAGATATTTACGGTATATTACACTGATCATTTAAAAAACAAAAATAAACGCTTTATTCCAAACAATATTTTAATAAATACGCTCCCTATACAAAGTCTTTAAAAGAAATAATTACTGCATTTGTATAGTGTTAACAATAATGGTACTAAAGGTATGAATTTGAAAGAGGTAGCTAAGGTTACATTAGCGTCTGGTCTAAACTTGGGGATGAATACAAATTCGAATGTAATTATGAGAGTGATAGTTCAATCAGCCAGCGTGAAAATCCACAATTCGATATATGTATCCTAGGAATAACATTGTGCTGTATTTTTGAGCATTTAAGTGTTCACTGTCATCCCGCGTAACCTTTTATTGTTTCATTCTTAGCTTTAGAAACGATAATTCGAAAAAATTTTTAAATGTGCGACAACATGCAATTCGTGTCAAAGACATATTTACAAAATCAAAGCAAACAGAAAGGGAAGAACCTGATGAAATATTTTTGGTGAAAACTTTTTGATAGTCCAAAGTCTAAGCAGGTCGCTAGAAGAAACGTAGCGCAGATAAAACAACGACAAGAGACAAACAGAATAATACCGACTAGGAATAATGAAAAATCGGTTCACAAACAGACAAAAACCGAGATTGTACATAATTCACAGCAAATTCTAAAACGATCAATTTTTCCATAGGACTTAGTGAAGTGCATAATTTAGAATCACAGTTGGAAATTATATGATCTATGCATTCTAAACCAATGAAGGAATAACTTTACCAAGACTCACATTTTAATCAAGTGACTCTCAAACAATTATTCTTTTCCATAAAACTGTTGATCATCCCGCTATAAATTGTTTTTCAGTCCTCAAAGTTCATAATGTTCTGCAAAGGTATTTTATGCTTCCTTGCATATAAGCGCAGCCGAAAGGAAGATATTCCCTTATCTAACAGCTGAAAACTAATAGTCTGTATTTGGATTTCATAAGAAACACCAAATAACTTACAAAGATGATAAATGAGACTATCTGAGGTATCCAATGGTTTGACAGATCGGTATTACTGATACGGGATAATGACTGAAGCTGAAATGGAAATGTGTTGCGGCAGGATTCGAAATAGCGGCTTCCAGGCAGGCTACTTAAGTATTCCGGCGAAAACTCCATCAACAATCTATAAGTCCAATGCAGAAGAAATGTCACATTTTTCTAGCCCATTACATACAAACAAGGATTATGTTTTATAATGGTATTCACCATGATAAAAGTAATGCAGTATCAAGAAGTCAGGTGGGAATGATATTACCATAAAACATTCCTTTTTCCCCTGGTGTATGTACTATAACGACTATGAAGCTTAAGAAAGGCAAAGCTGAAATCTTGTATTGACCAATAAGTGTTTTACTTAGGACAGCAGGAACGGAAACGTTCCTTCAAAAAAAGAATAAAAGTGATGGGTTTAAATAACAATCATGTAACGACTGCAATCCATCAGTTTCATAAAGTTGTTCGAATTGCATTTTCCTGTCTTCCAATCACTGTAAACTAAAAATTTCTTAAATAAGTGATTCAGTAGGTAGCGATCTGTCTTCGGTCAAGAAAGTTTTCCACTGAAACAAAAACTTACGTAATTTTAAAATACTTTTTTTAAACCATTACCAAATAAAAGCCAGTCTTCTTTAAAATCTATAAATTGAACTTGGCTATAATCCATAGTAACTAAAACAATGTGTGAAGCAAAATCACTTCCCGGAAAACGAACTTAGCTCTTCAAAAACCATACGTCTTTACTGTTGTGAAAATCAAATTTACCGATCGAAAATCTATAATGTAACTATACGAAGACTACTTCATGCGATCCATATAACACTGATATAAAGGATAGACGCTTTTATTTCAACTATTAATTTTGTTTTTAACGAACCCGTAACCATTTAACACACCGATTGTAAATTGATAGAAAGGAAGACAGTAAAAATGCTTTTTGGCAAATAGAAAAAGGATACTGAACAATAATAAACAAATCCTTTTTGTATTTTGGATGACTAGATTTTCACAGAAACCTATATACGTCATGAATACCAGAAGCAGGACAGAAAGATGTACACGAATAAACTATTGGTGGTTAATGTCTTTTTATTTTTCTCTTTCCATAGTTTAAACAAAAATTTTCCATCTATAACGACTAAGAAAATGTTCAGAAGTGTTAGGTTTGAAAAGATTATAAACGAACAATCTGGATAAATATGTATGCCACCGTCAGCTTTTACTTCCAGTTGTTGGCTTTACTATGACATGCTGGCAGTTTGGTTTTCGTATGGTTACGCCAGTGTTGTTTAGGTGCAGCCGTAATAAAATGTAATCAAGATAACAGGAAATTCATCAAGACACCTTGTAAAGCATTGTAGTTGGCGCTTGTTATCATTACGTTGTTGCGTTGTTTGTCTAAAAATATAAAAAGAAGGAAAAGTGGTGCTGTTGATTATTTTGAAAAACAGTTCCAAATATCTGTTCTACTGCTTAGCTATATGAAGTGGAAAACAGAAACCTGCTACCACTGTGTGTCGAGTTAATGAGCCTCAAGCTTATTACGGATTCAAGTCTATGGAATTGGTAGTGGGGACCAGAATAACGGTTCCCATTGTTTACTAGTCATCTTTATAAAGCCTTTCCGACAAACGGAACTCAAAGAGTAGAAAAAGATTATACCATCAAAATGCGTCAAATACATTTCATGTCAAAATACATCTGACCAGTACCGAAAGTGATAAGTTGCACTAAAAAACCCTACTCGCCTTTACAACTGGTAAAATAATGTCAATCAGCAGAACATTTTGATAACAAAAGATATCTGAAATATAAGTCACCAGTTAGTGTGAGAAAGCAAATAAGCAAATAAACCAAAGTTTTATTCTCGCTTTAGTTTTTCAAGGAACAATATCCGTTTCATAAGTATTTTATCAATCTAAAATCAAGTCTGAAAACAAAAGGAGGAGGAAATGGATGCTCTAGTAGATTGTATTAAATAAACAAAGACGGAAAGTCTGAAAAGCAACTTTAGTTAACTTTATCATGCTATTTGTTTTGCAACCGACATATGTATATGCAAGAATGCTCTCAAATTGGAATTTGTTTAATTCTTGCCTACAAAAATCGAAACTGAATCACATAAATATATCATCTTGCTCTCTGGTGATAACAGTGCATCTTGATAATGATTACTAAAAATCTAAAAACCCTCTCCGCAAAGGCTCGTGTGAATACCTATACACATCTAACAAACAGATTGCAAGCAATAAAATATTCTAACCCAGTGTTTAAGTTTCACACTTTAAGAGTGGGTAAGGGAATTTGTTTTCTGTTTCGACCTTGTAGACACAATCAGTGCATTTAACTGCCTATATAAAAGTTCTTTCTACTAGTACAAGTTTTATTTTTCATCATGGATATTTCCCAAACATTGGAGATGCTATGAATTTGTCAAAATCTCTAAAGCCTGAACAACCAAAATATTTAATGCAGCAAAATCTAACTTATTCAAGCACACTTAACTCATAATGATCTAAAATTTTTCTATTTCAGACAAAATGATGGATAAAACGAATCTTCATTGATTGGTCATTGGAGGGTCACCAACTTCATGTTGTCTAGTTCTGTGTGTTGATCAAGTTCTATCGATTATTTTGCAACGTCGTTACCAGGCTAAGAGACACCACCATGATGCACTGATGTAGATGCTAGTTGAATGGAGACGATCGAAAGTAAGGCATATCTCCAACCTTCACTCTGAGCAAAAGCTCCAGGAAAAAGATAAATCTCATAATCTCTGTATGGTTATAAAAGACATGCACTTAAAAACATTGAATTATGTGTTGTGTATGATACACATCATCCCCATTTAGTTTCACTTTTATTTTAGACAGAATTGGTGAATAACACAAGACAGACCTAAATCGATTTTTTTTACCAGGAAACGAGCAGAAGTTTATTTCCTCATCTTTGCGTTTATCTTTTCTTTCGCCCCTGTGAAACACTTTTTCCTAATGATTGTTATTTGCTTTTTCATCTTTAATCACCCTATGTTTCTTTACAGGTCACGGGATGAGTACAGAAATATTAGACTTTCATTTGTACTTATACTAAGCAAAACACCATTTATAAACTCTTCCTTAATGATCCTATTCGAAATAACACGTTACCTTGTTTACACTACTCCTTGTATAACCTACATCATTTTGTTCATATAGCATTTACTAACCGACTTATCGAAAATTTCGTCCTTTCTTTTCTATGCCCTCTGAATACCTGATGCAGGCTATGATACCCTATGTCATCCTCTAACCTTTGAAAATTATCACGAGCGTCCATTTTCTACATACTTCAATATCAGTATGCACTTCTTTGTACTCTGCTATAAATTTTAGCAATTATATCCAACACTATTTCTGTACCAAAATTTAAATTGGTCTATACGTCTTTATACACTGCAAGTCTTTATCTCATTGGAGTTGTTATCACATGTTCATACGCAAAAACATCTCAGCATGTATGAACTCCGAGAGTTTTACTTCACTGATATTTCTGAATTTCCATTTCATATAGAACCGAATTAGTGGCAACATTACTTACGATCTATTCATTTTGGATACGGTCATGCTTTTCAGGCTTTCTATAAATCAGTCAGCTACAAGGGGTCCTAGAGATGACAGCGTTCCCACTTCATTTATCTGCCTGTATTTTTTGGCATCAAGTCTGAAATACACATTTAAATTACACTTAAAAAGAGACTCCAGTGAATAGTGATTTGGGATGGCAATGCTTATTTTCAACGTGCACTTCAGATTTATCGATGAAATCTACAGGCAGATAAATGGCATGACAGTGAAATAGCCTTAGGCGATTGCTTTATCGTTAACCTGGAAAACACAAACTTGTTCATAGTTTGATCACTATTAAATTTCTGATAATACTAATAGTGAACTCTAGGTTGCCTTTTTTATCACAGAATATATTGCTTCAAATTTCTTTTTTCTATATTGTTTTAATCGTACAGTTATGTCAACCAACCTTATTGTATACTCTCGCGCGTTTTTAAAATCGTTAAAGCCTACCACTGAACAAGTTGACAGGCGAATTAAGAAGAAGAACCTTGGTGGATGGCAACGGGCTCTCAAGCTTATGACCATAGATCAAATGACTATTCAAGAAATACTTAGCACAAACTGCAGGTTGTTCCCGAATAAAGTTGATTGTCTACAGTCACTCTTGTCCTCAAATGTTTATCGAAACATATGTAATAATGCTACAGAAAACATGGCTTCCTAACCTATATGATGATAATTTAGTCTGCTTAGATGGTTTCAAATTATTTCGACAAGATCGAAGCTTTTCCAAGAAGAAATGTGGTGGTGGTGTAGCATCGTTTATCAATGCAAACTGGTCCTCCTCCAACTATGTATGCATTCGGCTTCTCTAACGAAAAAATTGAGTGCATTACCATCAAATGTCCTCCCAAACATTTGAGCAAATACAAATACATATATATCATAAACATGTATGTCACACCTGACTGCAGTTTCTCAGACTTGTCAACTTTTGCTGATAAATTCACTGAATTTGGTGTTCCTGTTCTGAGAAACCCCCTATCTATAATCTGTGGAGATTTTAACTCATGTGACTGCAGTTTCGTAGTACCATTGGGTCACAAAAATATGATTAACTTTCCCACCCGTGTTGACAACACCCTTGACCTAGCATTTACAAATGAACCTGGCATATATGAATCCAATTAACAGACTCCCCTACTAAATTCTGACCACTATATTGTGCGTGTTTTGCCTAAAGTGTACGGCGAATTACACAAAAAAGCTTTCGGATACCTTTCCAAGAAAGCTCAAGACAGATGCTGTTCATAAGAAAATATATTGCGTTTGAGAAGCATGCTTACGGAAACAGACTAGGATATATTTGCTGATGAATGTTTAGATAACACTATCACTAGTATCACAACCTATCTCAGATTCTGTCTCAATATCTGCTGCCCTGCTGAAACAACTTGTATGAGATTCGACAAACTTTCCTCTCCTAATCTCAAGAGGCTCCGGAGAGAAAAGGAAAGGTTGAATAAGTCGAGAAGTCACCCTGGCGTTAAACGACTTAACTGCCTAATTAAGTCTGAAATACAACGTCTGAATACTATTTACAACCAGAAGTTCCTATCGTGTAAGAATCCTCCCAATATATGGAAATTATTTGAAGAGCTTACTGGTAAAAACCAGATGACAAAAGAAACTCGTTCGGATGTCTGCGCGTTAAACAAGTCATTTATACGTCGGCAAGCTAATGTCACCCTTCTTAATGTCCAAAGTCAAGTGGATAGCTCCTTTCCAGGTTTTAATACGCATGATGTATTTAAATGTCTAAAATCCTTGAATCCCTCCCAAAGCTTAGGTCCTGATGGTGTTTCTAGTACTGTATTTAGAAAATGTCCATGTATTTTATGTCATCCCCTTACAGATATCTTCAATACATCATTTTCTAAAAACATAATACCCACTGCTTGGATGGAGATAAAAATCGTACCTGTGCCTAAGTCATCTTCTGGATCAGTTATTACGTTTCAGCCCATCACTGTATCTCCCCCTTTCCTGAAGACAGTGGAGAAATTACTTCTCCTTGTGAATGAGTCCTCATTGATGGTTTTCAGAGGTTCAAAACAGTTTGCTTACTAACACAGGAGGAGTACTTTGGATGCTGTCACTGTCTTGCATCATAATATTGTTTCTAGTCTTGACAAGCTTGTTAAGTATGTTCGTTGTGCCTTTTTGGATTACTCAACAGCTTTGACTCTGTTCCGAGACCGTTCTTGTTAAATAAGCTTGCCATAGCTCACACTGAGCCATGGGTTACAAAGTGGCCGTGTTCTTATTTTCCTGAAAGATAACAATATACTGTCTATAAAGGAAAACTCTTGACTTCATTGCTTACTGAAGCTGGTGTGCCTCAAGGTGCTGTACTTTCTCCTTTTCTGTTTTCTTTCTTTTTGCACGATATACCTCATTCTGTTGAAACTAATTTTATTAAGTACACTAGTGACTTGACGGTATCTATTGCAGACAACTCTCACTTGGATTGCTCAAAATAAATGAGTTCTTGCCTGTAATTAGCTTATGGTCTCTCTCAAATGCTCTCAAGTTACACCCTTATAAATGTCAGACTGTTAATTTTAGCCTCAAGCGTAAACAAGACTTGTGTGAGCTGCTTAAGTCTCATGACGCCTGCTGAGTTGGTGGGGTTTTTGCAGAAATTAAACCGAGTGTTAATTATCTTGGGTGGGGTTTTACTTCTGACCTTTGTTGATCATCTCATATTTTGTTTACTTGTAAAAAAATCTTTCGTTTGACTTATTACACGAAGAAACTGGGGCTTCCTGGTATAACTCAACTGCTTATTTTACAATTTGTTAATTCCTGCATCCTACCTATTTTTCTACATTGTTCCCCACTGATCTTACCTGGTCTTCTAAAAAAGGACTATTTTATGTTGCGTAAGGCTTTGAAAGCCGTCAGCAGGGTTAGTGGTGTGCATCTGGCTCAACTGATTAACACTGCAGTTGATCGACATGTGAATTCCTGCAAGCAAGTAGGTACAGAAATTTTATTTGACAGTGAGCATCAACTTCATTCACAGCTATCTCTATGTATCTCTTCAGGGAGGACAAGAAGAAACTACATAAGACTGTATGCTTGTACAGCTAAGTAAAAGAATTTGATTGCACCTTACCTAGCATGCGTATTTTGTGAGGAAAAAGGTGTTAGAACAGAAACCACACATCAACTTTGTAACAGTTAAAAATCTCATTTCAGCAATTTAACTAACAATGTAAAATTTCATTGTTTTAATATTCTTTACATTACTTAAATTTTTATAATAACACAATTCAAAATGTTGCAAAGGAGTATGTATATGCATATATTTTATTGTTGCTGCAATATATCATGCTGAGAATTCCAAATTGTACCACAAATTGTTTGGAACAAAGTGAATTTTTATTTTTATTTTGCAGCTGACAGAAATATAGTCTTACTTACTGACATACGTCGATTATCTTGAGGTGTCACCAACTCATCCTAGTCTGAAAATTTAATGGTTTGATGGGTAGATTACTAATGCTTTAAATCAGTTACGTTATTCGTACGAATGTCTCTCTAGGAACTAATGCCATTTGAGCGATCTAACTTAAGTAGACCAAACTGCTTCTCACTAATCAAGCCTCCAACTCAGCTGAGGGATTTGCAATGAGCTGAGCTCTTGAGTCTTAATTCCTGTTATTTAATCTAGTATTCCTTCCTTCACGTGGAATAAGTTACTAGCACTTGTCATCGACCTAAGAGTTATGATCTCATCTCATTATCTCATGGAAATTACTTTAATCACCATTATTTTATACAGTTTTAGCCTTCTTCTAGGCTAGTAGCCTCACTTTTCTCACATTCAATCTTATAGTTGCCATAAGTCGTTTTCTAAAATTATGTATCGCACTGTGACTAACAATATTCACCAAAGTCTGTTGGCTCGAAAAGTACCTTCAAATAGTAGTGAATGCCATTTTCTGAATGCTATTCAAGTCACTTCTCTGTGCTATGGTGGCATTTTTCTCCAAGGATTTCCTTGTTATCTTATTATCAATCATCATTTTGCTGGTTCAGTTTAGAAGCTTTTGTTAACATTCTATGCTATGTTCCATACCGGATATTTCTAGTCGATACAATCTTTGTTTTTATTGTTATAAATAAACGAAATATCTACAAGCCAAACAAGATTTTATCATAACTTCACTCGATGTATTGTATGTAGTATTTCAAATGAATTGTATATTCTTCTGCAAAATAAACATCGATGGCTTTTGCAGCTTCGAATACATTTATTTGGGCTAAGACTTTTCCTCTGGCGACTTCGTGTTCCCGAATGAAGAGATTCATCGATATTAGATAAGTAACAGTTTCATAAAACACTGTCTCAACCAGATTTTTGGATTCAGAATCATGTCAAAAAGATTTCCTTTAACTGCTTATTATAAGGAAGATAACACGAATAAAACTATTGCAGAAGGCATTCTCATCGAAACGTTTCACAAAAACACAAGGTTATACTGACCGAAGCATGATCTGACCGTCTCCAGATAATCTCCTACTAAATGTAAAAAGTTAATAAATTAGTGTACATTTTTCCATTTTAGACAATAGGTGATTTTCATTTGAAGATTTGAAGTATTAGAAATTTCCACATCCCTTAATATGTACTTCAAAAATAAGTTCTTCTGATTATGAAACAAAATGCATTAAAAGTGATAGGTAGTGGCTAGCAGTGGAATCCAGGATGCGCACTTCGTCCTACCTGGGACTCGTCAGCCGGATGTGTTTGCCGACCCAGTGAGTGATGTTGTTCCCACCGGGACTCGGACTCAGGAGTGATAGCTTCAGAAATGAGAGCGTTGTCCACTACACAACCGAGCCACGATAGTCACGCGCGCGACGGTTATAGTTTTAGTGTTATTGCTCGTATTACACTGTCGTTGGTTGGACTGACTTGATTAATATCTATTGGCATATGGGCTCCTATGCGGATGCCTTCATACTGCCTGCATTCTTAACTATGTAGTAATGATGGATAGTGGCTAGGAGTGGAATCCAAGATGCGCATTAATCTTAAATCTCTATTCATTTATCGTTGATAAACCATATTTTGGTCAACGTTTTGAGCAGCTCAACAGTCATTTTTATTTCTTTGTCCATGTTGCATCACTTTAGGACATGCCAACTTTCTATCCATTTAGCAGTTAAATTATCAATCATTAAAAACTTACTCTGTAATGCAGGACGTGTCATAACTTAATGGTCTGGTTAATTAACTATGCATAGAATTTCAGATAAATCAATTTTCAGTTTCGGGTGGTAAGTATATGATTAAATTATCTTATAACTACTTTCATTTTTCGTAACAAAAAAAATAGATCTAGTCGCGAAACTGTATGTTTTTTAATAGCTAAATTACTTAGAAATGTATTTTTTGAACAAGAGAGGAATTCTCTTGTAGTCTAAGTCTGATAACAAAAGCTTCATGTGACCCAGACATTTTGGCCGTCATCATTCTTCATGTAAGTGTCAGTGTCCGTTTACTTAAAAGTTAACCTAAATTATTTTGAAACAGCTGGTAATTTTTAGTTATATCTACTCAGTTGCAAGCAGCTTGTTGCTCTATATCAAAGTACAACACTTGCGAAAATGAAAGTAGCCAAAGTAAAACGTGAAAACAGTCTATAGGATCTGTGAAAGTTCGTCTCAGTTATGTAGGTAAGAGTAAGCTGAGATCTTTGAGGTATTATAAAGCAATAGTTGAATGTTGTCTATGGCACGATTCAAAACCAATCACAAAACATGGATTTATTCACCTCATATCGCCTTTATATTTTCGAATGGCCTAGAAATCTCTCCAAACTTTGTCTTCACTCACATACTTACTTTTTATTTAAACATCCATTATTTTCTCAGCTCCTCCTGCTTCTGTGAGATAGAAAGTTGTGTCAACTTGAAGTGACGCTTTTCTTTGCCAGATTCTGGTTACTTTTTCTCTCTGTGTATGTGACAAGTTATGTCTTGGGTGACTTTATAAAGGCCACCCTGGTAACTACTCTGATAACCAGTTGGGCTTGTTTATTTTACATCACCTTTCTTGTCCAGATATAGAAACCCAATAAGCTGTATCAGTATTTTATGAGGTAGTCTTTTAATCCATCCAAAGTATATATGTAGTCATGGCATCCGAAAGTACATTTTAAACACAGTCTTTGTAGAGAAACAATGAGAGCTTCATGATAAAACCACTGAGCTCAAAAAACACAACACAACCAAGATTATCAGATTGGGCTATAAATATTCTCCACCATTTCAAAATGAATTTATTTTAAGCACACGGACATCTTATTGATGCATGACAGTAAGTGAAAAGCCAGTCGACCAAGGACTTCGGTTGTCTTGCACAACTATATATTATCCCAAAAACTATCTGACCTAAACTTTACAAATCTTATGAGTAATCCTGAGGGCAAATTCGTTGCATGATTTCTTAAATAATTAATTTTGTTTGACCAGTTTTGTTGACTACTTACAGGATGATGAAATCGTACTTCTGCGCAATATTGTTTGATCCTAAATATAACAACACAGTTATGAGAAACTGAAATACTCAGTTAGTAAAGGTGACACAAAAAACACTTCCACAGTGTGCATTGTATAAAACTGAGGTTTCGTTAGTTTAAAATGTATTCTCTTTTTTGAGATACTGCTAAAAGACTTCGAAAAATGATATTTCTAGATTTCGTTACCAGACCAAGATCAAAGTTTAGTCATTGTATACAAGGATGAAAACATGTAATTTTAAACAACATTATTTCAGATGCATCTTCGTTTTTCCCGCAAAGGTAAATCGGTTTGGAGGTTTGCGGGGACTGACTGATTTCAAGTTCTTATTCAATGTAAACTGACATTAATAAGAGAGCCATTGGAAACTTAGGAAACACTGCATCACTGAACTCTGACTCAGTGGCTCGGCGGCAATGTGCTCAATAAGAAACCTGGAGGTCTTAGGCTCGATCCCTGAGGAAGAAACAACTGTCCAGTGCTAGTAGGTATTCATTAGTTCTCCAAATGATATCGGTTCGTGGTGAATACCAACATGAAAGATAAATCGCTCAGTAAAATGCTGTTATAAAAACACTTTGCAGTCAATTAATAACTGTAGGTAATATAAGAAAAACATTCTGTCCTTTTTCTTTTTTTAAGCGAAACCAGTCACTTTCCACCTGAATATCGATTAGTCACCACAGATTGATCCCTCTGACAGAAAAAGCTAATCATCGCATGAAAACTTTGCAATTAGTAGTGCATAAATTTTAGCATAATGTCATCGGGAATAAATAAATAACTTGCATTTACTGATAGTATTTCTTTCATCACAAAAGTGGAAATGTCAAATTATTTCTAAAATGTTAATAGGCATTCTATGTGGAATACGGTTGCTTCTGAATCAATAAAGAATGATATTTCCAACTTGAACATTTCCGACTCCTCTTTAAAAAATGATGTATCGTTTACTTCTAAGCTAAATTACAAAGATATTTATATGATTTCAGACAGCATTTAAGGCTTCATGACAGGCCCAAGAAGTGATGGCACAGTTTATTTAGCTAATCACAGAATGGTATTTTTTAGCTGAAAGAATATTTTTTTTGTAATTACGCTACAAATCACATACCATTTTTACTTGTGTCTTATGAATACGCTGTGTTTCTGATCTAAGCAATCGGTGTAAATTCGACTTTTTCATTTTATGCACATTAGAAGTCACTAACAAGTAAGTACCAAAATGTCCCATCTCACTTTACTCTGTACAAACAGTAATCGATTTAATCTACTTCTCTGTATTCTTATTGGAAGTAAGTGTAGGAAAAGAAGAGAGTGAGTTGTGAATTCAGTAGGTCTTTCTAAAAAAATACTTGTCTCCCACCAGTTACATAACTGACGTTTACACTACCCTTCAAGAAAAGCCAATTTTATCACTTTCTCTGATTAAGTTGCAGTCATTCTAGAGAATAGATGTCATATGGTTTAAACATTTTAACAATTTCGAATACAGTTGAAAATGCTGATACTCAAAAACAGAAGCTTTTGAACTTCTGAAAAAACTGTTCCTTCCCGTGTTATGTGTTGTTAAACATATTTCCAGTTGCAAAATTTCCTCCTCACAGAGAAATGATTTTCTCACCGCTGAAAGTTTATGAGCTAAAGTGGCATGAACGTCTATGTAGGATATTCGCAAACCTAAAGCGTTATTATCTTTTGGACAGAAATGATTTTTCCAGTCACGTGTTGACCTTTAAAACTGTTTTGGCTTTTTGATCTATGCCGTTGAACTAACGCCCGACTATTGACTTGCATGAATAATTTACAGTGGCTGATCCTTACTTAGTAGCCCATATATTGGGTCATTGTCTATGTGTCAGTTGGAGAACTTTGCTTCAAGGAATACTCTTGAGCTTACACGTTGTAGCGTTTCCACTTAATCGCAATCGCAGTTACGGTTGAACTGATCTTCATGCACTGATACTTTTTGCTGATATACCGTTTGATAGCTAGCTAGTACTCATAAAGTCTTTGGTCTATTCGAGGACTGAAATGGCTAACACAGTAACGTTGACAATCTTTGCAACTAATCTTACAGATTACAATGATCTCTTTTTTGGATAACGGATCCTTTAGTCTACATGAGATAGTTTGCAGGGATTCGATGGGCTTATGTGGCAAACTGATCCCAAATAGATGAAGTAATCGGTTGACAGTTCATGAGACATCTTTGATGTGTGGTAAACTGATTCGTTTTTTGGGTTCATGTACTTGTTCAGTGGATAGATATTTCCTGATGAAGTTGGTTGGAAAGTCATTGGCTCTAAACACTGTAAATTTAGTTTACTTCTGACTTCTGCATATTTTGGGTGCTGCAATGAGTCTCGGTACCTTCGAATAGCGCTAGTACACAACTCTTCTTATGAAATACTGGTGTAATACTATTGAATTATAAAATTCAATCTGTATGCATCACTTTTCTGAACATCAGTTTGTAAGTTTTGATTCTTTGCCTCACTGACAATTTCTTCGTGTATAATTTCAGAAAAGCTCTTTATTCCTGCGCAGTTCTGTATAAATTTAAGAACTAAAATATATGATCCAAAACGTTGAACAAATTAGTATGAAACAATATATAAATATAAAAAATAGCTGTCAAAATGATGTCAGTCTGTGATGAAATAAGTAAAATCCCAATGAACCTAAAACTAAATGAATAATAGCTATTTTTTTAAACGCAACAAATGTATGGGAACTATAATTTGATGAATTCAAAATTTTCGGCTGAATTCCGTAACTGAATACTGTAAACACGTTATTATTCATGATACAATTTAATACGGGGTGAGATTCAGGTATCCAAGACGACAAATAAGGCTTAGTGACAAAAAGGGTTCTTACATATTGTCCAGCATGCATATGGAAATATTGGAAGGGATGTGAAAGTTGACTGAAAAATTATAAGTACACCGAAAATTCGGGGAGGAAAAGAACTGTTTTCACAAGTGTGAAAAACTTATGAACTAAATGCTGATGAAGTCGTCTTGTCTGATGGTAAAAATTGTAAGAACAAACCTCAAAATTTTGAGAACGGACGGTTATCATTCATCAACCTTCTATTTAAAGGAGATGATATGCATAATTTAATCAAGTGGAAGCTCCATACAACCATAAGAAGAACTTACTGTGATGCGAAATTAATGTTTCCTAGAGTCATAAAGTGGGTACTACAACAGTCATTGAAAGACAAACACTAATTATCCACACTTCTAACTGCATATATCAATTTAAATGTGTTACTGAAAGCAGATACAAAGGTTGTATGGAGGAGCGACTGACTAATCGTGTAACTGAGCACTTGACCAGATGGTTAGACCGTTCTGAATTAAAGATGGGAAGAAGCTCCATAGCCAAATACCATCTACACTTCTAGCATGATATCAAGTCCACTGAGTCGTTCACAGTGGTCAGTAGACAACGGAATGACGCAACACCTGTACCAGAGATATGGAAAGTTTTACTACCAGTAAACATGAAGAATATGAAGTGACAGGACTATAAAAATCAGATGTCGAAAGTACTGTGACTATGAGCAGTAGTAATTTATGCTGAAAACGTCACCCATTAAACAATACAATATCACTGTTTTTATTCATCAAATAAACAAATCTAATACGGAATCATATTCCACCACGGTGGCCACTTTTTAAACATATTATTAAGAATGAGAAAATGCTGGCGATCGCAGAATCCCGTTCAGTTAGGGTTCAAAAATTAACACTTTGGATACAGAAAGAAATACTGATGACCCTTGATTTGCCTTGATTACATTACTAACGTACCGTGAGTTGGCTAACCAATATTTTTTTTGTTAATAGTTAGTGTTAGTTAATTATATTTTTGTTCTTGTCTTCTTGCTATATTCCTTACTAACTGGCTCCATTTAATAAATAAACCTACTATCAGTATTCATTTCCCCCAATCATTTATCAAGTACTTTATTCACAATGATGTAATAAACCTTTCAGCCTCACAACCGCTTCACACGTCCACTTAACAGTGTTCGAAATATCCTTATGTTTCCAAGATTTATTTGTCGTCCTGGTTTTAAAACCCTTTATTACATCATGATATATTCAATCAAGTGTTTAAAGTATTCAGTTGAGGAGTTCTGTCGAAATTTATGAACTGATTAAATCCTGCTTCCGATACATAGGTTGCTTGTTTTGAATTGTTTATCAGAAAAGAAATCTTTCAAGTAAATTTTTTTGCATTCTGAAAACCAAAATTATCGTGTCATTCGTGAAGTGTAGATTACATACTCTAAATGGTCGACTTAAAGATGAATGTGAATTTCGGGGTTCTGAACACTCCTAACCAACGGCTTTGCTCATAGCTGATATAGTGAAAATTCAATCAATGTCTTATCATCATACTTGGTTTCAAACAATAAGTAAAACTGTAAGCAGGTATAAAGTACCTTTTTCAGACTATTTATTGATGCGTGAAATTCCCCAATGATTTATTTCACTGGACGGAACTGATCTACATCTGTTGGCTTTCTTCACTCAGCAGACTAGCATTTGGAGCGATGGGTACTGATATTCAGTCCTACCGGAAACACCACTCACTGAGATGCAACTGATTGGTCACAAGTAGGAAGAAAACAGTCCCGAATTCTAGGGCTAGCGTACACCGTACAAAGAAATTCACATCATTTCAAGCTGGTATTCACTGTAGATTGACATCCTTTGGATAACCATGCAAAACCTGCAAGCATTTGACAGCTATTTCTTCCCACTATAAGACTCCTGAGCAGCGTACAGACCAGTTTTTGTCACGCACCAAGCCCACGGTATTCAAACTCATGGTGAAATACCTAACTAGTGGGTAGAGGTCTGATGGCACATATTTACTTCCTTTTGTCAATTTGCTACACAGCGCGATCTTCGTCCAATGCCATCGTAGCAGGTATGTTTACAGCACTTGCCAGCAAACATTCAACAGGCCCTAGCATTCGTTGACGATAATACTGACATTGCAGCAATAGCCGGCTGCATGCTAGAAACGTCAGTGCACTGAACCTCTGCCTCCATTCCAAAGGTATATATTCCTCCCTACAGGCGCTAAAAGAAAGAGTAAACCACTTCGCTGGAAAAGTAGCATCGGTCAGAAAGAACCATAGGTTAAAAATTCATAGGATCGATCCAGACCACTGACACCCAGATTGCCGAAAAGCCGCGCAAGCGTTCTTTAGCGGCATATAAAATTGATGTTCATGCACACCGTTGGTTATTGCCATGCAATTTTAAGAACAGAGACTATACCTTTTCACAAAACGGACAAACCAGCAACCCGTGATTTCTGTCCTCAACTCCGAGAAACCCAATGATATGAAATAATTAATCCTTTTTATGAATTGAGATAGTGTAGTTGGAAGACCAAGTTTATCTGAACGATGTGTGATGTACTTGCGCAAAACATTTCGGACAATCCGATCCACACTTACCTGTCAAGTCAATCTACATTAAACCGAAGAGTGGGAGGACAATAATAGTTAAGATAACTGAAGATTAAAATCAGGAAAGATAAGAGCAAAATGGAAGAAGTATAGTTGGTTCCAATCTTAGTAAGATAATAAAGTTTACCAAGGTAGGTGTAGCATAAGAACAAATTGTTTTTATGCATATAAAGGTGGTTTCAATTTTTTTATAGCTATGGCTTGCACAAATCTACACATCCTTGACTGTTTCTATATAAAACCTTGAAAGCTGTTTGAACGTCGATTCTGTGACCTGTTTGTACAATATGTTTAACTATAGACGAAGGTCACCTCCCACTCCACTTGTTTTTGGAGCCATTTAGGTACATGGCTCGATTGCTCCTCCCTATGTATGTGTGACCACATATATTTATGCGACCGCATATACATGTAAATTGGTAAACACAATGTGATGTGACGTAATCATTGGTGTGGTGTTCAGGTTTGTGACGAAGCATGTATTTTGATTCTTCCAAAATAATAGGATTAGTTGCACAATACGTTTTCTTAATGGTTGATGACAACCTACGTCTCAAAATGATACTGTTAACTACCCTTTTCCTACGAACCAAGTATAGAGTTGGTTTTGGTGCTGACTGACTTCTACAACGGTCCATAAACTTCAGTGGATATCCGTTTTCCATAAGTATTTTGGTCAATAATTTGATATCATCATCCATCGTGTCTGATGTACAGATACGACAGATCCTGTTAAACAGGCATTTTACCACAACTAGTTTAGATTGGATCGGACAAAAACTGTTAAAATGGACAGGACAATACCTAAGTTTACATAGGCGAAAATTCTCTTCAGGAGAAATATCTAAAATCCACTATCACCTATGGCTAACGTTTTCAATCTAGCCTTTGGAACAGTGTTACAAGAGGTAAACGGTAAGTGACAACTATAGGCATTCTTTTCAAAACATTTAAATCCAGCTAAAATGCCGTTATAGCATACTACGTCAGGAGTTTTCAGCTCTACACCTAGCCACTAAGTATTTCAGACATGTTATAAGACACTGTATTTTTAGTCTCCGCGGATCACAAGGCCTTATATTAAACCTTGTCTGCTAAAAAAGACGACCAATCTCCACGTGCAATGCGGCACCTAGAATTCATATCTCAAGTCGGCTTTTGACATTCAACAAATTAAAGGTGCTGGTAACGAGGTTGCCGACGCCCTGTCATAAATTCACGCAAAAAGTATGTCATGTCATGAACTTCATTGATTTTCTCAGAACGTCAGTTAAACTGCCAGAGTTGTATGTCGTGAATCTACAAGTAAAACTTGTACTTAAATATATGAGACCTATTGTTTTGACAAACTGCATGACCTGTAACACTCTAGAATTAACCCCCTAATAAAAGTGATTGATGAGAGATTTATGCAGCCAAAAAATAATCTTGTTGCATAATAGTGAAAACGAGCTTTTTTTACTGATGAAAAAGCGAAAATTCGTCGTCATATCAACGCTCCACTTAGTCTTTTTGCTACTCCTACAACCAGGTTTGAGCACATATATGTAGATGCAATTCGACTACAGCTTACTCTCAAAGGCTTTAACTACCTACCCACATGTATAGATCAATTTACTAGCTTGTCTGTCACCGTTTCACTGGCAGACATTCCAGCCAAAATGGTTGTCTAGGCCCTAATGAATAACTAGAAATTCAAATATGACATCCGCTCAGTCATCACTACTGATATAGGTGCACAATAAGAAAGTTGCTTACTCCAACAGCTCACTGACTTATTTGCCAAAAAAGTATTATCACAATAACATGCTATCCTATTTCTAATAGTATGGTAGCACGCTTGCACAGAGAACGTGAGGTAGTACTTAGTGCTATTTTGGTCGACAGTAACAGGTCTAATAAACTTTTTTTGATGCTGCTTGGAAGTAGAGTCACGTTGAAAACAGATATTGGTTACTGCACCCTGAAGTTAGTTTATAGGAAAACACAATTACCAGAAAAATTCTTAACCACAGATGTTCAGGTCTTACTACATGCAGCTGCTAAAAAAGTACATGAGCGAGTTATAAATGTTACAAGCCCCCATAACAACAATTTCCGTCATACACCTTATATCAGCTTACTGATTACTGTTATACTTATGAAAGAACTCATAAAGTCCAATGACCACTACAATCAGATTGTGATGGTCTTTACAGACTCTTTAGTAGAATTCATAAAGCCGTCAGTATTGATAGATTCGACAAAGCGAACTCTGGGAGGATCAACTAAGCAACGACTGTGTTTATTGATGAATCTCCGAAACAAAACCCAATGTTGTTGCATCAACGCAACCAAGAGCAGGAAAGCCTGCTAGTTACTAGATAAGGTAGAAAAGTTCATTAATGGGAATGCTATGTACAAGTAAACATGATATAATTTCCTTCCATTGACATCACGGACTTTTCAAGTCTTTTCCGTTGTAATGATAACATGTTTGTTGTGCACAGTTACATGTTGTCAGTGAATACTCATATCAGTTAATTTTCGATCCTCCAAACTTTATTTTGATATAAAACCTAGGGATCCTCAGTTAACTCTCATTTGGCTCTTTTCCTCCTATTTTTTAGGGTCATTAACTATAGCATTTTCATAGTTCAGTAACTGAGTCCAGGTCATTAATTACCGCATCCTAGTATGATACTGAATATGAACTTATAGTCATTTCTGTCACTAGTACTCATTTTTTTCTCTTCAAATACTTAAATTTCTTACTTCATATTTCAATGTTCTGGTGGGGGATTTGTGTTGTCAGTAGCGTGTGCCTTCATTCAGACATTTTTGCAAGCATCCCATGTGCCAGTATTACAATGACATTGAAATTAATTTTGTTCATGTATTGGATACTGACTAAAAGAATTAAATACAACTTTTCAAATCATGTATTATTTGTCGTCCGCCTTTCCTATCCTTATCATGCTTTTTATTGGCGCTGGTGGGTGAAGCTAAAACATTACATTCATGTCGAGATGATATTTGCCTACACATATGTGTTCACAAAAAATGGGTTTGTCTAAAAATATAAAAAATCAGCCCTAGGATAACATCTTTTGTAGAGTGTTTTTGTTCTGTTTTTCAGCGTAAATCCCTTCTGTAGCTCAGGCATATTTTCAGACTAGACTGCTTCTTTAGACTTTAAACATCGTTTCTCTTGGATGAAGGTTATCTTGGTTGATATTCAGTACAATACCTCATCTCTTCGTATTCGTTTTAAACAACACATTCTTGCTTCATTAGTTTTACACTGTTTGTTATTTGTCCCCAGGTAGTTAGTGGAACTTAGGGCTTCAATAGCACGTCTCCATTTCACTCTGTTCTCTACAGTCCTTTCAACCTCGCTTTACCACTGCCCACAAGCTTTCATTTCTTCCTCACACGATCTCCTCCATATCACCCTCAGATGCCCAAATCGTCGTTTTCTATTTGGGTCCCACTCGAGGGTATGGCCTGGTACGTGATGTCCCCATTAGTACTTTCACTTAATTACGAGTTGAGACCAATTAGCTTTTAAATCCTTATCTTCCACCATTTCCGTTTCTGCCTTCTATATTACTTGTATTTTTGTGTGAATCTAAAATTGTACTTACGCATGACTGCTACTCCTCCATAAGATTATTTTTAAATAAATGAATTAGAAGCGAATTTGGACATCCAATTTGTTCTGAATATTTTTCCTTTTTATCCCTTTTGTCAAAGTAACAGTTTTATCGTCAATTGTGAGAGAATTCCATTTTTTTATTGATTTATTAGATTTATCACAGTGTAACAGTATTGTTTACTGGATTGCGTTTCGGACGTAATTTACTGTCCATAGTCATATCAAGATAACTAAACAACTTTGAGATATCCTTTAAATAGTCCTAATTTTTCTCGTCTCTTTGTGAGATGGGCAGTAAGATTTTCTAATAAATCAATAAAAATGGAATTACATCCTACCACAGTGCACAAGTTTTACTCTTATATTAATGTGAGAGAATTGAGTTACATGAATCGCATGTAATTCTTATCTTGTTTCTCAGTTTCTTCATTTACTGTTGACCTGAAAAATATGCGTTCGACCTGATGGCTGTACAACTTATGGCTTTTTAACCTTAACCGTTGTCTACTTTTACAGTTTCATAATTCCTGCATGTTATTCTTTGTTTCGTGTTACCTTTATACTCTTATCCACCACTAACAAAGTTTTTACTTGACTATGTCTGTCCTGTATGCCTGTCCTCTTGGTTAATGGGAGACCTCTAAACATTTTAATGCACATGTTTATTTAAAGGCATTTGATTCTTTCACACAGTCGGTCACAAGTATCTTATTAATCGTTGAGCGTCTGTTTCATCAATATCACCTTTTAAGTTATTCATATGCTTTCGCTTCGTTGATTTATCTGAAACTACTTTAATTTTCACCAAAAGTGTTTAGTAAGGCACACGTTCTTAAATAACATTCCACATAGTAGCATATCATATTTAATGAAGCTACTATTATTCAACGTATCCAATCAACATGTTATGATTCAAATGAAAATGGAAAGAAGACACCTTATTTGTTCTTTGAAGGATGAAAACGGTTAGCGTCAAATGAAAATCTGATAAAGTAGTTGCATTTTTCAGTAAATTAAACCCTTAGACTAGTGGTATATTGTTTAACAAATGTGAGACAATTATGGAAAAAATTACTTTGAAGGTTCACAAACGAAGCATCTCGTGATCTCTTAATTCGCTGCGAACATTTTTCATTTATAACATTTATTCTCTGTCTATAATTGGTGTAGTTCATGTCAACGCTAATCACAAAAAGCTGTTGTCAGTATAGTTCAAGTAACAGTATATTTCCTCACATGTCAATCATTCACTCTACTTATCATCCTGTATCTCACCATTGTGTCTGCAAAAATATAAGGTATTACATCAAACTGGAAAGGTTAACTGTGGAGCATCCATGCTATAAACACAAAATAATTTGCTTTTGTTTGTCTGTCAGATGCGCATGTGATGACTTATTCACTTTCTCCTTCCCAATATTCCTAATGGCTGTTAGTGAATATTGATTGGATAAGTCAGTCTGTAGTAGAATAAATGTTGTATAGCTGACATCACTCAATAAAACAAATTATTTTTCTTAAAAACATTTAGGATAAACTGGCATGCATATATAGATGCATTTTTATTTAAGTGGTAAGTTTTTTTAAAAAGAGGAACTTCAATATAAACTGAGATTAAAGGCAGTTGCTGGTACGAGTATATTTATCAGTGTTTCCATTAGATAATTCGCAAAGCTGTTTATTATTGCAGTAATTAAAACGGATTTATCTTGTTAATTTCTAAATTAAGTTTAGCAACTACTAAGTAACTTTAAGAACTTTAACAATGAAATATATTACAGAATGATATCCTGTGTTAGTAACGGAACTTTGAAAAGATGTTTGTGCTAAGGCTGTCAATAAGGATGTCAATGTCATCATCGAACTTCAAAACTCAAATGGTAGATATAGTTATTCGTAAGAAGTGTATAACAAGTTTGTATTGTCAGTACTCTTTACTCAGAAAGATGTGAATTTTTCGAACTTTTTGTGTGGAATACAATTTTTCTTCAAATTATATGGCCAATTATCTTGAAATAAAACCCCTAGTCCATTAGAAATCCAATCTGATTGAAGGATTCCTAGAAAATGTTAGCATCCAGTCTAACCAACCAAAATGAAGAAAAAGTAACATATTTGCAAATAAAAATGATGCACAAACTACAACATGTCATTTACTCACATTATGATTCGAATGATATTTGAAGAAACAAAGAATATTGTATACAATAACTTCATCGTCAGATCATAAAGTTATATGTCAATATTGCGTAATTTTTTGTTAACAATAGTGAGATATGCATGAATTTTGGTTCAGATTTGATCGGTTAGTTTCACAAATATTGAGTGCTGTGTGAATATTTAACTTTAGATATAAGAATTTTTGTATAAATTTCAGCATGTATGAAACAAGAAGCTTAAACTAAACCTACATGCAAAACGTTGGAATTGTTTAATTCATGCTCGCAGAGATTTATGCGAATATAACTTTTATCTAATAGTGAGATTTCCCATGACAGTTAGCCAATAATATTATAGAAATTGTAAATCCTTATCAAATTCAGTGATGAAAGTAATACGAATAAAACCTATCGTAAGTGATGGGGAAATGGAATTAGTTGTAATGTGAATCTAACACTGGATAAACAAAAGTAGTTTGATAAAAGCAATAGGAGGGTATGCATAAAAGTCGGATACGATAAAAAAGATAGATAACTTCAGAAATACTCGTCGAGTAAAATGTTACTTTTGCAAGGTAGAAAAATTAGGCTAAAACAATGTAATAAAATTATTCCAGATTAAATGGATAAGAAGACATCTACACTATAGAAGTCGAAAGTTATATTCCATGGAGTAGGCTGCCTAAGAATCTGCAAAAGCTGAAAAAGGCCAAGAAGGTTGCTACGACAACACCTGCTTTTCCTAAACACAACTTGGTTCATCCAGTCATAAGGACTGAATTCTTTTAGGCAAAAGAAACGTCCTGTGTGCACATGCAAAAGGATAAAAAGAGAATTTATCAACTCATATATCACCCCTGTTCGAAACAAAATACAGACTATCTAAAGTTATTTTATAACAATTCAGGCACCTACTTATGAGTAGCATAGTGCCATCAAGAACGTTTCCAGTCATCATACCACCACATGAGATATCAAGAGGCGAAAAAAAATCCGTAGAATAGATGATTTAAAATTTTCAACACATTTGCAAAGTTTCATTGTTCGGCGAAAATTTACACCGGGAACGGATGTGTACTGTGATAGATACGTATCGCAACATTATGCAAAATTTTCGAATACATATGTCTATATCTCTCTGAAAATAAAAAAAAGTCAAAACGGCACGAAAAAAGCCTCATTCAAATAAAGCTTAACAATATCATCATTTGTTGCTAAGGTCCCTGTAGAAACACAAGGTTTCAGTAGCACGACTCCATTCCACTATGTTCTCTGCAGTCTTTTCAACCTCGCTCCACCACTGCCCACAAATTTTCATTTCTTACCCGCTCTATCTCCTCCATGTCACTCTCGGACGACCAACTCGTCGTTTCCCCTTTGGGTCCCACTCGAGTGTCTGGCCTGGCACGTGATGTACTCGATCGGTCTTCTCAGTATATGTCCAATCCATCTTCACTTTCTTCTGCAAATCTGTTGGGCGATGGGTTCTTGATTGGTTCGTTGCCTAGTCAGAGTCAGTTCCTTGTTGCTTATGCTTATTATTCTGGACATCTGATCTCCATCTATAATGTGGCGTTTTCACATGACTGTTGAAGCAGTTGTCTGCCGAATTACTTTCCAGTTGACACTGTCGAAGGCCTTTTCAAAATCGATGAAGTTGAGGTGGAGAGTTGACTGTCATTCTATGCTCTGTTCAATAATGATGCGTAGCGTAGCGTTGCAATTTGATCCGCATATGATTTGTTTCTCCTGAAGTCAGCCAGCAAACTGTTCCTGGTCGAGAGCATTTTTCAGTCTCTCCAGGATGATGCGGCATAATATTTTGCTTGGGTGGACAGGGACAGGAGCATGATTCCGCTCCGGTTCTTGCAAACACTTAGGTCTCCCTTCTTTGGGAGTTTGACCAGGTAGCCCTTCTTCCAACCGACAGACAGTTACCTTTGCCTCCTTCCTTCCTTCCTTCCTTCCAAACCTTCTGCAGTAGTGGTGTGGTGTGGTGTGGTGTTAGCATGTGCGCTGCTGTTGTCTCTGCTTCTGTTTTCAGTGCTTCTGGATGGATTCCATTTGGTACTGCTGCTTTCCCGAATTTCACCAGCTTCATGGCGTTCAGGAATTTAATTCAGCTTTTGTCGGAAGACTTGTGCTCACTGGTAATTCTGTGGCTGGGCTGCCGGTGGTATTTCTGGATGAGTTAAAGTTGGTGATGGTGGTCGATTGGATAGTTTTTTGAAGTGGTCAGCCCTTCGTTTCCTTGGCTTCTCCTCTCTGGTAACCGGGTTTCCTTCACTATCTTTCATTGGTTTCATCCGCATTGCTCTCCCGAAGAGTGAGTGACCTGGTTATTTGATATAATGTTGTCAGGTCTCTCTCTGTCTCTCCTACATGCAGCCTGTTCTGCTTCACTTGTCAGTATGACGTAGAAGTGTTTTTGTCTTGGGGCTCACTCTTCTTCACTCCTTTGTCCAGTGTAGTGTTTTATAGGCTGTGTTCAGTTCCTCTTTTCGTTGTTCACCCCTGCACTACACTATACTACACTACACTAAACATCCTCATCTCCTCATTCACCATCCCCTCTCCCTGCTCTATCAGCTTCCATGTGTCCATCGAGATCCATTCCTTGTCGTGCCTCTTCTTTTTCCTTCCTAACACGGTTATGCAGGTTTACTTCAACGCCTCTTTCACAGAGTTCCAATGCTCTCTCATGTAGGTTTCCTCGGGGATGTTGCTCAATGTCTCTCATTTTGTCCTGATGACCCACTGACTGACTGACTCACTGACTGACTCACTGACTGACTGACTGACTCACTGACTGACCCACTGACTGAGTGACTCACTGACTGACTCACTGACTGACTGACGTGAAGACATCCTTCCCAGTTTCGTACTTCAGTTTACTTCCTCTTCTGGGTGGTGAACCTCAACTGTGATCTGTCTATCGCCAACTTCTGTGAAGGCTTCCAACTTGATTTTCAAGGGTAGGTTCCTTGCACCAGAGAGTGAGTAATGTGAATCCACATCTGTTCCCCTTCTTGATCTTGTGTCTAGTAGGTTACGTCTCCACATTCTTCACATTGAGGTGGAGTCGATTTGATTTTTAGTGTAGTGTGTCCTGGTGTGGTGTCTGGTGAAATCCATGTCGCTGGCTTGCGAATATCCTTGTGTTTGTACACACTGTCTGACTCCAATCACCAAATCGTTGAATGTGCAGAAGTCTCCAAACAGTTCTCGATTCTCGTACATTTCACCGAGTGCCTCTCGACCCATGCATGATTGGTTCTCTCCTGTGTTGTCCGCTCCCAGTTTGGCTGGCATTCATGTCACCCCATACAAAGACATCTGTGATCAAAACCTCGTAACTGATTCATGTCTTATACTTTTAATGGGTATGTCTCACAACCGTATGACATAACAGAACAGACTGCAACTCAGTATTATTGTTTTTCGAAAGACAGTCGGATGTCTCGCCGGTGCCACTGTTTGATGCAAGTTGTCGAATGTCAAACGGGACTTCTGAATATGACCTGAGATTTCGTCAGCAACCAACCCATCCGAGCTGACGCAACTCCCCAAGTAAATGAAGTGGTCGACACATTTTACCACTTCACTCCCTATCACTAAACTAGGAGTAGTAGAAGACCGGGCCTGGAGTATCAACTTACATTTGACAGGTTTATCCTCGCCAGATATTGAATCGTCAAACAAATATATCAAACTTATCATTTTGATAGGCCTTTTTATTAACTTGGTAGCCACTTATGAGAGCAGAAAAGATCGTAATCAGTTTGATTGCACAAAATGGCTGACTTTAAGTGTACGCTGTTAGATAGTAGGACACAAGTGCATTTAATTTAAAAGCAAAAACAAATTTTATAGAAAACTGAACGCTAACAAATAAGTTCTTTATGAAAAAAGTCTGCATCCAGCAAATAATAATGATCAATAAACTAACGTCAGCGAAATGGCAAATACACAGTCACATGGCTATGTTGCATAGCAATTCAATGAATTCATTATAACCACTGAAACAGACTGCAGAAATAAAAACAGCTTACATTTTTTTTGGTCAGTTTAACTGTTTTAAAGGCTGAAGACATTCAAGGAATGTAACCTTTAGTTAAAGCACATTTAATTAACTCCAGAGAAATAAACTGTCGTTCCAACTGTACATCACAAAATCCTTTCCGTGGTTATTTTTTTAAGCCCATTGAATAGTATCAAATGAACGACGAAGTATCTTTGCAGCAAGCAAAACTAGCTACTTAAGAACTCCAAAAATTGTTTTCAAGTCAGTTCTGACTGCAGAAAGTTTCAAAATCAGGTCTGATAGGATTATGGAAATTCTAAGAAAAATGAAACCTCATCATGTCATTATTGTTAATTAAAAATTCACTCACTACTGTCATGTAAATCTTCTGTCTCAAAATTGGGTGTTTACAGCCTCAGAAAGTTTCTGTTCACCAGCTTTCCTCAGGGGATGAGTCTCACCACTTTTGGTCATTGATCGGCTCACGTAAATCTCTTGACCCCACTTGATTTGGTGGCTGTTACTAGACGAATCCCAAATGCAGGCTCTGTATTCTACGGACCATTTCAGTCTGATCTACTGGTATCAAATTTTTCGGAGATCACTAGCGAGGAGATAACTCACTGTGGAAAATGTTTCCTAGTCACTTATTCATCTCAGTTTGCCTTCGAACAAGAAAACTTCTATCTATCTTGATCTTCCTACACATATTTAACCACTGGAAGATCGATAAATCTTTATTTCACCACAAAACATCAATGACTTTTAAAGCGAGTATTGATTTCCTAGAAAAAAAGACTAGACAGACCACAATTTCCTGCATTCACCTCAAGGAAAAAAACTAGAACTTTTGAAATGCACCTTTCATACTTGTCAGAGAATTTTCAAACAGTTTTTTCTTGCCCGTTTATCTATGTATGCTTATGCGGCAGTGCACATATATGTGTGCACCTTCCTTTGGTTCAAACCTATGTCACTAGATTTCCAAAACAACATACATCTGAAGCCTCATTTATATATATATATATATATATATATATATATATATATATATATATATATTGGATAGATAGACATGCAAGTATGTGAGAAAATAAGCATTTCACCTGGGCGTTTTAACTAGTGTCTCACCTTTTCATCAATATATCCAACAGATTGTACCAATCAGTATTATTTAACTCCCCATGTGTGTAAATTCCCTAAAATTCCCGTATCAAATGATAAACATTCAGTGCACATACGTAGATAGAAGACTGTGCCAATAATTATTGACCAGTTGCGTGGGTGCAAGGTTTAGCATGATGCTTTTAGTTGTACAAGTGATCAGATAAGCAAGGTCTCATCAATTTCTTTTTCTACAACTTTTATTGATACTTAGTAAGCAAATCAAGATGCTTATATACATAATATATGAATAAGAAGGCATAAATAAATTTCTCCTGGAACCAGGCAAATGACAGAGTAAATACAGTGCTTATTACCTACATAGGAAACATTCATGCTTTTCTGATTTAATAAACAAGCGATATACCCGCGTGAAAATTTCGCTTAATAATGCATTCAGTACACATGTTCTTTTACTGCAACTACTGTCATTACACTACTTTCGATTTGACAAAGGAGCATACATTTTAGAAGAAGTATTATACATTTTATTTTATTTCATACACTACAATGATAACGTCAGAGCTTGAAGGTGGTAGATTCGATTTTGATGATGGTGGGAGTTATGTAGGTGAATGGTGTGAAGGAAGAGCACATGGACTGGTATAGCTACTGGGCCTGAAAACCAAGGTGAATATTCGGGAGAATGGAATATGGGATTTGAATCAAGAGGTGTATATATATGGCCAAGTGGAAATATTTACAGTGGTACGTGGCTGAAAGGCAAACGTCATGGTGAAGGTGTACAAATTAAAGGACGTTGGGTATACAGAGGATCATTCACAACTGGATTCTGTGGTCGCTATGGTATCAAGGAGTCTTTGACCAGTTGTGCTAATATGAAGGAAGTTGGCATTTAAACCAGTTTGACGGTTTTGGAGTGAGACCAATTCTGATGGAAGTAAGTAAGACAATATTACTAATTTCATAATAAAGTAATCAGGATTGAACAACTTAAACACTTTTACTTCGACTGTATTCTTTCAAGTAGACTTGTTCTCATAATGATACTGTTCATCATATAATTTCATCATTTGCCCAAAATAATCGTCCATACCAACTAAAGAAATTATAAAAATAGTTTAAAGAGGTATCAAAGGCACCAGTACAGTCCTATTTCTAAGTAGGATTTAGATGACTTTAAAAAGTTTATCGTACCGAGAAGAATCTGTTCAACAGACTTTGATAAAAATAGTCCCAACCAAAGTCTTTCGTAAGGAACTATAACTACCCTAGTGAAATTATGATAGTTGGGCACGTAAATTTGGCATCTTTTCAGTTTCTTACGTGAATTACAGCGCTTGAGAATCAAATGTTGCACATTTTGAGTGGGTTGGTTCATTGGATTCCATAAAGATTTACTTAATACCATGAATTGCATTTTTCTCACTAATTATGATTAATTACCATACCGATCAAAGCAGTGACTTACTGAACTGATCTATAAAAAAAACAGACAAGCAGTTGACAGTGTTTGCTTTCTAATATCAAGTAAATAAAGAGTTTAGGTAACATATTTACCAAGAGATAGTATGAAGAAGTTCAAGTCAAATCATTTGGGTTCAAGTTAGGAAATGTATCAGAATGTATTTATCGTAAAGACAAATGCCTAGCCTTAAATAAACTAATAAAAAATGTCTAACTGAAGCGTCTTATGAATCAGAGCAATCGGCTCGTAATATAGAAGTATTTCTGATTTGTACTCCCTGACAGATAACAAATGTGCTGTTTTGTGTGAGATTAAGACATATTTGCTGAGTTACAGAGTATTTCTGTAATTAGATTTGTTTGTTTAATATGATAAACTGACAGTATTATTAAATGGATGACGTTTTTGGCAAGTATCACTATCAATGATCACACCAAGATGTGAATATTAAGGGTGATAAATTGTGTGCAAAACGTCATTGTGTAAATTATCTTGTGTCACAATTTTTGTGCTATCAAGTAAACAAATCTAATGAGGACTGATAATGATTGTGATTGAACTGGTTAGAAAAGGAAAGATTTCTTATAAAATCTGTCAAATAATCTACATAAGTATGATTTCTTGGTTAATAAAGTGATATATTTCTCTCGTTTGTAAGGCAATTAATTAAAGAAGAATAAACGGCCAACACATCGTAAAGTTAAAGCGTGATATGAGTAATTACCAATGACAAATCAATCCAATGGTTAATAATATGAGATCGTTCGATGTTTAAGTGGTTCGTCGCGCTGTAAATACTGCTGAAATTCTCAGCTACAGAACAAGCTATCCGAATGTAAACAGAAGCAAGATTCAAAGAATATTAAATAACATGACAATGATAAATTTGATTATATTAAGCTTGAAATCTGTGTACGAGTTAAACCTGTACTTAAATCAACCAGAAATTATGCCATCAAACTGGTCTCATAATGAAGTATTTAGCATAATGATACTGTTTAGGACGTATAGCTGTCAACAAATTCCACAAGTTTCATCCATACCAGCAATGTAAAAATCAAACCACGCTTGTTATCATTACAGTTATTTATGTTAAAAACCAATTATAAAGAACACTAAAATTAAAGTATGAGCCATTACTGAAACTTCTGATAGTTCTATGGGCATGAAATTAGGACGGTTGGCAACAAATGCGATAAAGAAGTCTGCTGCATAGCATAAAATACACTACAGAGCACTTCAGTGCATGTGAAGGACGAAATTCTCCAACATTCAAAATCGAATTGTGTCTACAAAGTAAAATACTCAGATTGCAATTCAGCATAAATAAGACATGCCTTTTAAGAAAGCAAAGTTTCAAAAAGTGAACACAATGGTATCCACTTGACCTCACAAAAACCAGTCAAACTCAAAACCGTGAAAGTACTTCAGTCGTAGCTCTACAAGCCATAACTTCAGATCACACGGTAGACTTGGACAATGTATCTAAACATATTCAAATCTTACTAGACACCAGAATATTAAGTACTAATACTGTTACTTTAACAACTTACCATAAAAATTTCATTCATTGTAAATGTAAACGAAATGAGTGAACGCCTACTCAAAGTTGTAATTTTGAATATTGTAATCTCAGCAGTCGGAAAACTTCACAGATTTTGGACGATCTGTGGAGCCCAAAAACAGCCTCAGTTTTGATGGTTTCATTTCATTCTCTCAACAAAAGACTGACTTCGATTAGATTCTATACCACAACATAGTTATACGTTTACCGACATTCTGAAGTAGCTAAACACAGTACAAGAATTCAATATTTTAACAAAAGCAGACGATATATAAATAAGAGAAAAGAAGCATTTCCAGGAAAATAGGCTTTAGCAATATACTGGCCAATGAGGTGACCGGAACACCGAATGAATAGGGTGATCAGATAACTTGTCAATGTGACAGTATACTGATTACATCTCAACAGAAACACACCAAAACAAAAGCTGACAATAATTAAGAGTAGTTGTGAATATCCTTTAATTATGCAACTGATGATAAAGCGAGACCATTAAAATGCTTCACTGATTTGTCACATCATTTTGTAACCTAATTAGGACAATGTGTATTGTCGTAGACATGTAGACGCTTCCAGCTTTCGTGGCATTTAAAGGTACTAGCATTGAATTCCCTTAATCAAATTGCAGATAACACTGTGATAGCACCTATGATGAATGCTGTTTGGTAAGACTCCTGGCTTGAAGCTTGCTGCAACTCAAGTATTCCCTGAGCTGAAACCATTTTTATGTTGTTTTTAGCTGATACTTTGAGTGCAAACACTTTCTAAACATCCATGCTTTTGCCATTTCAATTAATAAAGAAGTTGCTGGGAAGCAGACCTAACCGACCATAAATTCATTAAACGGCACAACTTTCGTGTGGTTTTCTAGTTATATATGAAACAACAAATATATATGCAGTTCAAGGGGATGGTTTTGGTGATATTGAGTTCTCTGAGGTGAAATGTTCGTTTGTTAAGCTTCCACTGGATGATAGTAACATTTAGTGCACTTTGGAGTGTTTCATATCGGAAACACTATTTACTCCACGCTTTTTTCAAGGGGATTTTCTTGCACAACCTAACCTCTCTTCTATTTACAAAAAGATTGAGCAACCTTAGGAAAAGCAGTCTTCATCACGTACTTGAATAATTTAGAAATCATGGAAGACTCGGAGCACTGGAAGCTGTTTCACCTCAGTAGCGACTCCTCAGATGTTCGCACTCATGATCTCACTAGGGATCAAGCCAAGGACTGTCATGCATCTCTGTAAGACGGTACTGTTCAGTCACTTGGTTGAAATCTAATGGTTTACATCTTCATAAGTCTATCAATTCTCGATGCAGCACAGGCATCCTTTAACGTCATCGGCGAGCATTTGTTCTCACACCCAATTTGTTTAACTCTCAGAATCAATTAATTCCCAAAAACCACTAGGTAAATACTAAAAATGTACTCATCATTTGATCTCCACGCTGATTATTTCAGGTTAATGAAGACTTGTCTTGCTATCTTTCCGATCCTAGCTTTGACGTCCTCATTTGTGACTGTGCCACCTGTAGTTGAAATGATGCTGCCTAGGTGGTAGGTGAAAAAGACTAATTCCTTTGGATTCCTCCCATTGATGCTGATTGATGCTTGTTGTTGATGCTGTTGTTGGTTGGGTATCTTCATCACCACTGTCTTTTCCACGTTCACTTGAAGGAAATCCTGTCTTCGCTGCCTCACCCATCCTGTCAACTTGTTGGGTTTTGACTTTAGATCTTTGAGTTTTAGCGATATTAGACACAAATCATCATCAGTGAAATCCAAATCTTCTCCTGGGGTCTTTTCATCGTTCCAGTCAGCGTACGCTCATCTTCTAGCTCCTCACAGCTGTCTGTTGCATGATCCAGCTCAGTACAGTCCACTGGACCACAATCACGAAGACCATAGGTGATAGTAGGCGGCAACCTTGTCTTACTCCTGTCTTCACTTCAAAGGCGTCATTGAGGTCTCCATTGTGAATCACTTGGCATGTAGCATCTTCATACAGCTGTTGAGTAAGGTTGATAAAGGTTTGTGACACTAAAACCGCAGCGTTGAAGCAGCTAGCTGTCTGCCAAATTACTTCTCAATCGACTCTGTCAAAGGCATTTTCAAAATCGATGAAGTTGAGGTGGAGAGTTGACTGTCATTCTATGCTCTGTTCAATAATGATGCGTAGCGTAGCATTGCAATTTGACTCGCATATGATTTGTTTCTCCTGAAGTCAGCCAGCAAACTGTTCCTGGTCGAGAGCATTTTTCAGTCTCTCCAGGATGATGCGGCATAATATTTTGCTTGAGTGGACAGGGACAGGAGCATGATTCCGCTCCAGTTCTTGCAAACACTTAGGTCTCCCTTCTTTGGGAGTTTGACTAGGTAGCCCTTCATCCAACTGGAAGGCAAGTACCTTTCCTTCCTTCCTTCCTTCCTTCCTTCCTTCCTTCCTTCCTTCCTTCCTTCCTTCCTTCCTTCCTTCCTTCCTTCCTTCCTTCCTTCCTTCCTTCCTTCCTTCCTTCCTTCCTTCATTCCTTCCTTCCTTCCAAACCTTCTGCAGTAGTGGTGTGGTGTGGTGTGGTGTTAGCATGTGCGCTGCTGTTGTCTCTGCTTCTGTTTTCAGTGCTTCTGGATGGATTCCATTTGGTACTGCTGCTTTCCCGAATTTCACCAGCTTCATGGCGTTCAGGAATTTAATTCAGCTTTGTCGGAAGACTTGTGCTCACTGGTAATTCTGTGGCTGGGCTGCCGGTGGTATTTCTGGATGAGTTAAAGTTGGTGATGGTGGTCGATTGGATAGTTTTTTGAAGTGGTCAGCCCTTCGTTTCCTTGGCTTCTCCTCTCTGGTAACCGGGTTTCCTTCACTATCTTTCATTGGTTTCATCCGCATTGCTCTCCCGAAGAGTGAGTGACCTGGTTATTTGATATAATGTTGTCAGGTCTCTCTCTGTCTCTCCTACATGCAGCCTGTTCTGCTTCACTTGTCAGTATGACGTAGAAGTGTTTTTGTCTTGGGGCTCACTCTTCTTCACTCCTTTGTCCAGTGTAGTGTTTTATAGGCTGTGTTCAGTTCCTCTTTTCGTTGTTCACCCCTGCACTACACTATACTACACTACACTAAACATCCTCATCTCCTCATTCACCATCCCCCTCTCCCTGCTCTATCAGCTTCCATGTGTCCATCGAGATCCATTCCTTGTCGTGCCTCTTCTTTTTCCTTCCTAACACGGTTATGCAGGTTTACTTCAACGCCTCTTTCACAGAGTTCCAATGCTCTCTCATGTAGGTTTCCTCGGGGATGTTGCTCAATGTCTCTCATTTTGTCCTGATGACCCACTGACTGACTGACTGACTGACTGACTGACTGACTGACTGACTGACTCACTGACTGACTGACTGACTGACTCACTGACTGACTGACTGACTGACTCACTGACTGACCCACTGACTGAGTGACTCACTGACTGACTCACTGACTGACTGACGTGAAGACATCCTTCCCAGTTTCGTACTTCAGTTTACTTCCTCTTCTGGGTGGTGAACCTCAACTGTGATCTGTCTATCGCCAACTTCTGTGAAGGCTTCCAACTTGATTTTCAAGGGTAGGTTCCTTGCACCAGAGAGTGAGTAATGTGAATCCACATCTGTTCCCCTTCTTGATCTTGTGTCTAGTAGGTTACGTCTCCACATTCTTCACATTGAGGTGGAGTCGATTTGATTTTTAGTGTAGTGTGTCCTGGTGTGGTGTCTGGTGAAATCCATGTCGCTGGCTTGCGAATATCCTTGTGTTTGTACACACTGTCTGACTCCAATCACCAAATCGTTGAATGTGCAGAAGTCTCCAAACAGTTCTCGATTCTCGTACATTTCACCGAGTGCCTCTCGACCCATGCATGATTGGTTCTCTTCTTGTGTTGTCCGCTCCCAGTTTGGCTGGCATTCATGTCACCCCACACATTAGAATTTTGATGTCACCATCGCCAACTGATGTGGGATGTTTGTGCGTTACTGATTGAAGTTGTCTATAGAATTCCTGCTCATTCTTCTCTCTGTCTGCATTATTTGTAGGTGCGTAGTGTAGCGTAGCATTCATTGTATGATTATGGCTTTCCTTCCTTTTGAGTTGAATCTTGTTGTCATGGTTTTGATCCTGCAGTAGGGGATTGGTTTCCACTGCATGAGAGCCTTTGATGCTGTTGGGGACATCATGATAGCCACTCGAAAACTCATTGTACTCGTGATTGTCGTCCGGGTGACAATATCGGAGTAGATTATTGACTCTCCAGTTGGCAGTTTGCAGAGTCCACTTCCACTCCATCTGCTTTTGTATATTCCTAGCACTTCTATTCTGTGTCATATTTTCTCATTCCTTTTGCAATGTGGGTAGCTTTGCCAGGCAGCCAGCTTCAATCATTGTGCGGACATTCCATGTTCTTATGCTTACTTTTGTTTTCATCGAGAGAAGAGAAGGCACATCGATCAATTGGCTTCCCTATGGCTTTCACCAACCAGAGTCATTTCGTCTCTCCGCATCCAGTGAGGAATGAGTTGGTTTTTATTTTTATATTTTCCCTGTGCTTTGAAGTTTCTTTGGCTATTGGATTGGTTTTCTGGGGTAGGGATGCTAGCCGTATGCCCACCTTCCCTCTTTATCGGGCCTACAACCGGCTAGTAAACTGGTGAACTAGTTAGCCACGCGAGTTCCGAGTGCCGACTGAATTCTTTAGATGATTTTGGAATGTTGGTATCAAGCTAAGAGACTTTCCAACGTGGTGAACTTTGATAAATTAAGTTTTTATACCCTATTAATAAATCCAAAATTAAGTTTTCAAAACACTAAGGATTTTTAGCTTTGGTAATTTTGTTCAAATATTGATGTTATCACGCATAGCCTTTTTTTCTCGAAATATCATCAAAACTACAAAACTTATTATCATCTGTAGACATTCATCTAGAAGAGACAACAGCTTGATTGGCATTGCCAATACAATTCAGTGTTTATAAAACTGAAATTTCTTGCTTCTGAATACACCATTAAAAAGTGTGTCCTTCAGTACTGACAACTATTACTAAGCCTTCCTCAACTTCTAGCCTTTTTAACCAAACAATATAAAATCCAACTATGCTTCTCAACAAATTCAATTTCTTCTACAGATGACTAAAATTCCTGCAGTTTTTCGCACCCTTTTGGAATTTCTTAAAGTCTAACCACCAGAATATATAAGAAAAATGTATGGAACATAAATCCTTCGTGAAAATTTAAAATAATAATCTCTTTAGTAGTGTATGCTCAGACAGACAGACAAACAGACAAAATCAACGTAGAACCTCGCACAAAATTGCAGCGGTTTACATTTACGTGAGATGAGGTAAAACTAAAGACAGAAATCAATTCATCATATTTCGTGACTTCTTTTACTTTCAAGTTATATATATATATATATATATATATATATATATATATATATATATATGTTCAAATGGGATGATTGAGGTTTCAGTCTCAGTGGGATCTTATCTCGATTAGTACTTCAAATAACCGTCGTTCACTGTTTTAAGTTCAACTTGGTTTCTAAAACATGTTTTAGTTTTGCGTTCTTCAGGTGAATTAAATCAGCACAGCTTCGGTAATACTTAGACATTGATATGGGTGTCTGCAGTGTCCTCCTAAGATTTTTCATTTTGCTAATCAACCTAAAATCTGCTGTTGTTGACAATCAGTCTTTTCAGTCAACTTCTTGTTGGGGCTCGATGACTTGTTTTCATTATAGGAGAAAACAAATTTTCAATTTGAGCAATCACGAGTTCAAATGCAAGTTAAAAGGCGGAAGATACCCTTTTGAATTATACTGAAACAAAAATGTTTTGCGCAATTTTATACTAGGAATCTTTTACAAACAGATTGTTTCGGTAACTCGTTGCTTGATTTTCCCAAAATTACAGAATAGAATGCGAAAAATTAGCAAAAGAATGCTTTTTAACGTATGTCACTGAAGATATTTGTACATATGAAATCATAAAATAAGAATATTATTTTACCATCCCACTGATGAACTTATTTGTCATCGATAAGAAAAAAAACATTTATATATTTCATACTGTCCATGGAAGCTCAGCAAATTCAGAGTTTACTCATTCATCATGAGTACGTGTCATAAAAAAGTTCAAAAAAATGTCCAGATTCATTCGAAAACGAAGTAATATCTCTGAATGCAGTTTTGAACTTCAGAGAGGACATCATTCTCTTCGAGGTTGCAGATACACCTTGCTGGTGAATACCAACAAACACGAAACCAAGGTCCAGTGATTCTTCCTGATTGTCTGTGACCACTAATATAAAAAGATCCTTTTATTCACTTACTTTATATTTAGTATCACTTATGCGGTATGCTTCAAAATGTTGTACAGAATAGTATTCTGGCGTCTTCCAGTGTTATGAAACGATTTCAACGAGTGTCTTAGGGTGAAGTGGTACAAACAAATTTCCAGACTTCAAATGCTGTTTTGTCGGTTAGACTAATCAAACACAAAATTCATAATGCCAGTAGGCAAGTAAAAAGACGAACGTAAGCATGACAGTCTGGGGCATTAACTTCTTTGTGTTATAATTCTGAAATTCATTAAATGGCTTATTAAAGCTTCTTTTACGGTTAGCTATCGTTCTTGGTTCGGCTTTGACAACAAGACTTCTGTCTTAACTCCTTAAACAACTTCGGAATACAGATAAGTTGACTGAATCTAGACCATGTGAGACAAAGTTGGTAACTGATTATTGACTAATCGATATGTTTAATCCAGTCTCACAAGAAGTAAGTCAAGGTCTGGCTGGATGATAAGCAGTAAAAAAACACTATGTGACCCAGGTTAACATTACTGAAAAGTCATTGGTAACCTTATGGTTACAGATACACCTTGATGATTAGTGTCAAAAAGTTTAGATACCAAATTTTTCATTTCCAGTTGATTATCTCGAATCATTCAGCATCAAAGTGCACAGAAGTTGTGAGTCTTCTTGCTCAAAAGGATACATTCCAAATTTAATCTTTAGATTTCCATTTACACTTATAGCTGAAAATGACGGTGATTTTTCTAGATTCACGACACAACGTTTGGTATTTAACCGCCCAAACTTTCTAACACCCAAAACATAGTTTCTAATTATTTCAAAACAGTCAGTTCTTCTAGTAACATATCCCACATTTGTTTGTCGATCGCATTAAAAGCACTATACGAGATAAATCAGCTGGTTCCCTGGAAATGTTTGCGTTTAAATGTATGGTCAATCAATCATATTTTTTGAGGGATTTATTTTGTGAGTCTAGTATAAATCATAACATTTGTCAAGGAATTAATTTCGGGATCATTTAAATTTCAAATCTAGTTATCATTTGAATGTTACTAGAGTTATAAGGTTTTACAATATAAACTGAATGATTACGCGAAGAGACACCCTTGGCTATACTCCTCAACGAAGTACTGGTCGGTTGAGAAAACATAGTAAAACTGATTACTCAGGTGATTCGTAGCTTGTGAATAGCTGCATCAATTTCTTACATTCAGATTCACTTTCCATTTTTCGACAAGTTTACAGAGTGTGACTTAAAGTTGGTGGCTCAAAACATGTGAGAGAAATCAAGTAAACAACTACCATACTGGAAACAGTTGTGCTAACAGTGTATGGCTAAGATTGACCTTTAAATCCAAAGGAAACATGTGAAAGGACTAAACAGGTCACTTAACTGTTCGAACACTAAAATGATGACCAAGGCAATCAAAGTAAGGTAAATATTAAGGAAGATAAATGTAGTAAAATGTGAATGTATGTCACATTTCAAAAGCCATAATCCGTTTCATTCAAATATGCTTGATACTTTCAGTCTATGAACCACCTACCCATATAAGCTTTAATATGTTTCATGTATGCGTAACAGGACTATGACTGGAGTCAAATTGGAATTTAGGCGGTACCAGGTAGGATTAGAACCATCCGTCTTTAGGTACTTCATATTAATGAAACCTTAGGAACTTCATTCCCGAAAATACGCATTATCACAAGGAATGAGTAATCACAACGTGGTATTCTTAGTTTCACACTTAAAAAACTACATCGTGTCACTACGTTTACAATTTTATATCACTTCCTAGGAAAACTTTCAGATTAACATGAAAGTTTATTCATATTGCCTTCTGTAATTAAACACAGTGTTCAAATTCATTATTTTGGTATTTGCATTTTCCAATGAATGTAAAACAAAACAAATTTGTTCTAACTGACGTTTCGCTGTTTACTGCAAATAGCTTTATCCAAGTTTTTGTACAACAGCGTTCACATATTCATTAATATTAGTTTCCTGTGCACAAATTGAGTTTGTTTTAATTTTTATTGGATGTTTGGTTAGTGGACTCACAAGTTATTAAAAAATTTTGATTCTATCCATCGGTAATGGAAAGTTGAATTCAACTTCTCATATTTATTTGAAATCCGTTTATTACCGTTGATAGCTTATAAATAAGACGTAAAGAGCATTGCACCGGGAGTCTTACTCGTTAATAATTCATGGTATGCAATACCTCCATTCAATCTCTAGTGAGCTGGTACATTACTGGGATTTCAGTTGATAAATTTTTAGTGTTGTATTCAAAAGTTATTGACTTCACACAACTATGTGTAAAGTGAATCATCAAAAATTGTTGCGCTTCTTAGATCTCTAGTTATATAATCCCATCGTATGTTAATCTCAGAAGATTCTGACTATTGTGTAACAATAGTTATAATTGTGGGATCAGTGTGTCTGCTTTGGCAACTTTTATGTAAAAGATACAAAACTGACAATCTAGGGATCATGTCCTTGACTAAAGAGGAAGAATAGTTTATGTTAGCACAAAATGTTTACATCTAACTTTATGTACGTTTTATTTAAAATCTTTGGAGTTCACATTTTTAACACTTCCAAAAAAGCGGAATTAGTTAACAAAGTTACACTTAACAACGCCCAGTCACTCGGTTCTAGTAATTTATCTATTCAACCACATACACATATACTTGAAAACACTTTAACCATCCAATGGATTATTAATACTGATGGTTCTGAGTTGGGTATGTTCAGTTGGTCGATTGATAATACTGGCCATAGTTTAACCAGAAATTAACTTTGGCCTAAATCTTGTAAAGCACTAAAAGACAGAAAATTTATACACTGATAAACTTCCTTAGGTCATTCATTTAGGAAATTTCACCTTGGGCCCGTACAGATTAAAAACCAGCTTTCAAAATTGTGGCTGTTCGACGCTGGATTAATTAGTTCCCATTATTTCTATAGTCAACGTTCAAGCTAGTGAAAAGTCAAAATCTATCCTGTTAAGATACCAAGACAAGTAAAGGAAAATTCATAACCAGATACATAATTTGTTTTGAGGGTATTTTCTTTTAAATTGAGCTTAAACGTTTCTATACATTAATTTGCTTACTTCAGTCTTTAAAAACAGATTATCCTTATTGATTTCAACTGGAAATATTATATGCATTCAGCGTGAATTACAGCATGCAAAATCACCTAATATCAAGAGGTGTGAGTGCAAACCTCACAAAAGGACCCACTGTAGTTGGTTCACAGGAAATGAGGCTGAGGACAGTTTTTTTTTTGTAATAAATATTATGAATCAGAAGATGATCTAGAACCAAAAAAGTATTACTTGGTACTCTTTGGCGCAAGATGACTCATAATCAAGTCATAAGCGTGGAAATATCGAAAGCCATATGTAAATTGGCCGTAAGTGGTGGCGCCACCATGTCAGTAACCTAGGTCAGCGTATAGTTTTAGGAAAAAGATGAACATGAGCTGATGAGGTTTTGAAAGCGGCCAAAATAAAGTATGGTATCACTTCATGAAGTCTCTGACTGTTGGTCTGAGTAGTGTAGGGAAATGTAGACTGTAGGTTTTTGGTCTTGTGTCAACAGAAACCTGTGGTGGGAGACTCTTTGTGCGATTGCTCAAAATCGATCTCAGTGGTGCTAATGCATCTACTCACTATCTTCATTCTAATAGTCATACCGGATTTATTTATTGTCCCACGCATTCTTCCTCTTCTTTCATGACTTTTTACCACTTCAGTAATTTTTTCCCTCATTTCTCTTCCGTTGATCTTGGTGCAAATAACTTCATATGATGCTGAGTTGCCACAACAGGGACTGTTACTCAGTTACGCCAGTTCTCACGCTGATCTAAATGGCTGACTAATGGACATAGAACCACTTGATTATGTGTCAATCCCTGTGCCTAAACCAAGGGCTGCGAAGCTTGACACTGTATTCTAACCCCCTGGTCCATGGATATTTTATCAACCACAAACCTAAGTTGAGTGTTGGTTAGTTAACTTACGGTAAGACTAAGAAAATTCCTTATGTACCATGTTCTTCAGCTTTTATTTATTGACATCGGAATAATTAAAAAGAATAGGTGATTATTGTTTTGAAAATGTCATTTAATAGAAGCTGAACGATGAATATAAAGATATTTTCGGATAGATTTTCTAAGTCCATATTCAGTCATTCATGTGGTTATGAAACTTTCACACACACAAAAGTTCAAATAACAAAAATAAAAACCATCATAGGTTTTTTCTGTGCCAGGAGTTCTGAGCGTAATGTGGGTTACAGACGCTACTAACTATTCATTGGATGATGCCGGCAACTGACTGAAATCTTATCAACAGGTAATTTATGAGGTATTTACCACAAGCTTTAACCGACAAATTACCTGAGTAACTTTTGGTCAACATATTTTGTAAAGTGTTCTCGATAGTAGATTCTTCAGTCAGTATGATATTTATGCAGCCATCACTGTTTACGAATACCCAACAAATCGGAATACATGTCAAACAGTCGGTGCAAAAAAATGAATTAATTTTTCTGTTTCAGACTTTCTCATCTGAAATAATGTCATATCAAAATACAGTTTAAGCATACTTTATTCAGTTTGACAGAAATTCATCCTTTGGGAAGAAGATAACAAAACTGCTGCATGACTGAAACTAGCAGAAGTGAATGATCAAGGTTACAAGACTTGTTATTAGGATTGTTTTCAAGTGGGATAATTCAATGAATATTTGAGAAGCGGGAAATAAAGTTGAGCGGAAAAAAGAGGTAGTGGATTTCTACGTTATGAAAATTATTATTACGTTGTTTTATTTAAGAAGTTACGTGAAAACAAAGCTAGATGACATACACTACCTTAAAACTCAAGATGGGTAGAAATGAAACAGTCGGGTCAAGAAGTTGGGGTGATCTAGGTGAATCAGTCCATTCAAATTTATGAATTGTATAAAAATTCATAAATCTATTCGACAGATGGAATTTTGTTACAAACTATAATGCTCATTTCATTTCTTCTGAGTTCTTGGTGCACATTAGAACGAAGAATGTCATTACAAAGTTAGGACTTCACGTCAAACCCGTGAAAGATCTCTATACCATTTAGATATATTAAATCAAAACTATTATAAAGCTGGTATGACTTCACAAGACTACTCTGACTTCAAGAAGACCAATTATTACACATCAGTGTTCAATATAAGCTAAAAAATAAATTTGTAAACATGGAGGTTTATATTAGTGTGTCTAAACGGTATTCTAAATAGGACTTTCCCATCATAGTAACTGTTACCACAAATCTTAGAGAGGACTATTTAAGAGATTTTAACTGTAAAAGCAGCAGTGTGAAGAAGCAGATGTTAGGTACATGAACTCAAGTCCAACTAGACAAATTTCTATCTACAAGAATACTGATATATCAATTAACTGACGGCATGTGTTAAAAAGGCATCTTTCAGCTAGGTATATATATTGACTGGACAATTCATATTCTACTTGATGGCTAGTAGTGGAATCTAGAACTAGCGTTTCGTCTTATTTGAGCCTCAGTCGTCAGCAGGACCTACCTACACACCAGTGAGTGATGTTATTCTCATAGACACAAACTCAGTATCCATTGCTTCGAACCACGAAGCGTTACCCACTAGAGCCACCTCTTGTGTACTGGTAATAAGTTATTGTTTGATACTGGTAATTACCCGTTGTTATGCAGAGCTGAATTGTTGGAACTTCAAAAATCAATCCTTGGTTAGTTTTGGAATCAGATTGTAGCCTTAAGACATGCCTTAAGACAAGCTTAAGACATAGATACACGCCTTCATAATCTAATACACAAAAGCAAATAATGAGTCATTTCACGGAAAAGCCCATGGAAGTAGACAGTGATTATTACGGTTGACACTTTCACTCAGCTACTTATGTTATGCACGTGAACACATAGAGCAAGTTATACTGAAGATTTATTTTCATTCACCTCCTATAGGTGAATCATTGGTCATCTTTATCGATCAACTGAAGTGGCACCGATTTGCCGAATGGATGGGACACGATAATTCGGAATACTATACATAAATCTGTGTAAAATGACCTTATTCTAGCCCACATACCTCTTTTGGGATGTTACTTTTCTTCCCCTCAGAAAAATCGTTATGTGTATATCATACATAATAACAAAAGGAATTCAGGTTCAGAGATTTTGACAAGTTCACTCTCTGTACACTGAATGATTTCTGTCTAACCTGTGAAATAGGACATTGTGTTCTGCACACATGCGCAACAGAACATATATATTGGTTAACTAGGACATTGCATTAAAGTACATAAAATTCGAAGGGGAATAAGTGCAGGGGAAGACACAAATTGGAAACTATTTCACCTTAAAAAATATGTTGGGAAATAGTAGGAATCTTAAAAAAACAAATTTTGGTGTTTATGTGATTATCTGATTTTATTGGGTTTTATCTAAGGAAAAATTTAAACACCGATGAGTGAACAAAAATTTCCTTGGGTTTTATTGTTCAAAATGATGTAATATCGGACAACAGTTAGACTAAAATATGCCCTACACTATCGATAGACTTTAATTAGTAACATCTAAAGTATGCCTATTCTGGTAAGCACAGTTCGTCAGATCAATAGTGACGTTAAGCACATAAATATGAAATGCAGGGGGATCGCCAAATAGAACTACCCATATATCCTGGACACAATTAGCCATCCACAAGTAATCCATTGTCATCATAACAAAAATCACTAGGAAACTCAGTGATTTGTATGGATGGATATTTCAACTTAGATCGAACAGTTCAGTCCGGTATTATTTAAAATAGGAACTTCTGAATTTTAGATAAACATGCTTGCCATGGAATGGTGATTTGGCGGCTTTGTTATTAGCTGTTGTGAGTGAACGACAGTATGAAAATTCTGTGTAGCTCTATCAAAAATCAATCCATACAACTTCGATACCACTAAGACCTTAAAAAATATAATAAATCCCATGAAATTTGTTTGAGAAACAAAAGCATCCATTTACATGCACCTAAGCTACTTTCTTCTTGAAATTATTTCACAGCTCTCGGAGTCCTTTTAATACGCCCCACACTACGTCACATATATATATATATATATATATATATATATATATATATATATCGGGAAATATTACTACTTGCATCCATGATGTGTGGCTTACGAAAATCCCATAAGAATACTCCACTCTTCATTAACTTCTGAACACTTTTTACGTAACCGTACAAGTTGATGTACTATGAGCAACCCATTTCTCGTCAGTAGACAATGGTGAATTCCTTTTTTATAGTTCTTATGCTCTCAAAACTTCCCTTCTCAATAAGTAGTCCCAGACTTCAAGTATGTGTATGGTGTATTAGTGGATACAAAAGAGACTATCCATTGACTTATGTAACACAAACATATTTCCATTTTTACAAGAGGTATTCGTTGATTCTCATGGTAATAAGAATTTATTTTTAAAAATTGTTAGTAGAAGTTAAAATATTCGGCCGAAGAAGCTGTGTCATACACAGTAAAACAAGTAGAAATAAAATTGTTCTGATTTTTTAGACACCCTGAGGTTATATTAAAATTCATGTATATAATGATTAAGTTAAACTTGACCAGCAAATTTTTCCAGAACATTCGTAACAACTAGATTTTTTGCCTATAAAAAGATTTATGATTCTATATTTTCCTGCTGAATGTTATCCAGTAAATTCTTGAATACATCTGAAATAAGAATGATCAATTAGATCCTCTTTTTAAAAAGATACAATCAATGTGCTTGGTGAAAGCATACATATTTCCTATTTAGATAGTCCAAATGAACTCAGTAAAATAATCAACAGGAAAGTTCAGGTATCAACAAACTAAAAGTTTCTCCTTTGTCATCTATCTGTTGGCTAAATAAATTTCTAAATGAAAACTTGACCCTTTGCTATAGTCCTGATTGTCTTGATAAATAATGAATTAGATCTTAGTTTTTATAGAAGAATTAAAGACATATTTTTTAGTTTCAAAGATGACATAAACCTGTTGAAACCAAAATTTCTTCTTAGTGTGAAATGTGATAAATGTTGAACTGAAATGAATTCCAGCTGGACTGAAAACCCTATTTAAAGCAAATCGTACTTGAACTATCCGTGGATTATTGCTCAGTTCTAGAACATAATGTAATCTCAACGTACAATGGCCCCTTTTAAATATCTACTTGTTTTGACACAGTATTTGTAAATGTTATTAAATGACAGAACTCTAGAGACATAAGATCCTAAAGTTCAGAAAAAATTAACAGAAAACTAAAAATAGTATTCCGTTTCCTTTTTAATGGTTGATTTGCTTTCATTTGAAGTGTAGGTTTGATACTGAAACTAATATTTCAGCAAAATTACTTCTTGTTTTCGCCGTGAGTACGTTCTATTTGAACACTTTATTTTAATGCCATTTGTAGTTACACAGTGATGTCACATAATTCTACAATCTTCCTTGCTGTCGTATGAGTAGTGCGGGATCATCAAGGTTCATGCGATATCCCATCAAGCCAGTATACTTCACCATAAATTAACACAACGCTAAGGTTCTATGCGTGGATCTCAACAAGAAAATACACTTAATAAAACAATGATAAGCATACCCAAAAAATATTCTAACGCCTGTAAGTAGACTTCAAGCCTTTTGCTTAATAAATATGCTACTGAACAACGTAAGTAGTTAGAAACCACTCAGGCTAATTTGTAAATTTTCCCAGCCAGACCAGAATGATCCAAACATTGAAAGACCAGTTCACTCGTTTGTGGTCGAGCTCATCAGCAGTGTACCCAGACGAATTTGACTCACAGAGCCAAATTGTTCACTTCACTTGAATCTGGTTAGCTGATTTATATGAACCGGTATACCTGGTGAAATAAACAGACCAACGTGAGTGGTTTCTAACCTCCCAAGTCATTCAGTAGCATATTTCATTAGTTCATAAGACTTTTATTTCAGAGACCACACTTTGCATGTGATCTCGGTTGAATGGTCTCCAACAGAAACCTTGTTGACACCAAAGTTGGGCAGTTAAAAACTACTCGCTTTTCAGAAATGTCGATGTGAACCATGCAATCTGTAACTCGTTCCCAAGTTAACTAGTTGCTACTGTTGGTTAGAATCTGCTAGTAACACCTGCTATAACTTATTAAAACAACTGCACAAATATATGTCCATTCACCCAGTGATAAGTTCATTATTATTCAAACAGCATCAGTGGTATCCATCAATCTTACTAACTGTGAGCTGAATTCACATCAAGCTTCACAAAGTGAATACAAAAGGGCCATCGTAAATAATGGCCTTCCTCTTTCTGTCCTGACTTACAGTCCAACAAAGTTTGTTTGAAAAGATAATAAACTAATCTGTACGTCAACTAGGCTACAGCAATCACCAAGTTAATGTCTTTTAGTTTTTTAGAGAAAACTGGATACTTTTAAATTAATTTCCTATTACTATTCATAAGTCCCATCAACTAAATATTGAAGGTATTTACCAAGGTATGCTTGTCGATATGTTTAGTACTGGAATTTAAAGGCTAAAAAAGTGAAATCTTAACACTTCTACGAAAATTCTGAAATTCCACCGAAAATGCTAATCAATCTGTCACTTAGTGTTATTCTACCAATAATCTCTCAAAGTTTACCTTAATCTAAGCACTCATTTCAAAAACTATAGATACCTAAATGTCTTCCAGGACTATCTGTTGATTTGTTGATTTACTAAATCAAACAAGAAATGATATTCTGGGTGTTAGAGATTTCTGCCAGTACATAAAACCAATCATAAAATACTCAAAACTTCTAAAGTTCTCAATATCCTCAGAAAATTATACCTTTCAAGAGAAAGCTTAACTTAGAAAGGAGGATTCTGACGTATATATATCCTAAGGCTATTAGTTTCATCCAGCAAATTAAATATTGAAGTCTTTCACAGTAATATCTAAACTTATATTGTTTATCTGGTGATATATATCGTTATCTCATTCTTAACAGTGGTATTTTAGTGGCCTCAGTAAAATTTCTTTGTATAGATTTACTGAAGTATTTTAAGTACTAAGATTTTGCTCAAAATATTTCACGATAAATCATCCAAACTTGGACATTACATGGGGAACACGGTAAAAATAGCTGGGCGAATGTATCAAGTAAAATGTTATATTTGTCTCTTATAAACAAAATGAAATACTCAAATACTTTCAGCTTAAATATTACGAGAAAAATATTCTGAAAACTGTTTAAATTATCGTTTCTGGTAGAATGTATTGCAATAACATGTTCCTTATGGATTAATTCACATTCCTGAAACAGTAAAATTTGAGTTAACATATGTGTTGATCAAACAGAGAATTAATAACGTGGTCTTATGCAAGTAATCATTTTTGTAATCCTGGTTTGAAAATCCACCGTACAGACACCCAATACCCCATTTGAAATCATGTCCTGGACCTAAAGGCCTTTTAATGAATAAGTTACCATTAAGATACTGTTCTTGAGTCCAGTAATTCATGTTTCACAACTTCAGTGAACTTAAGAGCGTTGATCTTCACCCAGGTATGAATGACGTAAATTGTTCACTGTGAGACTACTATTGTGGGTTTAATGCTGTTTAAGATCTATAGTGGGAGCGTCTAGAGAGTAATGAAACCAAATGAGACAAATGTTTTTACTCTCTGGTTTGTAAAATATCTCTGATATACTTTTTCCGTGAAACTATCTTGTAAATTTAACGGCAAAAGTCAGTATTATGAAAAGCCTAACTGTATAACTATGTGATAGTAATTTTAGAAATGTTTTACTTATCTGGAGTAGTACACTAATAACTTTATGAATTCGCTTGCAGTCATATATATACATATTTATGTATCATTAGTGAGCAATAAATATTATTTTTTGGTCCTCAGAGCTGATCGCAACAATGCTATTCCAAATATAGTGGTCTTTCACATTGTTTCTACATTGCACTTGCTGGCCAATACTCATCTTCGGTCACTACCCAGTCTAAGAGGACAAAGTAGATCAATAACAATATTTATCTGTGCAATATCGCCTATTGTCAGTTGGATTATCTGCCGCATATTCTACACTGGTCAGCTAGTTGCTAAAAACTACTGAGTGGTAAGACGAAATCTTGAAAATTCCGATTCACGTGATATAACGAAAGTATTTTAATCTTGAATCCAAAGTTCAATTCAGGAGGAATTTGATACAAAATTCATTCACATCATAATGACTTTATTTTTTCTGTGACTGACTGTTTGTTATCTATTCATGTTATGGTTTCAACAGGTGTCAGTTTATTTAATTATCGCATAAGCATAGTTGGGTCAATTGACTATAAATCCTTTCTTGTGACACTTACCCATTTAGGCCTTTGATCATCATTACTTGGGCGTAGTGACAACAGCACTTCATTATTTTTACGAGACTATCGGTGGTAGTCATAGTTTCTCAGATTGATGTCACCGATACTGGACGATGACTGAAGGTTAAACGAAAGTCTGAGTGACGGCAATGTTCGAACCAGCAGTTTCTGGGTTACCGGCCCGGAATTCTGTCAAATGAGCAACACGACTCAGCTGTTAACCAAGTCTTGACTTCACTTCAGTATTTGTTTGGTTAGCTTTTCACATCAAATTACATCTAAGATTAGAATCGAATTCAAGTTTAGGCTGTGGTTTCAAACTTAGGGTTCTCTCAGTTTAGACTTACTTTCAAAAGTATGGTTGTAGTCGTTTCCAACTGAATACAAACCCAAAACCGTTACGTTTGATAAAATCCTTGAAGAATTATATCAATATAAGTGTAAAACTTGGGCACTGTGGATGGATTTAACTCCATATTAGATTTGTTTATTTGATTCATAACATCAATGATATACCATAATTTACTGGATGATGTATCAATGTGATATATGATTATGAGCAGTAATTTATGACCGGAACGTCATCAAGTAAATAATACTGTATCACTGTATTATGAAACAAACAAACAAATCTAATATGGAAGAATTATATGCTTTTATTGTAGGCAAGTGAAGAAGGTAGCAAACTTGTTTTTCTAGTGAGATATTGGGATATATTGCTACTACTTCTAATATTTCAGGTGCTAAAACATTCACCGACGGTTCTTATCAAACTCAGATAATCTGGCTTATTATCCAAAGAAGTGTACGTAAAAGCCAAATCTCAAAAGGCTCTGTCAATATAACAAAGCAAGGTGCCATTTTACAGAAAACTACATGTTTAATCTGGATTCATAGAAACCAGTGTCCTCAAAGTGCTGTCATTAGATTTTTTTCTGTGTTGAAATCACTCATGATTATTGATACACAAAGAAAATCGAATTCAGTCTAGTTTTTAGCGAAATTAATTTAACGTGGTTTGCAGAAAACTAAGTTGATTTGGAGATAATTTTCATTCTCATCTGAAACTAGCTAATAAACCGTTAAAAGTAGAAGGAACCTAACAGCTTTTCTGATCTTAATTCGAGATGTATTCATAGTGCACATTCATTGTCTAGAAATACCTAAAAATTAACTAAATGTATGGTATTTATTTCACATTAATTGCTGATTTATTAACTTTATGCATTATCGTTTCATTACTACATTAGTAGTAACTAGGTAATCGCTAAATTTAGAAGCAGCTGCATTCTAAGTTTTAATACTGGCATTCACAGCCACATTTAGGATATTATCAGCAATTTACTTTGTGGTATAAGGCATTCCAGATATATGTGCAACTTACTCATTATAAGTAATTTCTGAACCAAACAACTAGAATGATGGTTTCCTTCACTATTAATATCTGACGTTACTTTCAGACAACTAATTCCGTGAAAGTGCTTAGTTTGAATCATGGTTTTATTAAAAATATTCAAATTATTTCAAGCAGACTATTTTCATCTAATCAAACAATAGTATACTGATTGGAACAGTACACCTTAATTTCTTCATGCACCAAACTGTGAAAAGTTCCAGTACCCAGAAGTAGTATCCAATTAGAAATTGACACATGACCATATAAGGATGAATACTTTATTAAGCGAGCTCAGAGGTAATTTGTAAAGAAAAAGGGAGACGAGAAAATGAAAAAGAGTAAACGTTGTCGCCGAATACTGAAAACTATTCATACAAATAGATTGACTTTGACTACCTGAAGCAACACAAACTAATTACCAGATGGTAAATTTCTTACTCAATACCAAACTCGTTTACATTATGTTAATCAGGTAATTAGTTGGTTTGCAATGAAATAACGTAAAGCATTTATAATATCATTCGATACCAGCTTCTTTTGATTCACTAATTAGTACAATCAGATGAGTCAACAGTTGACTAGACTATAAACAAACAAAATAACTGTACACTGTGTAGATTACTTTGATTAAAAAAAACAACCTAATACAGTGTATTTTTTTGATAAATTACTTTAATAAGTACATAGCCTAATGCAAAAGTCATTAAAGCTAGCCATAGTTACTGATACACTGATAAATTGCCAAGATCTATAAAATTAAAAATTATCTACACCACATAGTCCACTCAGTTAATTCATCTTAGGTAAGTGCGAAAGTACACACTACTTAGTAATCCAAACATTAAAGTTGGTAGTGTAGGTTGTTGATGACAATCTGTAAGAAATTCCGGATCTAAGTTTTGTGCTTGTTTACACTCGTTAGTAAGAATTATCTACAACCATCAGACAACTGATGTACTCCTTATGATATAAAGCTGTGTCGTTCACTGTAGCAGCTGGAGATGCTACAACCAGACTATTTGGAAAAACGTAACCTATCGAAAATATTGTAACCGGAAGTTCATTTAGCTTAAAGGTTGGACCAACTAAACTTAATCAGTCCTTAAGTCTCGAGTTGCATCGTCACTTCAAAACAGATGCTTTGCACATGGAACCCCTAAATCTACAAGTGATTCCTATTTTAAATAAATTTTTTGAATCGTTTTGTTCTATTGTAACATTTATTAATTGATAAATCCTGAAAAACTGAAAAGAGTTGACCAAATTCATAAAACGAAGCAAATACAGAAACCTAAATAATAGTCCACTAGTGATCTCTCAGTCAGAGACTAAAACGTGAACGAAAGCAACTGTTGGTACGAACTGATTTTGCATATTAGTTTTACTTCCTTAAGCCTTATGGCTGATATATATATATATATATATATATATATATATATATATATACTTACATAAAATTCACAAGTGATGTTTCAACCAACAAGATGTGTCGGAAAATCTGATTTACTCAGTAATGGATGATAGGTCAAAGTTTTGAGGAGGGGCTTAGTGAAAGCACAATAACTGAACACACTCATCGGTGATATGAATATATGATTTTTAAGCACAAAGTCACTAGTGTTAATGTTCCTTTTTTTGACACCGAATCGCTGCTTTTAAATTAAAAATAAATAAAGTGACTAGTCATCGGACAGCAACTGATTTAAAAACGATCTGTTTTGTCGGTAAACATATAAACCTTTTAAAAAAATCTTGATCTAACCTGATTTCAACCTACTGGTATAACTCCCTTGACGAATTATTTTAACTCAATCATGTAACTCGGCGCAGCAGACCTATGATGTACCACTGTCTCACCTAACAATAGATTTATTTAGGTGATGAACAGCCCACAAACGGTAGTAATTCTCGATAAAAACTTTTTGAAATTAGTCTCTACAATGATGAGTATACACATACTTTTTTCTGGGAAGTAAATGTATGTTCAGTATGCCGACTACACAGAAATCTACTTAATTCGAAAACACGTATGACAATGACAAGCTAAACGACTGAATTTTCTCGTTCCATAGTAAGAATATTCACTCGACTTGTGATGATATTGTTGAACGTCTGAATATCATATAGCTCAATAAATTCATGTTTTCCCAAATAACAAAACTGTATGCGGTATGGTAATTCTTCACGTATATGAGTTAATTAGCTGAAAAACACTATTTGTCAATTCTATTTGGATTTCATTCAGTAAGCTTCATAACTAAACTTGAATAATCCCATGAAAATACGATCTGCAAAATAAGACGTCATTTTATTTCATACTTTTGCTTTCACGGGACTACTAAAATTTACGATACTTAATTTTTATAAAGATTTATTTTCATTTCCCAAATTACGGAGATGTTTTATAAATGTAATAAGGTTTGCTTTCTTTACCAACAGTGTGCCTAAATATTTTCGGGTACTCATATATCGGTTAAAAAGTATCGTTTGTGCAGCAATGAGTAAACAGATGACCAGTATCTTTTAAAATTGCCTGAATATTTCCGATGACAATTTTCTAAACAATTATTCACTTCATAATATACTAGTCAATTTTTACCTCTTCTACTACTAAAGAGAATGAAACTGATTCACTTCTGACAGCTTTTTATGAATTTCAATTTCTGCCAGCAGGTTTCGCTTATATATTTGATTTAGAGACAGACTCAATTCTTTTTGATCTCCTCCTCAAATCTGATGAAGAGTCAAAATAAACGTTTTGTTTAGTCGAGGCTGTCAACCAAAGGTTTGAAGGTAGATTTCTCCCATGTTACCTTCTTTGCATTCCAAACACCTGCTACTTGGTTAACTACAGTTGGAAAACAATACAAATGCATTATATGATTATAGATGGAACCATACTTAACTCTTATCATGCTGGGAATTTCAAGGCTTTATAATATGCAAAAAAGAGATTCAATTTTGAGGTTTGTGGAGGTTTTTTCATTTCAAATTGGTATTCATCACGGACTAATATCAGTTAAAGAAACATTGGAAACCTGGGAGCACTGGACAGCTGTTTCGTCCTAGCATAGGACTCATCAGTAGTATGCACCCATGAACACCCTACCGAGAGTGGAACCCAGGACCTACAGGTCCCGTGGTAAACACATTACCACTGAGTCATTGGGTCGGAATCCAGTGGCTTGTGTTGAATTATTCTAGTGCTCACTGGTGACTAGCTTTGAGAGGTGATTCCTGAAGTTCCAATAAAAAGTCGTGACCGGTGGGGACAACCAAGTCAAACATGAGGACTGTTACTCAACAACAGCATTGGATGTAGATCGCGCTGTATCGTGAATCGATACAAGTGGAAAATGTGGACCATGGGATTCCGACCCAGTGACTCAGTGGTAATGTGTTTACCACGGGACCTGTAGGTCCTGGGTTCCACTCTTGGTAGGGTGTTCATGGGTGCACACTACTGAGGAGTCCTATGCTAGGACGAAACAGCTGTCCAGTGCTCCCAGGTTTCCAATGTTTCTTTAACTGGAATGAGAGGAAAGATGGCAAAAGCATTTAAAGTATGTGCCAAAATCGTATATTCCCACCAATGATAGATGGTAAGCGGGAAACCCACCAATTATCAGAAGACGTTTTTGATATCATTCTTTGAAGAATGTTGGTGCAAAAGATACACATTCTTTCAACAATATACACAGAAAGGGTTGGGGGAGGGAAAGAATTGTGGGTACGAATCTGGTAGAGTGGATGTGGAAACCTTAGAACAAGTGAGCACTAAGTAAAAAGAGAGGATTTTACAATCGTAACACTCAAAACATTGGTAGCTACCAAGCTTTCCAATAGCACCTCAGTCAGTCGGATACTGCCAACAAAAGCAGATATCCGTAAATTAAGGTAAAGTTATACGTGGCTGCTACTGAAAGTAGCCAGTTGCCTGCAGGATCAGCACCACACATTGCTTACAGATTTTTCCTGATGGTTAGTACATCACTAAACAGAAATACAATACTAATAAATCATCCAACTCAGAGAACGAGAAACAGTTTGTGAGAAACATTTCAATCCCATTTTATATTAACTTACTTAAAGGGATTATGACATTTTACTTTTACTCTTAGTTTGTGATGAATCATTTTACGAGACTTATCACTTTCAAATTTAGGTATGACGTTATTTCAATTTTTGCATTTCCTCAATCCATTCTTATACAGATTTCCGTCTTTCCAATCAAGAATTTAGCATGGTGTAAGCCTTCACTAATACTCCATGGTTTACTCGAAAACTTTTGTCAGCGAAAAGTATTTCCTAAAGTTTAAGCAATTGTTACTCTAAACCACATATAGGAACCTCTGATTATTTTTAAAATATCTATTTCTCAGTGCATGAAGAAAGTGATTAACTATTCAGACTAGGAGTAGACTTGGCTTGGACTCGTGACAGCTGTTACAATCTGAGTGCTAAAACTATTGGGTGACAACCTTCAATGTAAGCGAATTTATGTATTTCATACTAAAGTATATTAGTTTTGGCAATCTGATTCACGTATCTGAAAACATTTTACCAATGGTTTATAACCAGAGACATTGGGAAAGGCAGTATAGTGTAGGGGTAACTTTGAATCTTTCACAAGGAGTATTCTAGTCAAATAAATGGCTATAACCTGAATTCTCACAAGTGGGAGACTTAAAGAACAAATCTGCAGATTTAGTGCCTAATTACATTTGTAGATACAGTCTGTCGTGTATAATTCTTTAGTCATCTCAATTCCGCTACACTTTTAACAGAGAGTTAATCAATAATTCACTGATGAAAAAAGAGATTTCATATTAATTTCTGTCCATTTGTATCGCCTGTTATTTTAACCTGGACTAGCTTTCAATATTTCTGCACTAAAAATGAAGAAATCACCGGCAGCGTAGAGTCTTACCATTAGTATTATACAATGAAAGTTATTCCAAAATGAATAAGTGAATTCGAATATTATGAAATGTATCCTCTTTAAGGTACTTATCCCAAATGTTCAATGCATTAATAGTTAAAATTAAATAAACACTTATTGTAAATGCATCGAAATAATGTAAATTGGTTAACTATGGAAGAAAATTAGCGAATAATCAAAGCAAAGATGCATTTCACTGAGATGAAATAAGGTTGCAAATTAATTTTTCCTGATTTAACAAAAGGTTATACAAAGTCGACCTTAGTTTTTTTGTGGAATAAACAAAGTAAACCAGGTGAAATAAATATATATAACAATCACTTTTTCGTTACTTATATTCACTGAACTTCTTTTTGTCTTTAGACTTATTTTAACTTGTGTGTGCCTGTGTTTGTTCACACAGGATATTTATGTACAACGACCGAAACGATTATGACTTGGTGCCTTTCTGCGCAACACATATACATATATGTATGTCCTTAAAATAAGTTATTTAGCTAATAGTTACAGAGAAGAAATTAGATAGGTTATATGATAAATGTTTCCCTAAATTTCTATGGCAGATTTGTACAGAAACAAACCATTGTTACTATTACTGAAGTAAGAATGTGATTAGTTTCCATGTATCAGTGCATAGGTAACACTCATAATACCATACACATGAACTTCAATTACTCCTATTAATGTATACAAATACATTTCTGCAAAGGGAAAGGAAATTAGAGTATTGAAGAAACATGTCCAAGGAAAAATGATGAGATAAACTAAAACATCCCAAGTGTCCTCAGGAATAAACATACACGTTTCCTATAAGTCCAGCGATATTTTTTCGGTCAAGTGAAGCTGGTTATAGAAATTTCATTTGTAGGTGGATGATCTTCTAAAAAATGTAGTACTCTTTGAAGGTATACATACACATTCAACTCTATATTTGGAATATCAGTAAAAGGAGAAAAACGTGGCTAATTCTTATTTACAAACAGTTGTATAGTGTTAACAAGTTTCAAACGAGAGACACTAATTCATTTCAGATGAGACAGAATGACTCTAGTGTATTTATCTAAACTGAACTGTGTAATGCGTGGAAAGTAGACTTAATGTACATTTTAGGCTTCCTGTGCGTAACAAAACAAAAAGAATCAAAAGTGAGGAGCAGATTAAGATTAATGTAAGATGCCAAAATCAAATATTATTTGCATCCAGACTGATAAGAAACAGAAATCACGTACGAACGTAGATAACTAATATGACACCATGATATAATTACTACCTATACACCCTTGCATTAGATTTACCTTCACTTGATCATAGTTCTAACAATGCCTTCTCAACGATCAGCAGCCATCCTGTTTACAAAATATACGGTTTTACTTGCAGGTATATATGCTGGAGCATGGTCAAAAGGTATGCGTCAAGGACTTGGTGTTCGGCGTTCAGCTCCCTATGCCCTAGCAGCTGAATTTAATCGTACAGTACGTGCAGCACAGTCACAAAATAGTTTGCCATCTGGAACAGATTCGGAACGTGGTTGGCGAGGCACTAACAGTTCTGGAGGAGGAAGCGGTGGAGACGTCAGAAACAGCGCAGAGAGAGGACGACCCGATGAAAGAAGGAGTGGATTTGTCCTGCGTTCCACATCTTGTCCTCTGCCATCATCGCAATCAAATACTTCAAGAAGTAGCTCATCAGGTTATCGAAGTGCCACACCAACAACGGAGAAAAAGTCTCTCTTTAAGCGAGGTATTTTTAGGAAACTTCGAAAGCAGAAATCAACAGGTGATTTGTCCATGGTAGGAGGAAGGGCAGTGGGGACATTCTCAACTTGTGGAAGTGGAGGCGGTGGACTATTCCACAGTCGTGGACGTCGTCCAGGGGGATCATTACGGTCAAACATAAGCACCTCAAGTCAGATTACGACTAACTCATTCGGTCGAGGTGACGTAAAGGGTTTAGGAAATGGTGGTCAAGGACTCCCAGAACTTATGGATGAACCCTTAGGACCTAATGTGACCGAAACTTATAGTGGTCAGTGGAATGAAGACAGACGTTCTGGATATGGTGTTGCTGAACGTTCTGATGGATTACGTTATGCTGGAGAATGGTTTAATAATAAAAAAGACGGGTATGGAGTTACGTATCGTACAGACGGTACAAAGGAAGAAGGCAGGTATAAAGAGAACATACTAGTCCAAGCCTTAAACAGGAAAAGCAAATTATTTATGCTTCGACATACAAAGTTACGAGATGCCATAGAAGAAGCAGTAAAAAATGCTGAAGATGCAGCAAAGAAGGCTCAAGAAAGTTCTTACGAATCAGCCTACCAAAGGTAACGATGATGACCTACAATTTATTCCTTTTAGAAAATAATATGCATAACACTTTTTTCAAATATGAAATTGGGTGAGAAATCACCAGTGATCAAAGTCATTACAATTTTGAAAAAATAATGTGATGTTTTGTGGGGATTTATTCGTTTATTTCAAATTAGTGTTCATCATGGACTAACATCAGTTAACAAAACATTGGAAACCTGGGAGCACTGGACAGCTGTTTCGTCCTAGCATAGGACTCCTCAGTAGTGTGCACCCATGAACACCCTACCAAGAGTGGAACCCAGGACCTACAGGTCCCGTGGTAAACACATTACCACTGAGTCACTGGGTCGGAATCCCATGGTCCACATTTTCCACTTGTATCGATTCACGATACAGCGCGATCTACATCCAATGCTGTTGTTGAGTAACAGTCCTCATGTTTGACTTGGTTGTCCCCACCGGTCACGACTTTTTATTGGAACTTCAGGAATCACCTCTCAAAGCTAGTCACCAATGAGCACTAAATTAATCTAACTGATTTTTTCGGTGCTTCTCTCTACCAGGTTCAATTATTTCGTCCAGATTTTGCACTACTGATCAAAACACTAAATTTGATAAACGAGTAAAATGAATTTTTCTCTTGCAGAAGAGGTCAGGGCTTACCGAGTAATTAATAATGCGTAAATTGACTCATCATCTTCCTCTTGGCTTTATATGCTTGCATTCAGCCCTCCCATAGTATGTTCAACCACATGTATTTACATCTACCCTAAATGGGTGCTGCTGCATCTCAAGAGAGTTCAAAATAAAAGGCTCAGACATAAACGTTCAAGGTACAAAGGCTACTCTCACCATGAAACTTCATGAATTATGTTTAACTATATATTAACTTGAGGCCATACACTTCCAAGCTGTCATAAACATCATCCAGCGACTGCTTTTAGTAAAGCCAAACAGGAACAACCAAAGTAACTTCCGCCAAGAATGTGAAGATACCAAAAGTCATACCTTAAGGCACCAATGTTGTATTCTACATTTTGATGACATTTCAGATGACAGATCGAAATCAGAAGTGTTGGCACGAAACTCATGAGTATTTCACATCTTCAGTGTTCTATAGATTGTAAGTCAGGACTCTCAATTTTTACAAGTATGACTTACAATTATAGGACATAACAGCGACTATTTTGTAACTTGTCGATTCATAACATAGTGGAATCACCTCATAAAACAACAATCGTTTATCTATTTGTTTTTGATTTACTCGAGAAGAAAATTAATATTTCTGCGAAAACCTTTTTGAATCTTCTGTTCAAAACTGATTACCAAGCCAAAATGAACTCAAATTCAGTTTAGTCGATGGTTGACTGAATGAGCACGATTTTTATGCAAAGAGTAGGACTCAGAAATTCGCGTTGAGAATTGTTCACAGTGTTTTCAAATCAATATTGGTTCGTATTAGAGACTATTCTTACGAGAAACAATTTCTGAAAACAGTAAACCTGACTATTCACACACTATTGAATGAATTAAACAATGACATATGTATGAATATATGCTCTGAATCCCACTTTCTCCTTTATATATTATTTACATGTATGTTAAGTATATCTGCTATGGAATTCAGTTATTCAAAGCTTTGCGAAAGAAAATCCGTAAACTATTAACTTTTGCTACTCAAAATTCTGACTAATTTTACAAAGTACCAGAAATATGTTGTCCATTACATAAAATACAACACTCACTTCGTTATTTTGATACACCTTTACTCAACTATTTCTAATCCATCAGAGCTCAAACTGCAAGAACAGTTGCAGGTACAGCGGATGCACGTGCACGAGAAGCTCGTAAGCTGTCCGAAGAGGCTAGAGCGATAGCAAGGGAATTCTCTCCAGAATTCGTTCAATTAGGTAAGTTTCCTGTTATTTGTTTCCTAATAGATTAGTTGTGATATTAATATGTCGAAAAAGCATTTTTTTTATTATTTCTATGTGCCGAAAATTAAGTATGTTCCAGTTTTGAAACAGTTGATATTCAGAGTAAGTAAGAAGTAAACTTGTAAATAGTAAATCAAGAAAACCTGTCCTTTGCATCTGAAGGAAATATAAACAAGCACTTCCAGTGCAATCGAACTAGTCTTGGTCAACAATAATAACCTAGACTACTATTTTGGCCTGTCCATATTTTATGTAATTTAGTTTTATATATCTCAACTGCTTATCTCGTTAGCTTTGATGGTTACGATTTTCAATATTAATAGTACTAATGTAGTGGGTGCTACTGACAAGAAGGAATATAAGTAGCATATATTGAGGTCAGCAGATATAAGCACTTAAGAGTGATGGGTAAATATTTTGCAAAAAGACACGCAAAAGGTAACGTGGGCGTATGAAGAGCAAGACGAGATAGAAGAAGAAGAAGTAGTAGTAGAAGAGAGAATGAAACACATTGTATAAATGAGTATTTCAATGGAAAGGTGAAAATATTTCATCAGTAATGTACAAAGTGTCATAATAAACATTCTTCTGCGTTTCATCCATTGCCGTTTTCCTACATTACTATTAGTCACTTCTTAGCTGCATATAACTGTTATAGTGAATAGAGGTAAACATTACGGATCCACTGGTTGAACTAGTTAACAGCAAGATCAAGTGATGACTCCTCACAAGAACTGGACCGTTGATGCCATACCCCTCCCCTTCAGTGAAATGATGAAACAGGACACAGCTAACAGTTGGAGAATACCCACTATTCTTACGAGAAAGAAACTTTCTTTTACTGATGATTAAAGCAAAAAAAGTGTGATTAGAAATTATTTTTCAAATCAGTGTAATCGGATTAGCATAACTTATATGTTATTGACTGACTAATTGTTTTAGACTCTGGTTGGCCTTATTTCGGATCACTTCATTAATAACGCTTCATACACTCTGTTATTGTGTTCTCCTGTCTTCCATACAAATGACTGTAACTTACAAGTTAAGGATGATACCTTACTCTAAACTAAATGTATGCAAATGCATTAATGTATTTACAAATTAAAAACTGATTCCCCAACTGTCCGTACGGTATGATCAATGCTGGAGAGACTATTGATGAACGTTCACACTTAGCGTTCACTTGATCTGATTTTCATTCATTCAAAACATTGACTGTTGTGGCATAGAAACATTTCTTTTAGGGCGTTACGTTAGTCATTGCATAACTTTATTTGCTGGAAAATAATCGAATAAATCTTTGAATTTAAAGTCTTTTGAAGTTCAGCAGTCATTTGAAAAGCCATTTTCATGAATTTATTTCTAAACGGTAAATAAATACTTGTCGTTATGGCTACTAACGTACAACAAAATCGTAAATCAGCTGTACAATACTGCTACATGTGTTCTTTTTTCACCCACTTGCCTACACAAGCTAGTTTGTAGTTTGAAAGGCTAAATTTAACCTTTTAGGTGTAGAGACATGCAAACAATCATGGGAGTGATCTAAACTAAGAAAACTGAGATGCTGAAGGCAAGGCACTTTTAAAAATATTCAAATACTTTTCATATATTGAAAGCAGTATACATAAATTACCGGTAGACCGACAGTCATAGTACTGGACATAAAGTAGTGGAAGAATTGATGCACAAAAATAGATTAAAGCATAAGATCAGTGCAAATAAATGAAAATGTATATCTGGAAGTAGGTGAACGAACTTCATATTATTCGCTTTCCAACTTGTGAATACATTTTGAAATTCATTTTTTCGAAAACTTACCTCACAACTTTATCTGGGATAATGGTTAAATTCTGAAGAATAAATCGTTCAAGAGATTAATTTGCTTGTCATGAATATTTACACCCGTCTGGAATGACAACTGTTGGTAAGCGGTGCTACTCAATGATATTGACTACAAGACCTGGGAACCAATTCCAAAATGGGATGAAATCCTACTTTTTGCAGGAGACTCCATGATTCCCGTATAGAAAGGGGGCTTAACTGAAGCCAGAAAATCATCATGTTACTAATTCTCACTGAGAACGAATGATTCAAGGGAAATAATTAATAACTAAGTACTCATATACTAGAAGTAAACTAAAAAATCCGATCAACAGCTAAAATTGATCATTGTGAATCAGTAACTGAATAATGATGCTGACTGAGTCATTAATGGGTGTCAATAGCTTGTTAATCAGGAGCAATTTGATTAGTCTCCTTGCAATATATACATTCAAAGCAAACGTTTCCTATCTCAGTTTTTATTACTGGTAAAACAACAGTGATATCACAAATGAAGTATGTGCACACGCAAGCTGTGAATTTATATTACAAAAAGTAGTCTTCGAATTCACTTTTTTAAACATTAGTCGACAAACGTACAATACGCCTAGATCATATAATCTATAACTAAATAAGCAAAGCTGGATGTGGTTAAAGATGTTAAAAAGAACAATTTGTGCAAACATAACGACTACCAAACGAATTTCTAATGTGTCAGGTAACTTGCATGATTTTAGCTGGATGGACGAATTCTGCAGGAAGCCCTGAACCTAGATTTAGTGCTTTTTGGCACTCGTCAGCTAGGCGTATCTGGTACCTCGATAGAACTGTTGTCCCGCCTGAAAACGAAGCCATTGTTAGCAACTGTTGCAGTCAGAGACGTAACCATTGAGCTATTCGGTATGGTTGACTACAACAACCGCGACGCGAGTCCAAGTCTCAGGCAGAACGCTATTTCCGTTAAGGTTGCAGATACGCCTTGTTGACGAGTGACAACAAGCACTTAACACAGGTCCAGGACTTCCCGCGGCTTGCCTCTATTCAACAGATATCTACCTCAGTGTACTGCGATGGTGAGCCTCCTAGCCTGTTGGCCACACTGCAAAATAATCAATAGAATTCTATTATTATTATTCGTTACCCTCCAGTAACCAATCAGTGTACTAGCAAGATTAGATAACAATTGGCTTTCAAATACGAAATATATGGTGTAAGAAAAAATTAAGCATTCACTGATTTCAAACTCGTAATCAAAGAAATGGAGAAGGCATTTGAAAACTGAAAACGCTTGTTAGCATAACGGTTAACTTTTCCATATGACCAATATAAGACTGATAAGCTGTTTTAAAATTTGCTATGAAACCAAACTAGCATTAACCTCTAGTGCTTACCTATGCATTCCAATAAGGAACCCTGATATTTATTTCTTTTCAAATAACTGAGAAAAATTCCAGCAAGGATTATGAAATATTTCTTTCTAAGGACAGTAAATTATTTATTGACAGTGAAGAAAGATGAAGCATAATCTCTTAGGCTTCCATATATATATATATATATATATATATATATATATATATATATATATATATATATATATATATATATATATATATATATATATATATATATATATAATTTGCTCAATTCACTTGATAAAAAACCAGTACAGCAGTCAAGAAATTAAATAATATCAAACCGACTGCGTTTAGAATCAACCTTCGAATATCAACTTTTTCCAATATTGAAAATGAACTTTATGTTTGGCCTTAATAAAGACAGCTGAAATCTCAAACACTCCAAATTTCTACGCATTCAGATAATGGAGCATCGACAAATGCCAATTGAAATCTTACTGAAAATACTATCGAAAATAATTTTATTTCAGAGGACTATTCTATCTTAATATCCACAACCCGAAATACAGATACTCTTCTAGTTTACCTATATGAAAGGCTTCTTCATAAATTTAACAGACTTTTCTAATTAAGTATTATAATTTAAATGTGAAATGAGAATACATCATAAATATGGTTGAAAGTGTCAATTAAAAGAAACTTTAAGTAGTACAACACATTGTAAAAGAAGGGTAGTTTGTAAACTAGAAATTCATTTAGCAGTACTCTAGTACTTCCTAGTCACCTAACTAATTTCAGTCTAGCTAGGTGAGCTGAGCTTAACCGGTTAAACTGTTGCTGCAGTGAGCAGTAGACCACTGACATGGCTGTCCCGTGATTGTGTTGTTTTTCTATGGCTATTTTGAACTGCAGGATGGTATGAACAGTTCAAGAAAATTTTATTGAGTATTATGCAGGTCACAACGAAAACTATTTTGGCAATTAAAAATATTCCTTTTCCATCTAGGTCAGTACACACTATATTTATAAGTTGTTTACCTCAGCACTCACCAAACTACTTATTTCTGAGCATAAGCATAATATTTTCACTTTTTATTAGGACTCCAATGGGAAAAACAAAATCCATTGATGAAAAAAGATATTTTGGATACAGTTCAAACCGTGAAGAGGATGTGACTACTGGGAATAGAAAAACAAACCTTAACACTTTGCATACACAAGGTATGATCAAGGAAAATATACTTGGCCCTGATAATTCAGTCCAAATAGGAAATAGTTTAGAAGTAAGTGGTGGAAGCCGTCATGGTAGTTTCCGTTCGAGTTTTCGTCGACGTGGAAATACTGCACCAGGAATGCAACAAAATGACCAGTATTCAAATGATCATTTCAAGTATCAAGATGAAATGCAAACACCTAATTCTAATGTGGGTTCAGTAAGTTTTATCCCTCAATTAATGTATTTATTAGTATCATAATATTTGTTGATTCTTACTCAGCGAATGTAGGACAGAGTTAATGAATTGATTGTCTTGTTCTTCATAGACGGTTAGTGTGATTCACGTCAGCCATAATATCTGTGAACTACTTTCTTCAGGATGCCAAGTAGTCACAAGTAAAATCAATGAGATTAGTGAACTATCACAGTCGAAATGTATGCAGCATATATGAACACAAGAGTGAATAGCTGTTATTATAATATTCGAACAAACGGACCATACCTTCACATTCCCAACAGACAGCATACATCATTGCTGTAGTAGTACAGTAGTAATACGGCTCATTCGTTTATCCATTTAACTTTCAAGCCATAAGTTTCGGATTGACAACCCACTCCACCTACTTCGGTTTAGGCGTCTAGGTGGTGTTCGAAACCTTCACCCAATAGTTGTGCCTTACAGTTTAGTACGCAAACATGTAATGGCCTTAGATGCGTTAATAGTAACTTCGGTGTTTGTAAGATTACAGAGAATTTCAGAAACAGCTAATAATATGATTGGATGATTTACAACTCCTTAGAATCATCATAACCAAACTCAGGGGTACTCTTTCAAAAGTATATGGTCTTAATAAGAAAAAAATAGTGCACAAATATATGACCCCATACCATGTGAAGTGCTGGTTTGAACGAACCGCATTCAAGTGTCTATCATATGATTATGCTACTTGCTAACGCAGATTACAGTAGTTTCATGCTTCTGATTGTTTAAATACGATGAATCACAAAGTGTTCACTCTATTTTATGCTGCAAAATAGCTATCTAACAGTATATCAATATCAATCAATTATTTGTTTATTTTACCCTATATTTGTTGGGTTTCAATAAAATTTACCATGAATTTTCAAAAGTAAGTTTTCATATTAGGTTGGTTTCTTTGACATGGTACTTTAGGGATACAGTATCATTTATTTAATGGCGTTTCCAGCATAAATTATTGCTAACTCTAATGTCAATATGGCGACACAACTTTCGGCATCTCATTTCCATAGTCCTATCACCTCATATTATTTGTTTCTATTGGCAGTAAAATTTTCCATATCCCTGACATAGGTGTTCCATCATTCCTATTACATGTATCGGGTGATGATTCGATGAACAAAGTTTGATAATCGATCCCTCTGTCTACCTAATTGTATTGGATTTAAGTACAATGGTTTCATGCCAACCTCTTGTGTGGTTGTGTGTTAATCCATGCATTACAATAGCCGAGCTTTTTTTTAAAGATTACTGATCTTACTGGAGTCTGTCATTCTATATTTGGCTCAGCTTTTATGTTCCGATAGTCTGACTGACCTCGACCAGCTAGTCTGACTTACGTACTTGATCTCATAGTCACTGCATGAATTTGGTAGATTAGATTATTTTGCTTAATTGGATCAATTGGATCCTTAAGCTGTTAAGTCTTATCTCGAAGTGAGTTTGCAGGTTTAAATGTCACCCTAATTTCAACCTTGTTGAGAACCCTACATAAAGCGAAAAACAGTGTTTTAGATACTTCATCTACAGGGAACCGACACATTCTAAATGGTATCTTGACTTCAGATCATCTCATCTAATATCACTTAAGGTGAGGTTAGTCATACATCTACATAATAGAGCTAGAAAACTCACCAGTCAGCGCAAGGACTTAAGCAAGGAATCGAAACACATAAAAGAACTAATCAGAGAGCATATAATTATTTTTATCTCAATAACGTATGACCCCCTTCAATTGTGAATGAAGTAAGTAGATAAATAAAGTCAACCAAGGTTTTGTGCACATTCTGAATTAAATTAATAAATTTTGGTGGATAAAAACCACCTCAAGCTTTTAGCTTTTCTCTGGAGGAGTCAGACAGACTGAAATTTTACCCAACTATATTGCACTAATTGATCACAAAATAACACTCTAATCATTTTAGCACCTTATGTAAAACACATCCGGTAAAACCGCTACTTCAGCCTATTATTTAAAAGGATAATCATCTGATCTAAATGTTGGATATTAGTTCAACTTTCATGGCTGACAGAGTACACAAGGCATTTTGTTTTCATAATAAGAACTAGATAGGAGAAAAGGTTGTAAAGTGCAATCTAGATACTACTGCTTCAAATTCTGTCGTGGTTCTAATTTTCCTCCAACTCAAATCGTATTCATTATACAATTAAAGAATTAAAGAATAGCCTAATTAAAACTTTCTTAGATATTCCACCAAGTTATTAATGGTTAACTAATAAGGCAACTAGACTGCAAGAATCATAATCTTATTCCGAGAGGTACATGAGAAACCAAATATTATTTAATTCTACGGTGATAAAATAGACAGATGCTAACAAAATGGTAGTTTTCCACACAAGTGGATATGGCAGAAGAATATATTACAACTTGAACTAAATGAACACCTTGTTTCACTGATAAATTTTCTAATGCTATCCATTCAGTACCTACTTACTGAATGGTTCCAGAAGCCATTGAGCTAGATCAGTATCTGAATTTGCAATCGCAATTAGTTCTTGACCTTTTATATATCAACTGAACATAGCACCATATATCACGTGTGTTGTTTTCGTCAATAGAAAACTCCGCTGAAGTAATGAGTATCCCCTTGAACTTCCATTACTTTCAATGAGACTGGACACCGGGAAGAGCAAAAGATTTATTGCAGGTTCTCTCTGACTTCCCAGCTATTCTAGTAATTTTCAGTTGTGACAAAAACGGCGGTTAAATTAACAGAATACAAACTTGTTTAATTTTACAATCACTGGGAAACACAAATACAAGATTTTATGAATACCTTCATTAAATTAAAAGGATATTCTTTTAAGTGGAAGACGATTTCAGCTTGTTTCGCTTAATTAATGTAACGACATTTCAACAAAAATTACAATATGGACAAACAAATCTCACAAAATTCTTCACAATTCGCTCATTTGTTCGGCACTTACTTCGAAAGCACCACTATTTTCCACTATCTTGATAAATATATTTCTCATTTTACTTTAAGCGTTAGTAGTATTTTAAAAATAGGATGAGATCTAGTTAAGTAAAAAGAGAATTTGTAGTCTTCCTTCATTTGTAAAAATATGTTTTGTATGTGGTGTCTCTATATTTCTAAAGTTATTCGCCGCATAATATTTCACCTACACTTCAATGAAAATCTGTATCACATATCTTTAGTTGATGATGATAGTGAAGCCTACATAGTGCATCTCTCAAGGTGATGGTGACATAAGTTTCTTCAAGAAACTAAATGAGAACACTACTATCAGAATGTAAGCTGTCTGCTCAAATGCCATTCGCCTAAGGATAGTTGATAAAAATCATTGCAGGTTGGTTTTAAACTTTTCAACATCCCTCACTAGGGTGCATCTGAGATCTGGAAAAAAATCGGAGAACATTTGGGATACAAATCTACATCAATGCATTCGGTGATGATACTACTGAAATATTTGAGACAAAAATCACTGTCTACAGGCCGGGATTCAGAAAACAAGTGAACTACACAATTTTCTGGTATTCATCGTTAGTTAGAATATAATAACTGTCAAAACATCAAACTAAAAACCGAATTCACCACATTATCGAGTTAAGTAACTGGATTATAATGACACACTTTGACAACAGTGAAATTAATTTAGCACTAAAGAACAAGACATGAAATCAGTTGGCATCCACTGATCAGTTCATGTGCATCAACAAGAAAACCGATATGCAAAGAATTAACAACATTACCTTACTTGAGAATTAAACTCGGATATTGCACACACCATAATATTTTTCTTGTCACAGAATTTACTAAAACAGTAATTGTTTCTCTTCAAACCAAGTGGAAAATAAAGATAGTTGACCAGTATCCTCTTCTAGTCTCTACGTTCGTTAATTCATCATTATCAACATAGGACCAGGCATCACTGCTTAACGGTCAGAGTTGCCACAACGTTCGTTAATTAGAAAACAAAAAATATGTAAGTCATATAATGGCAAATACTAAGGTATATTGATTCAAAGATACCCATAAACTCAAATATGAAACACAGCAGCATACATTGTGCGTCAAAATGCACTTTGCTTGTATCCTCTAAATTCTCTGAAAATAAATTTCTACACAAATTTTAGGATAAGGTATATCCTTAAATGTACCTAACAAATAAAAGTTATCATTTTTTAATGGGATTAAGTTTTTTTCAAGTTAGGTTTATGAAGTACAACAACAAATAAACTGGACATTTTAATCAGGCATAAAGAAAATTCACTGTTAACTCAAATATACAAAATTTGGTATACATTTTATTGTAGAGAAAAACACCATTTATTAAAAAATCCATTTGGACTTTTTTGCAGAAAAGATATTATTCAAAAGAATTTCATGGAACCGATAAAGCTAACATGGATATTGACTATCGAGGGCAGATTGATCAGCAAAACACAGCATTTGGACAGCAAAGAAGTCCAGCTGGAAGACCCATAGCTAGAGCTGCTACAACTGGATTTACTGGTTTAGGTTACTCCCCATCTGAACAACAACAGTTCGCTCAACATATGGCTCAACATCCTCACTCTCCTTATCTAATGGCTTCAACAAGTCAACAGTTAGACATTCAAATGGAACCTCAGATCAATCCCAATCGCGGATTTGAATATGGCACAGTGCCACGTCCGCGTAGCAGACAGACTGAAACTGCATCTCTCCATTCTCCAACGATTGACAGTGCAAAGCTTATGAAGACAGGAGCTCATAGGTCAACTGAAATTCGAATAGACAATAGTCAACTTGTACAACCATGTCCAACTTATCGTGCTGATGTTGGTTATGTGGATGAAAATCACACCCGTAACTTTCAAAATATAGGAATTACTTTAAATGGAGTATTCAACAATGAAGAACCAATCATAGAAAATTGGGAAGAAGATACTGTACTACCAAAAGAACCAGTCTTACCACCTGAAACACCACTGACTTCAGTGAACAAGGTTCGAAGAAGAACCCTTCCATCTATAATGACTGAACCTCCTATTCAAACCACTAGGAATGCCTGCATTAAACCGGGGTCACAACTACCGAATTCTCGAAGAAATGCAACCACAAAAGGAACAACTCACAATCCCGATTTACGTTGTGTCATAGATGATCAGACTGTACATAGTGCCGAAAACCTACCAGCAGATGCTGCTGCCACTTATATAATCGAGAATGGAATTCGTAAACGAGTTCAGGCTGAAACTAACAACCGTCAACAAAATCAACGCAATAAAACGTCCACAGGACTAACAGGGTCACCTCGAAAAGCATCAGAAAACAATTATATGGAAGGAAGCAGACCAGAATGGACTACGTAAGTTACCTTATATTATGTTGTTTTCTGATTATCGAAAACAGCCCCGGAAACGTACAATATTATTAAATTTGTCACTGCAATCAAATAATTTAAGGAAATTGACAGGAACCTATGAAAGTCGATTTCGTTCTAGTTAATACCCAACCGAAATGTGTACATATGTATGTGAATGTATTCTCGAAAAACGCTTAGCTGACTCATGGTTCCAACCTGCTCTCTCCTGTGCTACTTTCAGAGTGTAACAAATCAGCTGACATCCACAACTGTTATGCTCATGATCTTGGTATCTAATCGTAGGTGGAAAAAAACCTAGTTCATTCTATCACAAATTGGTTTGGTTGTCAGCGCTATATTTATTACCATTAAAGTGTTTAAACTTGTCACACTGAATAACGCTACTCACAACAAACTGTTGGCTAGAGGGAAGAAACAACAATAATAGCTAAGATTAAGATACAACAACGTCAGCTTTAAAAACAAAATCAACAATAAACCCCTCATATGTCGTCATGATGATATGTAATCAAATAAAGATTAGTAAAATTAACCGGAAATTGAAGATCTCCGTAGAAGTGCTAAGGTGACATGGAGGAGATTGTGAGAGGAAGAAATAAAAGCTAATGGGCAGTCGTGGAGCCAGGTTAAAAAGACTTTAGAGATTAGAGTGAAATGGCGACGTGCTACTGAAGCCCCAAGGGACAAACAAAAATACATAAATAATGAAAACACTACATTTAATCACTAACCACCGGCTTACAAAATATTTGTGAATAGCTTCATTTACTCACTTCGAAAACTAAATTAAAATATTTAAGCTGTTCACAAACTTTGGTCGGTTCTCAAAATATCATATGACGACGAGATAAGAACAAAAATTCCAAGAATTACGTGAAAATTTCCGTTCTACAGCACCTTACAGGTGGTTGCTTTCTATTCCACCGAACTTTAGTTGATGACTGAATATCTAATTTTAAAAGCTTTCATTAATAAGCGGAACTGAGTAGCTCAATTTAGTGGGAATACTACCTACCTATTTTGAAAGACATACGCGAAAGTGATATACCAACTATATAAAACAGTAATCTAGGGTCCTGTTATCACATGCGTGTAGACCGAGAGAAAAGTTCTGTACATTTTTACTTTATCGCATACCTTTATGTGATGATTTCTCTTCAGTAAAGATTGTGAAGAGAACCGCTGCCCCTAGTTTATCTTGACAGTTTTGCTACTGAGCAATTTTCAGATTTTCTCGTAAATCACAAAATATTCCCCAGTGTTCTGAGTGACTTACCAGTTGAGTCTCTGACTGACAAGTACATTCATCAATGAAACTCTATACGGTTTTCTGCCTTCCATCAAGAATTAGAATTTTAATGTGCATCAATTGATAACTGGATAACTTTGGGGCCACAGCAACAAACGATCTGTCGAAATTCATCTTCGGAAATTTGATAGTAAGCTATAAAACAGCAATTATTTATATTTTGTCCTCACGAATTCTCTACGTTTAGTGACTTATACTTTCTGAATTATCTCAGTTATTTTATAGCTAGAGTTTCTGTGTAAAGCTAGAAATTTCTGTCTTTTGTGCAAAATGCTGCTGGTTTTCCTCGCACTAAGTATTATCCTGTCTAGCCAACTGAAAGGTTGAAGTTGAATTAGTTCTAAGAATCTAACAATTTTTAGGCTTCATTAAAATGATAAAGTGGGTTTAATGGGTCCTGCGTGTTTCATGAGTTTATCCTCGCAGTGAAACAAACTATGACGAAAAATCTTCGCCAATTAGCGGCAGATTCATGGCTAACATAACCAGTATAAAAACCTTTATTTCGACAGATTCATTACATAAAAAAATAAACTTAATTAGGCAAGAAACAAACATAGAAACATGATCAGATTATACAATTTGTTATGAACTGAATTTTAGACACATTATTACACTAATAGACTGAACACTAGAAAGAATACCAGTTCAAGTTTGAAAAGTGAAGTGTTATAGTACAGTCTATACATCTGCATAGGTTACAGACTGATAATGATAACTATGAAACACTTCAGTTAACTGACTAATCACACACCACTTTGACATGATTCTTATTTGCCATGACATTTTAAAATAGGGCATATGATCCATACAGACCAGCAATGGAAAACACTGGAGTTGTCACGGCTACCCGGCTTGGAACAAACAAACACCATGATCCAGAAACAGAAGATCTGTTACCTCTTCCTAAATCGTATCGTATTGAGTCAATAATTCACCTCCCTGGTGCCTCAAAAGAAGCTAGTATGCCAGATATTTCCATAAATCATAGTCATACTTCCAGTCAGTATGATAGTCCTTCAAGGCGTAGAGCAGTACTACATCCTGTTTCTGGAGAACTGACTCGTGAAGAAGTTGCACGCTTAAGCCAAGCCAGAAGACAAGAATTATATCATGAAATGGAAAGACGAAAACGAGGTGAAATTGTTATACGTTTAGCTGATATCAAGGTAAGAACTCCAGAAAAGTGCGTTTTATGTGTATCTAACTAAATGACAATCAAATATCAATGCATATGTATGTGTATAAGCTAATTGTATTCCGAGTATTTTTCAGAGTGAAGTTGCGTCATCATCCTATCTTCTTAATTAAAGAGAATGTTTTGTGATCATTACCAAATATGACTGAAGAATTTAAGCACATGCATTAAGAAAGTCAATGGTGGATGAAATGTATTGATACTGATATGCCTTTGACTGCCAACCGTAGACTATCTAAAAGATATTAACTTATCTACAAATGATTCAATTGTAGTACTAATGTAAATTGAAGTCACAATAGAAGCAGCCACCAAAGTATGCGAAAAAACATGCACCACATAGTTTGTATAGAAGGGCTACTTTCAAATGTGAAAGACAAAATAGGTAGCTGACTAATCTGCATAATAGTTCAAGTGGGTAAAACTGAGGAGCATAGTTCATTGAGATAACTGGTGTGGCTACGGACTAATTCAGAAATGAAATATTCTCCTTATACTATCAGTTACTGTAAGGCACTTATACCCAAAATATAAGTACAAATAAAAACTCCACTGAAGAGGTTTAGAATACAACTAAGTAATTTAGGTATGGTTCACGTTTTGATGTATCCATAGCTACTAAGATTTGGTGGAGCCTAGAAGTTTATTGATCCCGCTTCATTCAACAGGACACTGAATCTTAAGTCATAAGACTTGACAAATTAGCAGCTTGAGTATTTGCTTATATATAGAGGTGGATTTTTGAATCAGTTTATTTTATCTGCGGAAAAATTAAACTGCTCAGATATCTTTCCTCAATACTATCATTTATTTGTCTCTTATTCATAGGACTGGATTCGTGATAATTTCGTCATCGTTTTCGTTTTATTGGTTAATGCCAGCTTGGCATTTTTCTTTTTCAATTTACTAACTGGAAATACAAATCAACCGAACCAGTCTGGAAGAAATGCTCAAAACTCTGGTCGATCTCAACCAAGTGATTCAAATGTAGTTGCAGTGAGAGCACTTAAAACAGCGAAAAAGGTTATCTCAGCAGCTTTGAAAACTAAGCACCAAAATGCGGCTGGACAACAAAAGCCGTAAGCCAACTTAACGACACATATACGTGTGCACAATATGATGATAGTACACAAGATTCTAGTTTCGAAATTATTGAAGCTTTCCTTGTTTCATGGTGTTGTGGTTTGATACACTGACATCAGTGTTTTCTTCCCCTTTTAGTCAAACTAGAAAAAGATTGATACTGTACTCCTTCGTCACTTTCGTCACCTTTCTTTTGATAAACACAAACACGTGCATGAAATCAGGAATATGTATTATCAGATATCTTTTGCCTTGTACAGCTGAAGCAATCAGATAACAAAGCGACAAACTGTGAGGAATGAGGTGAATAATCATGTGCTTTGTAAAATAATATACTACTGTTTTCGTACAAACTTACTTCCCACCTGACTAATCTCATCTCTTTCTTATAGGAATATGATTGTATACAGATATGAAGGACTTACACAACTAAGTCAGATCATCCACAAATTTCCCATGAATCCTTTCTTTACATAAATGAACAAAATCCTTCTTTCTCCTCTGTCTCTTCCATTTCCTCTTCAGTAAATTTGGTAACGTATTCTTTATTTGTTTATCTTTAGTGTTAATATGCCTGTGTTGTCGTTTTCGTTGTTATGGATATAGAGGAGAGCCAACACAAAGTAATATTCCATTTAGTTCTGCACATTATGAAACAAGATATGACTAAGTTTATTAATTATATAACCCTGCTTTGTTTTGTCTACTGATTTGTTTTCCTCCATCTTAGTTTCTCTTTCCTTTCGAATAAAAAGATAACGACAGTAATCTCAATCAGCTAACCAGTTAAAACACCCCCATACAACAGAAAACCACTCATTCCCTTCACACGTAACGAATATTAGTTTAAATTTTAGGCACTAAGAGAATATGTTACATCTTATCTGACTGCTGAACTCTGGTAACCTACCCCTCCATGTTTGTAGGCATTCTATCAATCTGTCAGTTTTCTCCTATTTTTCATCCCTATTTCTCTCTTATTTTTACCCCATAAATGTATGTCTGGAGTTGCTCAAACTTTGAATAAAACAAGTGTTTGGGTGTTATTAAAAATTAAAATAATACAAACAAGAAGTCAGCTAGAACTGTGTAATTGCTGCGAATATTTATTGATAATCACTATTAATACTTCTTATATGGTTTGCGTATTTTTCGAAACTTCATTTCATTGCGGCAACTTCGAAACAGAGCTAAAAGTATTGAAAATCATAACGAAAACCACGAAGCTAAAAAGCTATTTCTACTACTTCAAACGAGATTCTACAATTCAATACAATTTGAACATGTCAGAAGGAACTTAAAAGCCACAATGACAAACCTTTTCAACCAGCCAAGAAGATACATCTATCTATCTTGTCAACAGCACTGTAATTAGTCTTGAGTAATATATAAAGATGTATAATAAAATCAGCAGTACTCTACTCAGCCTTCCACAGGGAGAAAGTTCACTAGTTACCAGCTGGTAATAAGCCCGGAAAAAGAAGGAAGGTTAGGAATAGGGCTAGCAACCCTACCCCAGTAAACTAATCCAATAGTCAAAGAAACTTCAAAGCATAAAGAAAATATAAAAAACACAAAACAAACTTATTCCTCACTAAATGCGGAGAGACGAAATGACTTCGGTTGATGAAAGCCATAGGGAAGCCAATTGATCGATGTGCCTTCTCTTCTCTCGATGAAAACAAAAGTAAGCATAAGAACATGGAATGTCCGCACAATGATTGAAGCTGGCTGCCTGGCAAAGCTACCCACATTGCAAAAGGAACGTGAAAATATGATACAGAATAGAAGTGCTAGGAATATACAAAAGCAGATGGAGTGGAAGTGGACTCTGCAAACTGCCAACTGGAGAGTCAATAATCTACTCCGATATTGTCACCCGGACGACAATCACGAGTACAATGAGTTTTCGAGTGGCTATCATGATGTCCCCAACAGCATCAAAGGCTCTCATGCAGTGGAAACCAATCTCCTACTGCAGGATCAAAACCATGACAACAAGATTCAACTCAAAAGGAAGGAAAGCCATAATCATACAATGAATGCTACGCTACACTACGCACCTACAAATAATGCAGACAGAGAGAAGAATGAGCAGGAATTCTATAGACAACTTCAATCAGTAACGCACAAACATCCCACATCAGTTGGCGATGGTGACATCAAAATTCTAATGTGTGAGGTGACATGAATGCCAGCCAAACTGGGAGCGGACAACACAAGAAGAGAACCAATCATGCATGGGTCGAGAGGCACTCGGTGAAATGTACGAGAATCGAGAACTGTTTGGAGACTTCTGCACATTCAACGATTTGGTGATTGGAGTCAGACAGTGTGTACAAACACAAGGATATTCGCAAGCCAGCGACATGGATTTCACCAGACACCACACCAGGACACACTACACTAAAAATCAAATCGACTCCACCTCAATGTGAAGAATGTGGAGACGTAACCTACTAGACACAAGATCAAGAAGGGGAACAGATGTGGATTCACATCACTCACTGTCTAGTGCAAGGAACCTACCCTTGAAAATCAAGTTGAAAGCATTTGAACAAAAAGTTGATGATAGACTACAGTTCAAGTTCACCACCCAGAACAGAAACTGAAATTAAGAACAAAACTAAAAAGGACATCCTCACGCCAGTCAGTCATCAGGACAAAATGAGAGACATTGAGCAACATCCTCGAGAAAACCTACATGGGAGAACACTGGAACTCTGTGAAAGAGACGTGGAAGCAAACCTGCATAACCGTATTAGGAAGGAAGAAGAAAAGGCAAGACAAGGAATGGATCTCGACGGATCTCCACATGGGAGCTGATAGAGCAGGGAGAGGAAGATGGTGAATCAGTGCAGTGCAGGGATGAACTACGAAAAGAGGAACTGATCATAACACATAAAACACTACACTGAACAAAGAAGTGAAGAAGAGTGCACCCAAAGACAAAAGACACTTCTACGACACACTGAAAAGTGAAGCACAACAGGCTGCAGGTAGGAGAGACAAAGACCTGATAACATTATATCAAATAACCAGGTTACTTACTCTTCGGGAGGAAAGAGATCAACTCAGATGAAACCAATGAAAGATAGTGAAGGAAACCCGGTTACCAAAGAGGAGAAACAAAAGAAACGATGGGCTGACCACTTCAAAAAACTATCCAATCGACCACCATCACCAACTTTAACTCGTCCAGAAATACCACCAGCAGCTCAGACAGAACTAACAGTGAACACAAGCCTCCCGACAAAAGATGAATTAAATTCCTGAACGCCATAAAGCTGCTGAAATTCGGGAAAGCAGCAGTACCAAATGGAATCCATCCAGAAGCACTGAAAACTGAAGCAGAGACAACAGCAGCGCACATGCTAACACCACACCACACCACACCACTACTGCAGAAGGTTTGGAAGGAAGGAGGCAAAGGTAACTGCCTGTCGGTTGGAAGAAGGGCTACCTGGTCAAACTCCCAAAGAAGGGAGACCTAAGTGTTTGCAAGAACTGGAGCGGAATCATGCTCCTGTCCCTGTCCACTCAAGCAAAATATTATGCCGCATCATCCTGGAGAGACTGAAAAATGCTCTCGACCAGGAACAGTTTGCTGGCTGACTTCAGGAGAAACAAATCATATGCGGATCAAATTGCAATGCTACACTACGCATCATTATTGAACAGAGCATAGAATGACAGTCAACTCTCCACCTCAACTTCATCGATTTTGAAAATGCCTTTGACAGAGTCGATTGAGAAGTAATTTGGCAGACAGCTAGCTGCTTCAACGCTGCGGTTTTAGTGTCACAAACCTTTATCAACCTTACTCAACAGCTGTATGAAGATGCTACATGCCAAGTGATTCACAATGGAGACCTCAATGACACCTTTGAAGTGAAGACAGGAGTAACACAACGCTCCCGTCTACTATCACACTGAACTGGATCTTGCAACAGACAGCTGTGAGGAGCGAGAAGATGAGGGTACGCTGACTGGACCGATGAAATGACCCTAGGAGAAGATTTGGATTTCGCCAATGATGATTTATGTCTAATGTCTAATGTCGGGAGAAACCTAAAGGAAGTAGTCTCTTTCACCTACCACCTAGGCAGCATCATTTCAACTACAGGTGACACAGGCACAAATGAGGACGTCAAAGCCAAGACCGGAGAGATGGCAAGACAGGTCTTCATTAACCCGAAATAATCAGTGTGGAGATCAACTCCACTCCATTCAGCATGAAGAACAAGATCCGGATTTTCAACACTAACTCAGTCAAGTCAGTGCTTCTATGTGATGGTTCACAGACTTGGAGCATCACGAAAAGCATTTCCAACAAACTACAAACATACACCACATCAACAGCTGCCGCTTACGCTCACTCGATACTGAAGATGGAGACCAGATGGCCAGAATAATAAGCATAAGCAACGGGGAACTGACTCTGACCGGGCAACGAACCAATCAAGAACCCATCGCCCAACAGATATGCAGAAGAAAGTGAAGATGGATTGGACATATACTGAGAAGACCGATCGAGTACATCACGTGCCAGGCCAGACACTCGAGTGGGACCCAAAGGGGAAACGACGAGTTGGTCGTCCGAGAGTGACATGGAGGAGATAGAGCGGGTAAGAAATGAAAATTTGTGGGCAGTGGTGGAGCGAGGTTGAAAAGACTGCAGAGAACAGAGTGAAATGGCGACGCGTTACTGAAGCCCTATGTTCCACTAGGGACCCAACGGACAAATAATAAATAATATAATAGTATTTTACTTATCAAACATAACTCCGAAATGCTTCCTGCTTGATATTCTAATTGACTGCTTCTTTAACAGTGAAGTGAAAATCTTGAATTTCTTCAATAATTTTTTCATGATATCCCCGGGATACAATTATTGCGTGTCAATAATCAAGATTACATACAACCATTTAGACATACCTAAGAGGATAGGAGAATAATAAAATTACTGAAATACATAGGTGGGAATTATGGACCGAGCATTGAAGTCTAATTGTTCCAACAAATGAAGTAGACAATTTACTCGTAAGGGTAGAAAAATAGCTAAAACCACATACACGTTATGTCCCTATAAAATACCTAAGGAAAAAAGAAACAAAAGTACTAACAACTAATACAGGAAACATTCACCCTAATCCACTTCATCTTCTCACCTAATAAATATGATATTTCCCTGAAAGGGCAAATATCCTCGCGTTGCATAATCATCATCCTATATGTAAAGACCTACAATGACATATCGCTGAAACAGCACTCTCAGTAACACAGTTTCAACTAGACGAAAAACAGAATGACTAAAAGAATAATCATTAATTCTTGCAGCCACAAAAACTTCACGAAATAAAACCCCGCCGTAAAAGATTTTAAAACCATAAACCGTTTTGCACAAACGGCAAAAACACTCAAAATAAAACAAGCCAAATACCAAAAGACTTCCAAAAAATAAAACAGCAAACTCAGAAAACAAATAAACAGAAACACATAAAACAGAAAAAAAACAATACCAAAATGCGGAAAAATAAATCCCCGAAAACAAAAATCGCCAAATTCAACAAAATTCCTAGAAACCGCGGCGCTCCATCACACAAGGACTATGCTGCGAAGGCAACAATGCATTAACACCAAGAGCCTTCTCATGTCTTCCACCTCCAATGACCATCCTTCTCAGCTATCATGTAGAACAGAGTCAACTGATGCGCAGTACACTCGACGCTTAGTGTGCAATCGGATATCACCTTGATGACACAACTGGCCTAAGTTGGATAAAGCCAATCAAACCTTTCGTATCCGTGACAAGATTTCGTCGAACATTCACCTATCACAGCTCATTCGACCTCCCAAGCAAGTGAAGCAGTCAACGTGCTCAAACATTTCACTCCATTCCCCCACTATACTCTTAAAGCAGCAATTCACATTCCCACTTATTCAACATAAATTTAGAAGAAATTTGTAAACACAATGATCACATTTTAAGTTTTTTTCAGCTTTGCCAACATTTCGAGCGAAATCACTATCCACAATCGCACCGATAGATGGAATCCAAGTTAACCTGACCACAAATACTTCCAAACCTTACAAATCTCATCACTCTCTTCAAACATTCATTTTCAATCCACCCGTAACAAAGTGATTCATTCCACAACTCACAAACTCTTCACCGATTTAACTGCATTTGAATGACAAGAAACGCATTCCCAGCATTCTCCAATTGTCTCTCAGTGGCCAGAACACTCTGCATCTTGTCAGCAAATTCATCTTACAAGACTATGTCCTCATCAAACTCTACTTCGAATAAACAGTCTCTCATCGCAAAGTCTGTCCTTCGGGAGTCGGACGACGAAAAGGAGACCTCCTTGAACTCCAGTAAGTCTCCATCTGTCCAAAGATCTGACAGACACTCAGGATCTGATCCATACACCCAACCACCACAAAGTATGAAAATAACTGACTGGTTTCCTCAGGTTCACCCTCACCGAAATTCAACTACCTGTGTAATAATTACACAACTGAAAATCTCACACATTATGTTCGTCAGAATGATTCCACTGTGCTTTTCTCACCAGGATTTCTCTTCTTCCTTTAACACACAGACAATCGACGACTCAGACAAGTTACACGGACACAGGCAACAGACAACCAGATCAACCTCATACCTCGCACAGAAGTGCACCCTTCAAGTCGCCACACTCCACAGCAGCATCCAAACTACAAGTGGATACAAAAAGGGTGACAATAAAGCACACAAAAGTGTATCGCAGGAGATAGAATATATGCATATATGCCAGGGTTACTGGAAATGTTCAAACTTTCGAAGACGTCAAAGAAGCAATTCATCTGCGGCATTGTCACCGATTTTCAGACATGTCACCAACATTCCCCTAACATCGATTCCTATCATCTCCAGAAACCCAACCAGTCAGTCTACACCTCCATGCCTACACCGCACAGACCAACAGTCAGAGACTTTATATCCTGAGGCTAAACTTCAGTCTTACCACCCACCCCACCTCTACCTGCACGAACTCGTTTCAGATAACATTGTGCGATGGTGACCAGGCATGCGTAACACATGTCCCAACCACCTGAGTCCAACGGGGTTCACTACCTCATCAACTGACCCACCACTTCCCTTCAAGACTCTACGCTACTGACGTGGTGGCTCCGTGGCACATGGCCTATGCTGCGAAGGCAACAATGCATTAACACCAAGAGCCTTCTCATGTCTTCCACCTCCAATGACCATCCTTCTCAGCTATCATGTAGAACAGAGTCAACTGATGCGCAGTACACTCGACGCTTAGTGTGCAATCGGATATCACCTTGATGACACAACTGGCCTAAGTTGGATAAAGCCAATCAAACCTTTCGTATCCGTGACAAGATTTCGTCGAACATTCACCTATCACAGCTCATTCGACCTCCCAAGCAAGTGAAGCAGTCAACGTGCTCAAACATTTCACTCCATTCCCCCACTATACTCTTAAAGCAGCAATTCACATTCCCACTTATTCAACATAAATTTAGAAGAAATTTGTAAACACAATGATCACATTTTAAGTTTTTTTCAGCTTTGCCAACATTTCGAGCGAAATCACTATCCACAATCGCACCGATAGATGGAATCCAAGTTAACCTGACCACAAATACTTCCAAACCTTACAAATCTCATCACTCTCTTCAAACATTCATTTTCAATCCACCCGTAACAAAGTGATTCATTCCACAACTCACAAACTCTTCACCGATTTAACTGCATTTGAATGACAAGAAACGCATTCCCAGCATTCTCCAATTGTCTCTCAGTGGCCAGAACACTCTGCATCTTGTCAGCAAATTCATCTTACAAGACTATGTCCTCATCAAACTCTACTTCGAATAAACAGTCTCTCATCGCAAAGTCTGTCCTTCGGGAGTCGGACGACGAAAAGGAGACCTCCTTGAACTCCAGTAAGTCTCCATCTGTCCAAAGATCTGACAGACACTCAGGATCTGATCCATACACCCAACCACCACAAAGTATGAAAATAACTGACTGATTTCCTCAGGTTCACCCTCACCGAAATTCAACTACCTGTGTAATAATTACACAACTGAAAATCTCACACATTATGTTCGTCAGAATGATTCCACTGTGCTTTTCTCACCAGGATTTCTCTTCTTCCTTTAACACACAGACAATCGACGACTCAGACAAGTTACACGGACACAGGCAACAGACAAACAGATCAACCTCATACCTCGCACAGAAGTGCACCCTTCAAGTCGCCACACTCCACAGCAGCATCCAAACTACAAGTGGATACAAAAAGGGTGACAATAAAGCACACAAAAGTGTATCGCAGGAGATAGAATATATGCATATATGCCAGGGTTACTGGAAATGTTCAAACTTTCGAAGACGTCAAAGAAGCAATTCATCTGCGGCATTGTCACCGATTTTCAGACATGTCACCAACATTCCCCTAACATCGATTCCTATCATCTCCAGAAACCCAACCAGTCAGTCTACACCTCCATGCCTACACCGCACAGACCAACAGTCAGAGACTTTATATCCTGAGGCTAAACTTCAGTCTTACCACCCACCCCACCTCTACCTGCACGAACTCGTTTCAGATAACATTGTGCGATGGTGACCAGGCATGCGTAACACATGTCCCAACCACCTGAGTCCAACGGGGTTCACTACCTCATCAACTGACCCACCACTTCCCTTCAAGACTCTACGCTACTGACGTGGTGGCTCCGTGGCACATGGCCTATGCTGCGAAGGCAACAATGCATTAACACCAAGAGCCTTCTCATGTCTTCCACCTCCAATGACCATCCTTCTCAGCTATCATGTAGAACAGAGTCAACTGATGCGCAGTACACTCGACGCTTAGTGTGCAATCGGATATCACCTTGATGACACAACTGGCCTAAGTTGGATAAAGCCAATCAAACCTTTCGTATCCGTGACAAGATTTCGTCGAACATTCACCTATCACAGCTCATTCGACCTCCCAAGCAAGTGAAGCAGTCAACGTGCTCAAACATTTCACTCCATTCCCCCACTATACTCTTAAAGCAGCAATTCACATTCCCACTTATTCAACATAAATTTAGAAGAAATTTGTAAACACAATGATCACATTTTAAGTTTTTTTCAGCTTTGCCAACATTTCGAGCGAAATCACTATCCACAATCGCACCGATAGATGGAATCCAAGTTAACCTGACCACAAATACTTCCAAACCTTACAAATCTCATCACTCTCTTCAAACATTCATTTTCAATCCACCCGTAACAAAGTGATTCATTCCACAACTCACAAACTCTTCACCGATTTAACTGCATTTGAATGACAAGAAACGCATTCCCAGCATTCTCCAATTGTCTCTCAGTGGCCAGAACACTCTGCATCTTGTCAGCAAATTCATCTTACAAGACTATGTCCTCATCAAACTCTACTTCGAATAAACAGTCTCTCATCGCAAAGTCTGTCCTTCGGGAGTCGGACGACGAAAAGGAGACCTCCTTGAACTCCAGTAAGTCTCCATCTGTCCAAAGATCTGACAGACACTCAGGATCTGATCCATACACCCAACCACCACAAAGTATGAAAATAACTGACTGGTTTCCTCAGGTTCACCCTCACCGAAATTCAACTACCTGTGTAATAATTACACAACTGAAAATCTCACACATTATGTTCGTCAGAATGATTCCACTGTGCTTTTCTCACCAGGATTTCTCTTCTTCCTTTAACACACAGACAATCGACGACTCAGACAAGTTACACGGACACAGGCAACAGACAAACAGATCAACCTCATACCTCGCACAGAAGTGCACCCTTCAAGTCGCCACACTCCACAGCAGCATCCAAACTACAAGTGGATACAAAAAGGGTGACAATAAAGCACACAAAAGTGTATCGCAGGAGATAGAATATATGCATATATGCCAGGGTTACTGGAAATGTTCAAACTTTCGAAGACGTCAAAGAAGCAATTCATCTGCGGCATTGTCACCGATTTTCAGACATGTCACCAACATTCCCCTAACATCGATTCCTATCATCTCCAGAAACCCAACCAGTCAGTCTACACCTCCATGCCTACACCGCACAGACCAACAGTCAGAGACTTTATATCCTGAGGCTAAACTTCAGTCTTACCACCCACCCCACCTCTACCTGCACGAACTCGTTTCAGATAACATTGTGCGATGGTGACCAGGCATGCGTAACACATGTCCCAACCACCTGAGTCCAACGGGGTTCACTACCTCATCAACTGACCCACCACTTCCCTTCAAGACTCTACGCTACTGACGTGGTGGCTCCGTGACACATGGCCTATGCTGTGAAGGCAACAATGCATTAACACCAAGAGCCTTCTCATGTCTTCCACCTCCAATGACCATCCTTCTCAGCTATCATGTAGAACAGAGTCAACTGATGCGCAGTACACTCGACGCTTAGTGTGCAATCGGATATCACCTTGATGACACAACTGGCCTAAGTTGGATAAAGCCAATCAAACCTTTCGTATCCGTGACAAGATTTCGTCGAACATTCACCTATCACAGCTCATTCGACCTCCCAAGCAAGTGAAGCAGTCAACGTGCTCAAACATTTCACTCCATTCCCCCACTATACTCTTAAAGCAGCAATTCACATTCCCACTTATTCAACATAAATTTAGAAGAAATTTGTAAACACAATGATCACATTTTAAGTTTTTTTCAGCTTTGCCAACATTTCGAGCGAAATCACTATCCACAATCGCACCGATAGATGGAATCCAAGTTAACCTGACCACAAATACTTCCAAACCTTACAAATCTCATCACTCTCTTCAAACATTCATTTTCAATCCACCCGTAACAAAGTGATTCATTCCACAACTCACAAACTCTTCACCGATTTAACTGCATTTGAATGACAAGAAACGCATTCCCAGCATTCTCCAATTGTCTCTCAGTGGCCAGAACACTCTGCATCTTGTCAGCAAATTCATCTTACAAGACTATGTCCTCATCAAACTCTACTTCGAATAAACAGTCTCTCATCGCAAAGTCTGTCCTTCGGGAGTCGGACGACGAAAAGGAGACCTCCTTGAACTCCAGTAAGTCTCCATCTGTCCAAAGATCTGACAGACACTCAGGATCTGATCCATACACCCAACCACCACAAAGTATGAAAATAACTGACTGGTTTCCTCAGGTTCACCCTCACCGAAATTCAACTACCTGTGTAATAATTACACAACTGAAAATCTCACACATTATGTTCGTCAGAATGATTCCACTGTGCTTTTCTCACCAGGATTTCTCTTCTTCCTTTAACACACAGACAATCGACGACTCAGACAAGTTACACGGACACAGGCAACAGACAAACAGATCAACCTCATACCTCGCACAGAAGTGCACCCTTCAAGTCGCCACACTCCACAGCAGCATCCAAACTACAAGTGGATACAAAAAGGGTGACAATAAAGCACACAAAAGTGTATCGCAGGAGATAGAATATATGCATATATGCCAGGGTTACTGGAAATGTTCAAACTTTCGAAGACGTCAAAGAAGCAATTCATCTGCGGCATTGTCACCGATTTTCAGACATGTCACCAACATTCCCCTAACATCGATTCCTATCATCTCCAGAAACCCAACCAGTCAGTCTACACCTCCATGCCTACACCGCACAGACCAACAGTCAGAGACTTTATATCCTGAGGCTAAACTTCAGTCTTACCACCCACCCCACCTCTACCTGCACGAACTCGTTTCAGATAACATTGTGCGATGGTGACCAGGCATGCGTAACACATGTCCCAACCACCTGAGTCCAACGGGGTTCACTACCTCATCAACTGACCCACCACTTCCCTTCAAGACTCTACGCTACTGACGTGGTGGCTCCGTGACACATGGCCTATGCTGCGAAGGCAACAATGCATTAACACCAAGAGCCTTCTCATGTCTTCCACCTCCAATGACCATCCTTCTCAGCTATCATGTAGAACAGAGTCAACTGATGCGCAGTACACTCGACGCTTAGTGTGCAATCGGATATCACCTTGATGACACAACTGGCCTAAGTTGGATAAAGCCAATCAAACCTTTCGTATCCGTGACAAGATTTCGTCGAACATTCACCTATCACAGCTCATTCGACCTCCCAAGCAAGTGAAGCAGTCAACGTGCTCAAACATTTCACTCCATTCCCCCACTATACTCTTAAAGCAGCAATTCACATTCCCACTTATTCAACATAAATTTAGAAGAAATTTGTAAACACAATGATCACATTTTAAGTTTTTTTCAGCTTTGCCAACATTTCGAGCGAAATCACTATCCACAATCGCACCGATAGATGGAATCCAAGTTAACCTGACCACAAATACTTCCAAACCTTACAAATCTCATCACTCTCTTCAAACATTCATTTTCAATCCACCCGTAACAAAGTGATTCATTCCACAACTCACAAACTCTTCACCGATTTAACTGCATTTGAATGACAAGAAACGCATTCCCAGCATTCTCCAATTGTCTCTCAGTGGCCAGAACACTCTGCATCTTGTCAGCAAATTCATCTTACAAGACTATGTCCTCATCAAACTCTACTTCGAATAAACAGTCTCTCATCGCAAAGTCTGTCCTTCGGGAGTCGGACGACGAAAAGGAGACCTCCTTGAACTCCAGTAAGTCTCCATCTGTCCAAAGATCTGACAGACACTCAGGATCTGATCCATACACCCAACCACCACAAAGTATGAAAATAACTGACTGGTTTCCTCAGGTTCACCCTCACCGAAATTCAACTACCTGTGTAATAATTACACAACTGAAAATCTCACACATTATGTTCGTCAGAATGATTCTGGTGTGTACGTAATAATATGGTTTCTCATGTGCATTAGTTTTGGTAGACGGTTCATATGTGATACTTTTGTGGTGTTTGTTTGCTCTTAGCTTGCTGGTCACTATATTTCTTCTCCTTTTTCGCCTTTTAAGGTGTGGGCGTTTATATTTTCACGGTATCTGCTGCGTATCATATCACTTAGGTTTTTACGGTTGTGTGGCATAGTACTCCGCATGTTGGAACTTTTATGAACCAAGACATTTAGTTGGTCCATTGTGGTCAGTAACCCTAACCACTGAATGTTTGTTGCAGCTTCCGGACAAGGATACCTAAGGTTATGACGGTTGTTTACATCTGATATCATGGGGACAAAGGAATCAAAATGTTTTGTCGTAGACCAATATCTATTGTATTAATGTAAGTGGAGCTGAGTTCGAACCTGTTACCCATATGTCGGAAATCAAGCGTCTAGATCAATGATTCACGGCTCTACTAATAAGCAGTGAATACATCCTTACAAACAGAAGTAAGGTTTTTCTTTTATTTGCTTTATAATAATTTCACCATGGGCACAAGACACACCCAAAGCGTGAATGTATAATCAATATAAACAATGCAACCTAGTTAATAAGGTTGACAGCAGTGCATCTAATACATGACAAATGAGAACGTCTGACGAAGATAAATACAAATCGTTTGGCCTATCGCAGAAACTCAAAATATTCACCACCGGTTATAGCATTCCAAACTATCCTAGAACTACAATTTCCTTTTCAACTGATGATACGATAACAGTGAGAATGTGCTGAAACGGAATAAGAACTGCAAATCATCTATAGTTGGTTAAAGTGATTAGGAAACTACGAAGCGAAGCTTGTTTATCTGATTATTTTCAGTGATAAATACATAGCTTTTTCATAGCCATCAAAACTGCAATACCTAACAAGATATAAAATACAGATAACGGAAACAATCCACAACCTGTCTGCAAAAAGAATGAACTATTCGAAGATGGAAACATTGTATGTTTCGTAAAAGCAATAGACATACAATAAAATATATACATACTGTCAGATATAAATTTCTCAAATTCTCAAACACGTCGAGACTTTTTCTCTGATACAGTTTCCATATCTCCGCCTCTCTTGCGAACATTAAGTGGATTTCTAGGATCATATAGATCATATCGATCTGGATGAGGCATAGTAGGATCAAGAACTTTCCTAGCTGGTGCTGGAACTTCTGATACTAAGCGACCTTTCATCCTATAAAAATGAATAAAACAGTGAAAATAGACATGATTGCTTCAAGTTTCACTGCACTGAAAATTGTGCATTACATTATCGTGTAACTTTGACGGATAAATTACAAGATTTAAGAAAACGTTTATGACAGGCCTAATTCGCTTTTAATAGCAATAAAATTGAAAACTAATACAACCACAATTAAGTTAATAAACCTTTTATTTTACCATAATTTTTAATGGAGTTAAAACTTATTTTGCTAATTAGATTACTAGTGGCTGTTTAAAACCAAAGGAAATCTTATTATCGATAGACACAACAGTTGTTTGCAAAAATTAGGGGAACAGATATGCAAATATTAATGATAACAAAAGATATCGTTATTGTAGTGCAATCTAAATCATTAGAACTAAATAAATTATGATACATAAATGGTCCTGTAAGACATATAAGGGATCGAAAACACATCAATTTATTTGTATTTTTAACCTATGCATACACTGATTTCAATTCTAAAGAAAAGAAGGATGATCTCTGTCAAAATCTATCAAATCTACTTCAAAATGAGAAACGTACGACTGAAATGCAATGACCTAGAAAAATAAATAAATAAATTGTACCATAGGCAGTGGAGCCATACCTATTGCGTGAGGGCTAATGATACTACGCAGCCGCCCAAACCTCAGTAGGTGGGGGAGCGTTCGAACCCGTGACTCATTGGTTGAAAGTTAATTCCCTAACCGAATGAGACTGACGAAGAAGATACTCTTCTCAGAGAAGTGGCTGAAGACATCCACAACAATTTGTAGAATGAAAGCGTAAGGCTCAATTCACAGAGAGAAAACTTTGCTTGTATATTTACGTCGATTTCAACTTCAAGTGTATTCGCACGTTAGCATCTGGGAGACTTAAAAATCTTAGAATAAAACTCTTTGCACAAGGATTGAGAGTAGTCTTATTTACCCTCTTTCCACTTTCTAAAAATCTGAAGGATAAGCTCATGTGCCTGACTCCTTCAACATGTCTTATTCATCTCCTACCAGATAATACATATCAATTATTTCAAGCTTTTTGAGTCAAAAAATGTAATGATTGATACAAGCCCATATGGCTTTAGATGAGGAGCGGTAAATTCAGCACAAGTGCTACACAAAGACATCATGAAATAAACCATGCCTTTGTAACAACCTCCTAGTTAAGGTTACAAATGCGTCAAAAAGGTGACTTATCGCTAAAGCATTAGCCACTCGAACAAAAAATTAGGATCAGTATGTACGAAAAATATCTAGTGAACCTCTTTGCCTGCTATAGTTTAAATGTTAAGCTTCATAAATCATATTCCTTCTTATTTATTTATTCCTAACTTCAAGCTAATATCGATATGTTATAGTTAAATCGTTTGAACGTATTTCGTTTTCACAGGTATTCATGCAAATTTATTGCTCCTTATCCAGCTTCAAAGGTATTTTGATTAATTTTCACTTATATTTGATTATTATGTTCCGTATTTTCGCCAACCTTTGTGAATTACCCGATGCTCATAAGATATGTATGTATAAAAGTTATAAAAGAAAGAAATTGTACAAAAAATGCTCTTCACTAAACGACTTAACCTTTACACCTCTAGTTAGGACCAATGATTTTTGATAAAATTACTTTTAACCGCAGTCCCACTAGTTTGCAAATGAAAAATTGGTTCAACAAACAGTTAGTAAAATCTTCAAGTCGAAAATCATCAGACACAGATAAAATCAATATAGAACTTGGTATTACTGCATAACAGTCCAAGTTGCCAGACCACATATCAAGGCATCAAACGATAGAGCACCAAAATAAATGATACAGAAATAAAGAGGGACGTAGTCAAAGTAGAGAAAAGTCACGATAAGATAATGAGGAATACGAAAATTCAGAATACAGGATGACGATTAAGATGAGGATAATGTGTGGATACATCTGCGCCAGATATCGATTCTGACCAATTTCACATAGAGTCTCAAATCACTGGTTTCTGTTGCGACGCAGACCCCAATCCAGAAGTCTATTTTCCCTACATGCCTAAGATCAACAGTCAAGGACTTCTTTCACTTACGCCATGTTCATTCTGGCTAGGACAAGTCTGCAGTTTAATGATAGGAAGTGAAGCCGTAGAATGTGTCGACTGCATCACTTACTTGGGGAGTGGCATCAGCCAAACGCATGGTTGTTGACAAAACCTCAGCTCTGATACAGAAGGCCCGTTTGGCACTCCCAAACTTGCATCACCCGCGCAGCCAGCGACATATCTGACTATACACCAAAAGACGAGTATACTCCATTGCAATCTGTTCTGTCCTGTTGTACGGCTGAGACATGGCGGTTAAAAGCAGAAGACATGAAGTGATTACAGAATTTTGATCACATATGTCTTCGTGGCGTTGCAGGCGTATAGTGGGATCAACATGTGAGCAATGTTGAGGTCATGTGAAAAGTACTAGTCAAGGTATGCAAATCGACTGATGAGGTTGTGAACCTTCATTAGCTGAGATGACTTGGAGATGTACTGTGCATGCCGAGTTATCGCCTACCTCGATGTGCCATGCTAGGGGAAGTTGCATTAGGTTGGGAGAGGGTTTAAGGTGAAAAAACCAAGACCTGGCACTAGTCGATAAAGTCTCTTACCGTTGTTCTGAGTTTTATGGGGTGGTGTATTCTGCCTGGTTAGGATCCATGAGATGAAACGAATCAGTGATTGAGGACTCGCTGTGGCATGGCTGAAAATCGGTAACAATGGCACACATGTACTCAATACTTAACATCTTCTAAAACTTGAAGATATACGCTAACCGTTATTTTCGGATTGCTTATTCTCTCACACTACTTTACCTACCTACTTCTTCTATCCAGCTTTTCTATGTGTGCTACTGTGAAGTGTGGCAACCTGAGCCGAGGCACCTGTGTGTAAGGTTCTACGTTGATTCTGTACGTCAGTTGGTCACATTGGAACGCAAATAACAAGTGGTTAGAATAAGAGTGATAGCAGAATGGACACGAGTATATTGGAGAAGAAATAATTTGAGGAGAAAGGTTAGTAAAAACATTCAAGATTCACAAGACGTCAAAGAGTGAATACATTCGTGCCATTGCACCGGTTTCTACCAATTTCAATAAGAATCATCAACCAACGACTTCTTTCGCCTAAAAAAACTGCAGCCAGACAGTCTACATCTACTCATACGATCTAGACCCATAGTCAGTGACCTCATCACTATGGCCACCTCGAACCATCTTCCAACCCAATCCAACTACTCTCAGCATGCACATCAAAGTATGTGGCAGATTGGCACACACAACAGATGTTCGAACTACATCACGCGATACAGGTTTACAACACGATAGATCAACTTGACTTTCCTGCCTGGTACCCGTTGCCAAATATCAGCATTAGTCAAATGTTGATTGCAATATAATAAGCAATGCTACGATTACACCCGCGATCACAACTTTCAACAGCTTCACACCTACAACAACAGACTGCCAAAGGAATCAGAAAATATGACACAGAATAGAAGTGCTAGGAATATACAAAAGCAGATGGAGTGGAAGTGGACTCTGCAAACTGCCAACTGGAGAGTCAATAATCTACTCCGATATTGTCACCCGGACGACAATCACGAGTACAATGAGTTTTCGAGTGGCTATCATGATGTCCCCAACAGCATCAAAGGCTCTCATGCAGTGGAAACCAATCTCCTACTGCAGGATCAAAACCATGACAACAAGATTCAACTCAAAAGGAAGGAAAGCCATAATCATACAATGAATGCTACGCTACACTACGCACCTACAAATAATGCAGACAGAGAGAAGAATGAGCAGGAATTCTATAGACAACTGCAATCAGTAACGCACAAACATCCCACATCAGTTGGCGATGGTGACATCAAAATTCTAATGTGTGAGGTGACATGAATGCCAGCCAAACTGGGCTGGCCGACCGATAGCTGCTACTTTGACGTGGTGGTCGGGCTTGCATATCACAATGACCCAACGAGCTATGCTGGTGGAACGCTTGTTCCCTCGAGGTCCTACCATACCAGAAAGGTCTGTTGGGTAGTGGTTAGACGAAAAGCAGTTACCGTTATAGTGTAAATTGCTACACTATGATGGGGGTCTGAGGGCGAAGTCGTACTGCTGCTAGCTGGATGGGGTGTGACAGCAGTAAGGTGTTTCCCTTGGATGACCAGCAGTGCCAAGCTGATGCTGCCTTCTCAGTGGAAGGGGGGGTTAGAAAAGGTCGGCCCCAAAAATAACACACTCCACCACGCCCCACGGTCTGCCGGGCCGGCGGTGTTGGTTCACTTGTCGTTTCCTTTCGACTATCCGGCCCCAAAAATACAAAAATTCAAAATAATCATACTCAAAAGGCTGGGTGTGACAGGCCTCAAGCAGATGTCCGATGGGCTCTGCGGTCACACAAATCTCTTTCAGGTACCTTAAGAAGAAATAGCCTTCCACGGTGTGGGCAGCCGGGAAGTGTCAACCGCCCTCACAACTCTGTCAGCACCCAAGTTTCTTCTGACTGCTATCCTCCTCCTCCATCATTACCTTCTAATCTTCCTTCACGTCTCTTAATTAATGATGCTGCATCATCTTCAATTTCTCCTACCTCTGCAGCCTTCGACAACGATCTGAGTCCACAGAACAGCATCCCTGGTCTCCTTAAACCACGCTCCAAATTACATATTGGAGCCTTCAATGTCCGCACCCTCCGTCAAATTGGCCAACAGGCTTCGTTGGCAAAGACTCTAGCAACTCGGGCCATGGATGTGTGCTGTGTTTGTGAGACACGCATACAGGACCCAAGTGTGGTTATTCACCTGACCTCTCCTGACCAATCTGGTGAATCTGCAAAATTCACCCTTCGAGTTTCTGGAGATTCGATAGCTAGCTCTCGTGGTCTTGCAGGTGTAGGTATAGCATTAAGCACCAGGGCAGAAAACTCACTACTAGACTGGATCCCAGTTGATAGTCGCCTCTGCGCTATGAGGCTGAACGGCACAGTGAGAACTAAAAGGAATAGTGAGACTCGCCGTTGTCTCTTTGTAATCTCTGCTTACGCACCCACTGACTGTAGTTTGGATGAAGTGAAGGACGAGTTCTACCATAAACTGTCTAACCTCCTCTCGAAAGCCAAACGTTCGGACGTAGTGGTTGTTGCAGGTGACCTCAACGCACAGGTGGGTAGACTGAGTGAGGCAGAAAGGCACTTAGGTGGCACTTTCGGAATCCCAGCTGAACGTACAGATAACGGTGATCGCCTATTACAACTATGCTCAGATAACCGCCTATTTTTAGCCATTCAGACATAAAGAAAGGCACTGTCTGACCTGGCGTCCACCGAGCTCGACTCAGCGATGGACACAGATAGACCACATTGCTATTAGTCATCGCTGGAGAGGATCGGTGGAAGACTGCCGCTCCTTCTGGAGTACGTGTTTGGACAGCGATCATGCGTTGGTCCGAGCACGTATATGCCTGCGTCTCAATGGACGTAGAAAAAATTTGGCAACAAAACCACTACGAGTTCTGCTGGACAACGAAAACACCAAAGCCGTGTTCAGTGAGAAGTTGGCTAGGCAGTTATCGGAACAAAAGACTGTCACTCATCCAGAAGAAGCTTGGTGCCATCTTCAGTCTACTGTAAAAGCAGCACTGGAGACTGTAGCCGACTCCAAGATAATGGCTAAAAAGAGCCAGTGGATATCAGCAGCTTCTTCCAAACTAATGGATGCACGTGAATGCATCCCTGCAGGCTCTGAGTACAATGAAGAGCGAGCGCAACTTAAAAATAAACTGACGAAAAGTCTGCGCAACGATCGTGAACAGTGGTGGGCAGCAAAGGCTAAAGAGATGGAAAAGGCAGCGGCGATCGGTAACAGTAGACAGTTATTTAGACTTATTAAGGAGACTGGGGGGAAATGGTCAACAACAGTTAGTGAGGTCTATAGCGGAGAAGGACGGATCTGCGATTCACTCGCAGGGGAGACGACTGGAACGATGGGCAGAACACTTCGAGGAACAGTTTAACTGGCCTCCAGCCACCATTGCGTTGCCCGCTATCCAGTCGGACCCTGAATGGGACATAGAGACAGGTCCCCCAACACCAGGAGAAGTTGAGAAAGCGGTAGGTAAACCGAAACGAGGAAGGACGGCAGGACTCCTGAGGTATACAAGAATGGTGGTAGAGTGCTCTTAGTCAGGTTAACGTAAGTGTTAGCTAGTATATGGGAATCAAATACGATCCCCTCCGACTGGTCTAAGTCACTGATCATCCCAGTCTTCAAGAAAGGCGAGAAGTCCTCTTGTGATAACCACAGAGGAATCAGCCTGACAAACATAGTGTCTAAGATCCTAAGTTCTATAATTCTCCGACGCCTGAGTGGAGCTCGGGAACAGCAAGCCCGAGAAAACCAGGCAGGCTTTAGACCTGGCCGTGGATGTATCGACCAAATATTCACACTGCGCCAGGTCCTGGAACATAGGCATGCTTACAGACGCCCGACAATAGCTGTATTTCTCGACCTGAAGGCGGCATTTGACTCCGTTGATCGAGAAGTCTTATGGCAGTGTCTGTCACTGAAAGGCGTGCCTAGTAAGTACATCACCTTATTGAAAGCTCTCTACTCGAACACTTGTGGGCATGTTAGAGCCTATGGTGAGTTGTCCAGGGAGCTATACTCATCAAGTGGTGTCCGTCAAGGATGCCCACTATCCCCATTCTTATTTAATTTTATCATAGATATTCTTATGGAGGTTTCCCTCTCGTCACCTAATTACAAAGACGTTGACCGGATCACAGGTGAATTTTCCTTAGATCTAGAATATGCAGATGACATAGTCCTGTTAGGTGAAGACGCTGACAAGATGCAGAGTCTTCTGAACACTTTGAGTGGGAATTTGAGAATGTTTGGGATGCGATTTTCACCACCCAAATGCAAATTTTTGCTCCAGGACTGGTCTTCAGCGGTACCGCGGTTAACAATAGAGAGTGAAGTGGTTGAGTGTGTTGACCACTTCACTTACCTGGGAAGTAGGATCAACCCCGGTGGGTTAGTTGCCGATGAGATTTCTGCACGGATACAAAAGGCTCGATTGGCTTTTGCCAATTTGCGCCACCTATGGCGCCGCCGTGATATTCGTTTGTCTATTAAGGGTCGCGTGTACTGCACAGCAGTCCGCTCTGTTCTACTGTATGGCTGTGAAACATGGCCATTGAAAGTGGAGGAGACAAAAAGGGTTCAGGTGTTTGACCACCGTTGCCTTCGTAGTATAGGACGTATTCCGTGGTGTCACCATGTGAGTAATGCAGAAGTTAGGTGTAGAGTTTTGGGGAGAAGAGGTAAGTCAGTCGACGAGGTTGTGAACCTTCATCGACTGAGATGGTTGGGACACGTACTACGTATGCCTAGTCACCGATTGCCTCGTCACACAATGTTGGCTGAGGTGGGTTCAGGCTGGAAAAAGGCCCGAGGTGGCCAGACTAAAACATGGCACCAATGTATGAAGTCTCTGACTGTTGGTTTAAGCCATGTAGGACGATGCAGACTAGGTGGTTGGGGTCCACGGGACAAGAGGAACCAGTGGTTGGAGACCCTAGGTGATATGGCTCAGAACCGAAGTCAGTGGCGCAGATGTATACACACATTATCCTCATCTTAACAACGCTATACCGAATCTCACCATTTTGTCACTCCTCTTTCTTTTCTTTTCGTACTTTATATTTCTTTTGACTGCATTCACTTATCTTCATCCTTCACCTCACTACCTTTTTACTTGATGTGCTGATATGAGGTGTGGCAACTCGGACCGTTACGCAGTAATGCCTGGTCCTATGTTGATAATAATAATGATGAGCCAAACTGGGAGCGGACAACACAAGAAGAGAACCAATCATGCATGGGTCGAGAGGCACTCGGTGAAATGTACGAGAATCGAGAACTGTTTGGAGACTTCTGCACATTCAACGATTTGGTGATTGGAGTCAGACAGTGTGTACAAACACAAGGATATTCGCAAGCCAGCGACATGGATTTCACCAGACACCACACCAGGACACACTACACTAAAAATCAAATCGACTCCACCTCAATGTGAAGAATGTGGAGACGTAACCTACTAGACACAAGATCAAGAAGGGGAACAGATGTGGATTCACATCACTCACTGTCTAGTGCAAGGAACCTACCCTTGAAAATCAAGTTGAAAGCATTTGAACAAAAAGTTGATGATAGACTACAGTTCAAGTTCACCACCCAGAACAGAAACTGAAATTAAGAACAAAACTAAAAAGGACATCCTCACGCCAGTCAGTCATCAGGACAAAATGAGAGACATTGAGCAACATCCTCGAGAAAACCTACATGGGAGAACACTGGAACTCTGTGAAAGAGACGTGGAAGCAAACCTGCATAACCGTATTAGGAAGGAAGAAGAAAAGGCAAGACAAGGAATGGATCTCGACGGATCTCCACATGGGAGCTGATAGAGCAGGGAGAGGAAGATGGTGAATCAGTGCAGTGCAGGGATGAACTACGAAAAGAGGAACTGATCATAACACATAAAACACTACACTGAACAAAGAAGTGAAGAAGAGTGCACCCAAAGACAAAAGACACTTCTACGACACACTGAAAAGTGAAGCACAACAGGCTGCAGGTAGGAGAGACAAAGACCTGATAACATTATATCAAATAACCAGGTTACTTACTCTTCGGGAGGAAAGAGATCAACTCAGATGAAACCAATGAAAGATAGTGAAGGAAACCCGGTTACCAAAGAGGAGAAACAAAAGAAACGATGGGCTGACCACTTCAAAAAACTATCCAATCGACCACCATCACCAACTTTAACTCGTCCAGAAATACCACCAGCAGCTCAGACAGAACTAACAGTGAACACAAGCCTCCCGACAAAAGATGAATTAAATTCCTGAACGCCATAAAGCTGCTGAAATTCGGGAAAGCAGCAGTACCAAATGGAATCCATCCAGAAGCACTGAAAACTGAAGCAGAGACAACAGCAGCGCACATGCTAACACCACACCACACCACACCACTACTGCAGAAGGTTTGGAAGGAAGGAGGCAAAGGTAACTGCCTGTCGGTTGGAAGAAGGGCTACCTGGTCAAACTCCCAAAGAAGGGAGACCTAAGTGTTTGCAAGAACTGGAGCGGAATCATGCTCCTGTCCCTGTCCACTCAAGCAAAATATTATGCCGCATCATCCTGGAGAGACTGAAAAATGCTCTCGACCAGGAACAGTTTGCTGGCTGACTTCAGGAGAAACAAATCATATGCGGATCAAATTGCAACGCTACGCTACGCATCATTATTGAACAGAGCATAGAATGGCAGTCAACTCTCCACCTCAACTTCATCGATTTTGAAAAGGCCTTCGACAGTGTCAACTGGAAAGTAATTCGGCAGACAACTGCTTCAACAGTCATGTGAAAACGCCACATGCCAAGTGATCCACAATGGAAACCTCAATGACAGAGAGAAATTAAACAAGGTTGATTTTATTGTTTTCCATTTGCCGGGAAATAAGAGTACCAAAATAATAGATTTCATTTACCCGACCCAGAAAAATGTTTGAAATCACTATATCTCAACTTGGTTTGGACATATGTGAAATGAATATCGGGTGTTAAGACTTTTCTGAATGTTGATTTCCCTGGGTATGTGGCACTTAGTTTATTCTATGTGCTCGTGACTAATGAAAAATACTTTCTGAAGGCACATCAGTCAACAAGAACGAACAAAAGAATTAGTGATTTATTAAAACATAAAGCGGACTGAGTAATTTTTTCATCACTAGTCTCAAGTCAGAATGGATGTAAACCAAAATAAATATTCACACAGTAAAACTGTAAACATGATTGTGACCAAAAAGAAAACATATGCAAAACGTACCAGTCATCCATGGCTGAAAATTTGCACGGATCTCCATTCGATTCTCCTGAGCCTATAACAGCACGCAGGCGACTGCCAAATCGTTCTAATAGTGACAGAGTAGAGGCCTCACGGTCAGAACCCTTCAAAATAAACATTAAATGTTTTCTGAAATATAGCTAAGAGTACTTATGAGCAGCTACTAAATAACACCCACATTACTGGAGCTTCAATCGGCGCTTACAACCTTATCAAATGAAGTACCTCTTCTCCCTAAAACTCTACTCCTGACTTCTGCGTTACTCACATGGTGACACCACGGAATACCGCATATACTAAGAAGGCAAAGGTGGTCAAAAACTTCAAGCCTTCTCTTATCCTCCACTTTCAATGGCCATGTTTCACAGCCATACAGTAGAACAGAGCGGACTGCTGTGCAGTACACGCGACCCTTACTAGACAAACGAATATCACGGCGGCCCCATAGATGGCGTCAATTGACAAAAGCAAATCTAGTGCCACATCATAGTCTAGCCACTCTGAACACTCTTCCAACCTAATCAAACTACCCCCATCCCCCCCCCCACACTGCACGTCGAAGTAGGCGGAGGCTCGGCATGCGCAGCACATGTCCGAGCTATTTCAGTCGATTAAGGTTCACAACCTCATAGACCGACTTGTCGAGATTACTAGAAATGATTACACCAAACGTAACCAGTGCTACGAAGACATCTGTAGACAAAACACCGTATCCTTTTCATACTTCCTTCTCTCAACTGCCGTTCCAGTCTTATAATTGGATAGAGCAAACTGCAACTCAACATACTTGTCCTTTAACCGGCAGTCAGATATCACACCACTCTGCACCAGAGATGGCGCAAGTTGGTAAGTGCCGAACAGGTCTTCTGCATCCAACCTGGAATTTCGTCAGCAACCAGCCAGTTTGAGCTGACACAACTCCCCAAGTAAGTGAAGTGCTCGATGCATTCCATCACCTCACTCCCTATTCCTAATCTGGGAGTAGCTGCACACTAGTCCTCAAGCATCATCTCACATTTCATAGGTGCAAAACCCATAGCAGCCAAACGTACTCCAATTTCTGTTCAACGCATTCACAAGACTCAAAACATCGTCAGTGTCTTCACATAACAGGACAATCCAGTCTGCGTACTCCAAGTCAACCACATGCCTTTCAGGGAGTAGATCAATCTCTGTGATGTCAGAGGTACCAAAGATCATGCCCATTAGTAAGTCTATAAGGAAGTTGAACAGGAACAGTGCCACAAGGCATCGATGGAGGACAACAGTGGTTGTCATCAATCCAGATGACTACTCCCCATACACTCTTACACAGCTGTCTGACGTCGAGTAGAGAGCTTTGATTAGGGTTATATACTTGCTCGATACTCCCTTCACAGTAAGACACTGCCACAACACCTCATCATCATTAATATCAACATAGGACCGGGCATTAGTGAGTAACGGTCCGAGTTGCCACACCTCATATCAGTACATCAAGTAAAAAGGTAGTGAGGTGAAGGATGAAAATAAGAGAATGCAGTCAAAAGAAATAAAAAGTACGAGAAGAGAGAAAGGACGACTGAAAAAATGGTGAGTTTCGATATAGCGTCGTTAAGATGAGGATAACGTGTGTATACATCTGAGCCACTGACATAGGTTCTGAGCCCTCTTGTCCCGAGGACTCCAACCACCAAGTCTGCATCGCTTAACATGGTTCAAACCAAAAGTCGAAGACTTCATACATCGGTGCCTTGTTTTAGTCTGGCCAGCTCCAGCCTGGACCTACTTCAGCCAACATTGTGTGACAAGGCAATAGGTGACTAGACATAAGTAGCACGTATCCCAAACATTGTCGGGCGTCTGTAAGCGTGCCTATGTTCCAGGACCTGGCGCAGTGTGAATATGAATTTGGTCGATACACCCGCGGCCGGGTCTAAAGCCTATCGGCCTGGTTTTCTCGGGCTTACTGTCCCCGACCTCCACTCAGGCGTCGGAGAATTATAGAACTTAGGATCTTAGACACTATGTTCGTCAGGCTGATTCCTCTGTGGTTATCATAAGAGGACTTCTCGCCTTTCTTGAAGACTGGGATAATAAGTGACTTAGACCAGTCAGAGGGGATCGTATTTCATTCCCATATACTAGCTAACACTTACGTTAACCTGACGAAGAGCACCGTACCACCATCCTTGTATACCTCAGGAGTCCTGCCGTCCTTCCTCGTTTCGGTTTACCTACTGCCTTCTCAACTTCTCCTGGTGTTGGGGGACCTATCTCTATGTCCCATTCAGAATCCGACTGGATAGCGGGCAACGCAATGGTGGATGGAGGCCAGTTAAACTGCTCCTTGAAGTGTTCTACCCATTGTTCCAGTCGTCTCCCCTGCAAGTGAATCGCAGATCCATCCTTCTCCGCTATAGACCTCACTAACTGTTGTTGACCATTTCCCCCCAGTCTCCTTAATAAGTCTAAATAACTGTCTACTATTACCGATCGCCGCTGCCTCTTCTATCTCTTTAGCCTTCGCTGCCCACCACTGTTCGCGATCGCTGCGTAGACTTTTTCTCAATCTACTTTTAAGTTGCGCTCGCTCTTCATTGTACTCAGAGCCTGCAGGGATGCGTTCACGTGCATCCATTACTTCGGAAGAAGCTGATGATATCCACTGGCTCTTTTCAGCCACTATTTTGGAGTCGGCTACAGTCTTCAACGCTGCTTTTACAGCAGACTGAAGATGGCACCGAGCTTCTTCTGGATGAGTGGCAGTCTTTTGTTCCGATAACTGCCTAGCCAACTTCTCACTGAACACGGCTCTGGTATTTTCGTTGTCGAGCTGCACTCGTAATGGTTTTGTTGCCAAATTTTTTCTGCATCCATTGAGACGCAGGCACATACGCGCTCGGAACAACGTGTGGCCACTATCCAAACACGTAATCCAGAAGAAGCGCAATCTTCCACCGATCCTCTCCACCAATGACTAATAGCAATGTAGTCTATCTGTGTCCATCGCTAAGTTGAGCTCGGTGGACGCCACGTCAGACGGTGCCTTTCTTTATGTCAACTAAAAATAAGCGGTTATCTGAGCACAGTTGTAGTAGGCGATCACCGTTGTCTGTTCGTTCAACCGGGATGCCGAAAGTGCTACCCAAGTGCCTGTCTGCCTCACTCAGTCTACCCACCTGTGCGTCGAAATCACCTGCAACAACCACCACGTCCGAACGTTTGGCTTTCGAGAGGAGGCTAGACAGCTTTTGGTAGAACCACTCCTTCACTTCTTCTAAACTGCAGTTAGTGGGTGCGTAAGCACAGATTACAAAGAGACAACGGCGAGTCTCACTATTCCTTTTAGTTCTCACCGTGCCGTTCAGTCGCATAGCGCAGAGGCGACTATCAACTGGAATCCAGTCTAGTAGTGAGTTTTCTGCCCTAGTGCTTAATGCTATACCTACACCTGCTAGACCACGAGAGCTAGCCATCGAATCTCCAGAAACTCGAAGGGTGAATTTCACGGATTCGTCAGATTAGCCGTGAGAGGTCAGGTGAATAACCACACTTGGGTCCTGTATGCGTGTCTCACAAACACAGCACACATCCATGGCCCGAGTTGCTAGAGTCTTTGCCAACGAAGTCTGTTGACTAATTTGACGGACGATGAGGACATTGAAGACTCCAATGTGTAATTTGGAGCGTGGTTTAAGGAGACCAGAGATGCTGTTCTGTGGACTCACATCGTTGTCGAAGACTACAGAGCTAGGAGAAATTGAAGATGATGCAGCATCATTAATTGAGAGACGTGAAGGAAGATTAAGAGGTAATGATGGAGGAGGAGGATAGCAGTCAGAAGAAACTTGAATGCTGACAGAGTTGTGAGGGCGGTTGACACTTCCCGGCTGCCCACACCGTGGAAGGCTATTTCTTCTTAAGGTACCTGAAAGAGATTTGTGTGACCGCACAGCCCATCGGACATCTGCTTGAGGCCTGTCACACGCAGTCTTTTGAGTATGAGGATTTTGAAATTTTGTATTTTTGGGGCCGAATGGTCGAAAACAAACGACAAATGAAAAAGCACCGCCGGCCGAACAGACCGTGGGGTGTGGTAGGGTGTATTATTTTTGGGGCTGACCTTTTCTAACCCCCCCCCTCTACACTAAGAAGGTAGCATCGGCATAGAACTTCTGGTTATCCAAGGGAAACAGCTTACTTCCATAATAGATCTGTTTATTTGATTTATAACACACATAATTTATGCTCGAAACGTTATCAAGTAAATAATACTAGATCACTATGTGTTATAAATCAAATAAACAAATCTAATATAAGATTAAATTATACCACAGTGCCCAAGTTTTACACCTATATTAAGGAAACACCTTACCGCTGTCACACCCCATCCAGCTAGCAGCAGTAAGACTTCGCCCTCGGACCCCCATCATAGTGTAGTAACTTACACCACAACGGTAACTGCTTTTCGTTTAATCACTACCTAACAGACCTTTCTGGTATGGTAGGACCTCGAGGGAACAAATGTTCCACCAGCATAACTCATAAGGTCATTGAGATATGCAAGCCCGACCACCACGTCAAAGTAGCAGCTATCGGTCGGGCTAATCAGATATACTGGTAAACAAAAACGATAGAGACAAGTGAAAACATAAAAATGCTGCTTCCCTAGGAATCCAGAAAAGATGTAGAGTTGTCATTTTTGAGTCTTTTGAAACTGAAAATAGTTCAGACTTAACTAAAGGAAAAGAACCGGAAACTCTCAGTTGGGGATAATACAGCGTATATGGAGCTATAACGCCTTGCTTTGGTTATTAGCTTTTCAACAAGTAGATCATATTTTTCAATCCAGCGCGACCTACTGAGATTAAACAGTCAGGTATTACGAATACTCTCAAAAAGCAGATGTAGTTCATGTTCGAGTACCTACGCATTACTAGTTCTTGTAATCCGTACTTGAGAAGACTGATACTGCCTTTCAAAAAACATCAGTGTACACAATAAGGCGAAAAGTGATATATTAACTCCGGTCCATGGTTTATTACTTCACCAGGCAAGCTATCCCCCATCCATTTACCTAAGGTGTTTCATTGCTGGGTAAAAAAATGCTTCAAAGAGAGTGACTATCAAATAATAGTAACTTTAAAATAAAATTAACTAACATGTAGTCGAAAAACTGCTACGCGGTTATCACTAACATTCATTGCATATGTGGATATCATGCCAAAATCTTAAATAATAACAAATATTGCATATACTCCAGAATGAAATGAGTTAGAAAAATTTCAACCGCATTACGACACGAAGTATAATGCACAAAACTAATAAAACTGAACCACTTCCTGACCTTTTTCACCTTCTTTGACTTCGCTTTGTAACTAGCAAAATCAGCTGAAAAGGTATCCAGATCATCGACCAAAGGCTGGAACTTTGCTGTATCTCCATCAAGTTCAGATCTTTGTTTAGCTTCCCACCGAGCTAAAGCAGCTTCCTCTTGCTTTCTTTCCTCCTCTGCCTCACGGGCTTTACGTTCTATTTCCTCCTTTTCCCTTGATTGTTGATTTTTTTCAGCTCGTTTTGAAAAAGAAATTTGACGGCGTAGTTCTTCAGCTTCCTGGCGTAACATTTCGCTATAAAAAGTAACAAAACACAATTTAGACGTTTCACTAACCAAATAAATGAATGAGACTTTATTTTAAAAAAGAAAAGTATAGTTGGAAGCGACAAGTAAATTAAACAGGCAAATATACTGCCACTTGTAATCATTCAAGTAAGTTTTACATTACTAATCGGCTACTGTATAGTAACCAAAGTCGTTTAAGCCTCAATATTAGCCAAGTGAGTAAAAATGGAGGTGTACTATATTTGCTGGTTGACAGCAACCAGCAAGGATCCCGAGACTCTGTTTTTAGGAAATGAGGGCAATTACCAAATATTCGAACTCACTTTCCTAAGCGTAGTGTCAATAAAGATGAAACTACTTCTAACCAATACAACTGGAAATAGTTTAATGAGTTGCAAGAAATAAAATTGGATTCAGCAACACATTTAAGTAATCCAAAAGCTATACAGCATGAGACGATCAAATCCAACTATATGAAAAATCTAAAAGACGAATATATTAGTTGACTTGCATTCGTTTGGCTTTGGCTTCATCTTCGTGAAGGCGAGCTTCTTCACGCCTTCGTTGTCTTTCTTGGATTTCCTGTTCTAATTCTGATTTTGCAAGGCTAACTGCTTCAGCATCTTCTTCACTTACTGTCACAGGTATTGAACTAAGACGAGGATCAGACAGGAGGTCATGAGCACTTTTACCCTTCTGTCGAAACTTCTAAAAACAACAAAAAATAAAATCCTGTGAGATTTCAATAATTACACGTTTGAATAATGAGAAATTCACTTTATGAAATATTTATATCAATTACTGACTGGGACATAACAATGATTTAGTGCTAAAAACGAAGTAAGTGTACGCAGTTACCTCAACAACTGTGTTTACAACCTCTTCTTCTTCCTCAGCTTCCTCTCCAAAAGACAGTAGGGAGAAATTCCTAAAACACCGAAGATATAAAGATTGTAGTTTAATCTTTAGCACAAAATGAACCCGTAAATTAACATCACGAATAAACTTCAATGGAATTTGGTCAGTAAATCAACACTGTAAATAGCTTTATAACCTATTTTCTCGACATAAATCGAGTTGAGCCATATATCCTTGTAAACTAAATTAGAATAAACCTGAACACTAAGTGATGTCCTAATACAGCTGGTATGGAAATACATTTAGCAGAGAAATTCCGATCCATTAGAGCATTTATGAGTTCAAAAAACTTTTTCATGAATTACCACATTCCCCTTCCTTACAATGTGAAGTGCATATATATATTCACATCAAAATTAGAAATGAGTTCCATTTTTGAGCAGTAATCTTCATACGATTCGAAGAAAAGTTTAACAGTTATCAAACAAAATGTTAGCATTCAAGTTATACGTTACTGACATCAAAAGTATTTATAACTATTTTAATTGGCCATGCGGGCATATTTAAAGACTAAAATTCAACCAAGTGAACTAACTCCACTTACTTTGTGGCTTTCGCTGTCACTTTGATTTCATCTCAGAATTTGATTTAACTGATTGCTTGGGGAGTTGCCTTGGTTCAATATCATCATATGGGTTGAGTATGACCTATCAGAAGAATAAGTTAGAGGACTCAGTATTCTGTCATCCTTGGAAATATTACTAGATTCAGTCAAACATGACTTCCACGATAGGCGTAAACTGGTTAGCTCGGAAGTGGGTTATATTTCATTTATACAGGTTAAGAAGTATATAATAACATTTCTCTCATTCTACTATTTCCGCAACCTTAAAACCGGTAGACAACTTACATTATTCTACCAGTGACTGGTAAGATAGAAATAGAGTCTACGCTGTGATCATCTTCCACTTTGTGGGGAATAAGATATCGCCCACCTCAGTGGTTCTCTATAGGAAAATAGATAAAGTACTTTTGAACTCATAAAATTAGTGGCCGATGATCAATCGTTTAGATAGTAGGGTTACAGCACCATCAACGGTTAACAGCTTAAATGTTCACTCAACATAATCTACTCTGTCTGTCAAATGTGTCAAACAATCGTGTTAGCTTTCATTCCAAATCATCCTAAACGAAAAATTCTGGCCTGCTGAAGGTATTCAAAATACACAAACGGAAAAAGAGAAAAGGTATAGAAAGTATCTTCATTTTCCTAACTATGTAATAAAACAGTTGGATTAATTAAAAAGATAAACAAAGAGATAGAACACAATGATACAAGATTTTCAGTTTTCTTCTAAACCGATGGGTAAACAAATGCCAGATATTGCTGTTGTAAAATATAAGTTCATACGTAGAAATGAACAAATAATCACCCTAATACTTTACCTATGCTTGTGTGAACTATTAAAAAAGGCAAAAGTCAGAATAGAAAACTTATTATCCATGAAAAGACTGAAATTAATTGAAAAGTAAGCATCTAAATAGTAATTTTGTGTGACCAATAATCACTAGATTCGATACCAAAGCCTTTGTTCATTTCTCATGCCAGTAAAGTGATGAACTATTGGAAAAATTAATCAGTATTATAAAACTTAATAAAATAACTGAATAGAGTAGAAGATGAAATACTAATATACGCATTGCACAAGAAATATTAACCAGTGGGATATCTCTCACGTTACCTGGATAGATTTCTTTTCATTTCAATTCTCATAAAAACAAACCATTCAAAACCAATGAAATACTAGGATAATTTGCATAACAAGTTATTGAGCATAAGGTACCTTCTTTATGAAGCAAGTGCTGATGAAGTCACCTGGCTGTTGATGAGACGTCTAACAACAAGACTTAAAGCTCGAAGGATACAAAATATTTATAAAATAATGTGTCTTACAACTCCATTTTATTAATTATTAAAAATTTGACCTAGCATCAATGCCATTCTACAACAGAAAGTAAATGATTTTAGCCATTTTATACATAAATGTTTGCCATTCAGCCGTGTTACAAAACCCAGTTAGATTATTGTTTAGGTAAGGCTCCTTAGTGTGTGATGGACCTGTTATCCCTCTACAGCATAACTACCTTATATAGAAAAACAGTGAGAACGACATCCAGTGTTATTACTTTCTCCAGTGTACTACAAACTCATACGACCCTCAAGCAATTTCAGAAGTTTGATTCTACTTTCAGATGGAGAACACATTTAAAACTATGCATTTCCCCCATCGTTTCTCATTCTGAAGACGTGATGTTCATAACAACCATTCCCAAAAACATATCTCCAAAAACGTCAAGCTATCTTATTACGATTTATCCACTGTAAACTAAAGTAGTCTGTTTGAGTAAGAGGAAGTAAATGTCACTTTTAAGCCATTTTGATTTTCTGTCTTTAAATTCTGAACGATATGTTCTGTTTTTGACAGGTTTATTGAGTTAATAAAGTGCGGAACAATTTCAAATTTAGCGATCAGCACGTCTATACTTCTCATATTCCATTTCTCATCCGCACGACTTACACAAGTACCGACAATACGATGAAGCCTCAAAGGTCTTTCATTTCGACCAATCTCCCCTTCACCAAGACGCAGCATATTGAATAAGGTATCACCAGCAACACGACCAAAAAGTGTATGTTTGCCAGTAAGTTCAGGAGCTGGACCAAGTGTGAAGAAAAACTGACTACCATTCATATTTTCTTCAAGGCATGCCATCCCCACAAGACCGCGGCGATTAAATGACAACCTTGAATGAATCTCGGTCTATTAAAAGAGATAAAAGATATGTGACTTAAACAAAGAGTTCAAAATTAGTATCACAAATCACTTGCTGAATTTAGAAATTATTTTATCGATATTTCGTAAAAATAACAGTGACAAAGACTGTGTGTTAGTAATAAGCAACAATTAATGGAAAAAATGGTGCGAAAAAAAAAGTTGAAGTAATCCAAATAACGAGAGTAACTCTTAGGCACAAAATGACACTGTTTCTGCAATTCTCCCAGAAATATACAAACAGATACTGAACCCAAAAGTCAGTGAATCGGTGAATTAACATTCACATGCGACTTGACATTACTGACTAACGGTTTAAACTGCGAAATCCAACAGTACAGACAAAAAATAGAAAACCATGAAGGCTATCAAAAGAGGAGGAAATTCGTGAAAACAAAACAAAAACAAATGAAGCAATGATGAAGTCCGACAACATGAATAACGTGTAAGCAAAGTGTGGATATATCGACACGATAAGCACCGATCCTGAGCCGTATCGCATACAGCCTTGAAACATCAAATACTATTGTCATACGAATACCAACCAAAAGTCAACATTCCACTACACATCTCAACACTCACACACATTACAGACTCATCCCATGTTTTAGTCTGACCACTTCTAACTGTGTTCCAGCCTAAACCTGCTTCACCCAAGGTTCCACGATGCGACGCCACATATGGTGACTAGGCATGAGAATAACATACATCCAAGCCACCTGAGGCAATGCAGGTTCACAACCCCGTCAACAAACGCCCTTTCCGCCAAAAACTCAACGTTTCACTTACACATTACTGACGCCGATACACCACGAAACACTGTATTGTCACGCCGGTCAAAACGGTTGCAATGGGGACATATAGCGAACTTTAGTTAAGTGTAGATAACTGGCACTTCGTAACCTCAGCTAACTGTCGGTGATTAACATATACTTAGGCACACTCAATTACACTGACTGTCCAACCCTTCAAAGTTCTAGCCTAAGCTGAGGCAAACATAACCAATTAGTATTGGTCAGATATCGTCTCTGGTGTTGACTACTCGGATTCATCACATAGTACTGGATTTGCATATATATCCTCAATGTGGAATATGGGGTTGGTTTATTGTGTTAGACTAGTGAACCAGATATATTTCGTTAACTCACGGGAATATTTTGATTCCAATAACTTAAATCTTTATATTACTTTGCTGAGTGCAACATACTTGTAAATAGGATACCAGTGGATGCAAAAAGATTTCCAATCAGACATTTCAATAACGATCAATATCTAGCCTTTTACTTCCTGTTTGCTGCTGTTTTGGGATGATTTCAGGCCTTACGAGAGTCACATAAAGAAGACTAAAAAGGGCTTGACACGACCGCATGAAATAAACAGTGCACAATATATATAGTATCGATAAGTTGTGACCCCTCATGAAAATAAAAGGTAGCAGTTGCTGTGATGTTATTGCGACAAGACAAAACAACAAGCAGCAGTGTCGGATGTTTCTCCCCACTGCGTAAACATACCTTATGTTATGGAAATAGCATTCGTTCTCTAAGTTACTCTTCACTTTATATATGTATATAATAGATTATCTATTGTAAAACGCTGCACAGATAGCAATACTATGAAAGCTCTCACACAAGTGCAGCAGTTCAAGTTGCCACACTTCACATTAGCACTCAAAGCATGTGCGTAGAAAAAGACTGGTGACAGAATAGACAAAAGTTTACTGGAGGAAAAACAGTTTGAGAACAAAAGTTAGTAAAATATTCAAGCTTTACAAGACATCAAAGCTATGCTATTACAACTGATTTTCAGTGATTTCACCAAGTCATCAACCACTGGTTCCTATTGTCTCGACGACCGCAGCCAGATAGTCAACATCTCCCAACATGGCTCAAACCAACAGTCAGGGACTTTATACACTAGTGCCACATCATAGTCTAGCCACTCTGAACACTCTTCCAACCTAATCCAACTACCCCCACCCCCCCCACACTGCACGTCGAAGTAGGCGGAGGCTCGGCATGCGCAGCACATGTCCGAGCTATTTCAGTCGACTAAGGTTCACAACCTCATAGACCGACTTGTCGAGATTACTAGAAATGATTACACCAAACGTAACCAGTGCTACGAAGACATCTGTAGACAAAACACCGTATCCTTTTCATACTTCCTTCTCTCAACTGCCGTTCCAGTCTTATAATTGGATAGAGCAAACTGCAACTCAACATACTTGTCCTTTAACCGGCAGTCAGATATCACACCACTCTGCACCAGAGATGGCGCAAGTTGGTAAGTGCCGAACAGGTCTTCTGCATCCAACCTGGAATTTCGTCAGCAACCAGCCAGTTTGAGCTGACACAACTCCCCAAGTAAGTGAAGTGCTCGATGCATTCCATCACCTCACTCCCTATTCCTAATCTGGGAGTAGCTGCACACTAGTCCTCAAGCATCATCTCACATTTCATAGGTGCGAAACCCATAGCAGCCAAACGTACTCCAATTTCTGTTCAACGCATTCACAAGACTCAAAACATCGTCAGTGTCTTCACATAACAGGACAATCCAGTCTGCGTACTCCAAGTCAACCACATGCCTTTCAGGGAGTAGATCAATCTCTGTGATGTCAGAGGTACCAAAGATCATGCCCATTAGTAAGTCTATAAGGAAGTTGAACAGGAACAGTGCCACAAGGCATCGATGGAGGACAACAGTGGTTGTCATCAATCCAGATGACTACTCCCCATACACTCTTACACAGCTGTCTGACGTCGAGTAGAGAGCTTTGATTAGGGTTATATACTTGCTCGATACTCCCTTCACAGTAAGACACTGCCACAACACCTCATCATCATTAATATCAACATAGGACCGGGCATTAGTGAGTAACGGTCCGAGTTGCCACACCTCATATCAGTACATCAAGTAAAAAGGTAGTGAGGTGAAGGATGAAAATAAGAGAATGCAGTCAAAAGAAATAAAAAGTACGAGAAGAGAGAAAGGACGACTGAAAAAATGGTGAGTTTCGATATAGCGTCGTTAAGATGAGGATAACGTGTGTATACATCTGAGCCACTGACATAGGTTCTGAGCCCTCTTGTCCCGAGGACTCCAACCACCAAGTCTGCATCGCTTAACATGGTTCAAACCAAAAGTCGAAGACTTCATACATCGGTGCCTTGTTTTAGTCTGGCCAGCTCCAGCCTGGACCTACTTCAGCCAACATTGTGTGACAAGGCAATAGGTGACTAGACATAAGTAGCACGTATCCCAAACATTGTCGGGCGTCTGTAAGCGTGCCTATGTTCCAGGACCTGGCGCAGTGTGAATATGAATTTGGTCGATACACCCGCGGCCGGGTCTAAAGCCTATCGGCCTGGTTTTCTCGGGCTTACTGTCCCCGACCTCCACTCAGGCGTCGGAGAATTATAGAACTTAGGATCTTAGACACTATGTTCGTCAGGCTGATTCCTCTGTGGTTATCATAAGAGGACTTCTCGCCTTTCTTGAAGACTGGGATAATAAGTGACTTAGACCAGTCAGAGGGGATCGTATTTCATTCCCATATACTAGCTAACACTTACGTTAACCTGACGAAGAGCACCGTACCACCATCCTTGTATACCTCAGGAGTCCTGCCGTCCTTCCTCGTTTCGGTTTACCTACTGCCTTCTCAACTTCTCCTGTGTTGGGGGACCTATCTCTATGTCCCATTCAGAATCCGACTGGATAGCGGGCAACGCAATGGTGGATGGAGGCCAGTTAAACTGCTCCTTGAAGTGTTCTACCCATTGTTCCAGTCGTCTCCCCTGCAAGTGAATCGCAGATCCATCCTTCTCCGCTATAGCATCACCTCACTAACTGTTGTTGACCATTTCCCCCCAGTCTCCTTAATAAGTCTAAATAACTGTCTAC